>CM053623.1:322904589-322927242 GCA_028646595.1 Phalanger gymnotis | reverse complement strand
GAGAAAATTTGTAATTCAAACGCCTGTGAAAATCAATGCTGAAAACCAAACATATTAAAAATAAATTAAAAAAAAAGAAAAAAAAACAGCAAAAAGCCTCACTTTGCTTGCCGTTACAGGAAGAAATAACATATACATTCAATTGGATATGGAAATCTATCTTACCCTACAGGAAAGCAGAGGGGAAGGGGATAAGAGAGGGGAGATAATAGAAGGTACAGCAGATTGAGGGAACGGGAAATTAGAAGAGAACACTTTTGTGGAGGGAGAGGTCAAAAGAGAGAATAGAATAAATGGAAGGTGGGACAGGATAAGGGGTAATATGGTTAGTCTTTCACAACATGACTGTTATGGAAGAGTTTTGCACGACTACATATATATAACCTCTATCTAATTGCTTGCTTTCTCTATGAAGGTGGGTGGGGAGGGAAGAAGGGAGAGACTATGGAACTTAAGGCTTTAAAAATGAATGTTTAAAATTTTTTTTATGTGCAACTGGGAAACAAGATATACATGCAATGGGTATAGAAATCTATCTTGCCCTACTGGAAAATAGAAGGGAAGGAGATAAGAGAAGGGACTAGGGGATAACAGAAGGTAGGGCAGTTTGGAGGAAGTGGTAATCAAAATGTATGCTTTCTTGGGGTGGGGGAAGGGGAGAGATAGGGAGAAAATTTGGAATTCATAATCTTGTGGAAGTGAATGTTGAAAACTGAAGATAAATTTATATTAAAAAAAGGATTTTTACATCTTCCTATGTGTTTAATGTATAATAGAAAATTCTGGTGTTGATGAATAGCTGTTAATGAACATGTGAAAAAGTCTATCCTTCCATTTCATAATATCTTTGACTTTTCCTTATGTATTTCTTGTTCATCATTAGGAAACTTCAGGGTTTTTTTCTGTTTGTATTCCATTCTTACGCTAATGTCCTGCATTGATACTACATTGTTGCATGAAGCTGACCCTGGGTTCTTGTCACTTATGGTAGCAGAGCATAAACCCTCTAAAGTTGTACCACACTAGGAAATCTTCAGGGGCAGGCCTGGTGAAGGGCTATTTGTTTGTCGTCCTAAGACCAACATAGTTAAGTCTAGAGAGCCTCATCACTATGTCGTAGAAAGCATGATGAGTCTCTTGTACAAAAGAACTCTTGGAGTGATAGAGAGGTTGCAATCTTTGGTTTATAGAGTACTCACATTAACAAAATTGCAGATCCTTGATATTTTGAAGTACATTCCATTGTATCAAATTCATGAATATAATTTCCTTTACAACAACTTCTCAATTCAAATACTAATTAGATTCTAAACTGAAGAACTATGCTTCTGATTAGTGAGCATTTAGCATAGTTATTCTGACATAAACCTGCCACATTGCTGCCCATCCTTATGTCATGCCACTAGGCCTGAACTCTTCCCTCCCTCCTCTCTTGTGCGAATGGTAATCAAATTCACACTACTCTTCCTGGGAAGACTATGTCCATCAATTGGCCTATAACTCTATGTACCATTTCTGTGACTTGCCTAATCATTACACATCTTCTTGGCCACCACTACTCTATAGATATCGTATTTTACTATTAGTATTAAAGCACCATAAGGTCAGGAACTTTCTTGTTTTTTGAATTTGTATCTCTAGTGTAACATCAGTACTTGCCACATACTAAATTTTTACCAAAAGGCTTTTCATTCAGTCATTCTTCATTTGTAAGTTGTATCTCAGAATATGTTTTTCAATATAAAATAGTTGTAATTAGTCATGCATTTTTAAACTATCCATAATACAGTTGGAGTATAGAGTAATACTCATCCCTAACTAGAATTTCTTCAACACTTTAATACTTCAAAAATTCGATGATTTCTTCATGGTGTCTACACATCTACCAAAACAGATAAAATTCTCCACATCCCTTACCAAATGATTTTATGAGATTCCATGATCAAGATGTCATCACCTAGTGGCCAACAGACTGTTAAAAAGATATTTTCAAAACACAGATGAAGTGATTCTCAGACAAAACTCATCAAATCTACGACTTTGCCTTTGAAACTTGGACGGACCTGGGAAGCCTTTAATTCTTTTGGCATGATATTTGAGAGCTTAGGACTCTCTCTACAACAAATAAAGTTTAATAATGGTTATTTTAATGATAATATTAAAAATAACATCTAGCATTTATGTAGTACCTTAAGATCTGGAAAGCACTTTGCAAATACTATTTCATTTGATCTTCAAAAAACATCATTGTGAAATAGGAGCTATTATTATTCTCCCATTTAAAGACAAGGTAAATGAGGCAGCTAGATGGGTCAGTGCTGAATCTGGAGTCAGGAAGACCTGAGTTCAAATTCAGCCTCAGACACTCACCAGCTGTGTGAACTTGGGTAAGTCACTTAACATATGCTTGCCTACCCAACAGGAGAAGGAAATGACAAAACATTTCAGCATCTTTGCCAAGAAAACCCCATACTGGATCATGAAGAGTCAGACATGACTGAATCACTGAACAACAACTGAGGTAGACAAAATTTAAGTGATCCCCCCAGAGTCACACATATAATAAGCATCTGAGGATTTGAACTCTGATCTTTTCTACAGAAACTAGGAAAGGCCTCCTGAGTTTGAAGGACAGGGAACGTAAAAGAAGAGGTAAGGTGAGGAAGGAAAGCATTTCAGAAATTGGATACAACCAGGGTAAATAAGGGTAAGGGCAAAAGGGATTATCATGTTTGAAGAACAACATTTAGGCCAGTGTAGCTGGATCATAGTGTGGATAAGAAGGAGAAGAGCGTAACACTAGAAAAGCTGAAAGGCATAAGATTCTAAAGAGCGTTAAATGTTAAATAAAGAAATTTGTACTGAATCCTGGAAGTAACTGAGACCAACTAATATTTTTCATGAGTGTTAGTGTGAAATGAGACAATCTTTAGGAAAATCACATTGGTAGCTGAGTAGAGGATGAATGAGAAGAAGCCATGAGTAAGACAGAACAATTAGAAGACTTTTATAATAGTCCAGGTGAGAGATGACGATGGTCTCCCATAGGGTGGTGGCTGTGTGAATTGACAGAAGAGAGATATATGGGAGAAATATAGTGAAACTACAAAGAACAAACCCTGGCAATATATTGGACATATACAGTAAATGAGAGACAAGGATAGTATCATTTATGGCCATTGGTGTCTTAGAGGATGGTGGTGCCCTGAATTTTAGTACAGAAGTTTAGAAGAAGGGAATGTTGGAGGAAAGACTAAATTTTGTTTTGGTCATGTTGAGTTTGTTAGCAGCATGCTTAACCTATTAAACAATAGGTTAAATAATTTTCTCTGAGAAAATTCAGGAATCTAGTAACCATATGTGCCATCTTTGTCAATGGGAAAACATATCTGGCTTTGCAAAGAAATTAAGGAACTCTTCCATTCCCTCCGGCCCTGCAATTCAAGACCTGGCATAAGACAAGAAGAGAACACAAATGCTGAAGGAACACCTCAATTTATGACCTGAGACAAAGTTCACTCCTGAATTTGGTGCAGCAAGATTCAACAGCTTCCGTGTATATAGAGAATGTCTAAGTCTGATATTCAGAGTTTTAAGAGTGAGCTAATATCAACTTGTTAGTCATAGTTAATCACAGTCTCAGTGCAAAAGCAAAACTGCGGGAGAGTAAGACATTGCAGTAGAGGAGCAGGATGCTGGGAAATTTTAGGAGGTGTCCGTCACTGGCATCCTAGTTTGCTTGCAGACACCTGCAGGTGGTGTGACCAAAAGAACGTTACACTGGTAACTAGAGGAAACACAAAAAAAGCACTAAGAAGTGACTTTGAAAGTATAATGAATACAGATAATTAAGAAAATTATTTTAATAGGAGGATGAGGAGTAGGATAGAGACTTCCATATGTTTAAGGAGATTTCTGAGTACGTTCAAAGGTTGAAGTTGCTGATTCATTACTGATCATGACTTCACCTTAACTTGATGACTTTACTTTTTCCTGATATAAGTATATTGATAATATTGAGAGTACTAATGTAATCTTAACATCATGTTTTACATTCTTTATTGTAAAATTAACAACTATCAACATGACCAAAGAAATCAAAAAACACACAAAACAGGGTATAAAATCTTGTTCCAAGTTCTCAGGATCTAACAAGACAGAAACAAATCAATTAACAAACCAAAAAAACCTAAGTTAATGTCTTGGTTTTGCAGATCATTCCAGGTGTGTTTAAAGATGTTACCCTTTTGGCTATTTTCTTTTTTTCTTACCTTTTTGCTTTTTTAAAAAAACAGTTATATTTAGTGTATATGCAGATTAAATATTGCTAATTTTTTTCCTACATATTCTTTGTATATTTCTTCATCATGTAACATGGTAGCATACTAGCTGAAATGCTGTAACTGGATTTTTTCCCAATTGTATAACTTACTAGCTGTGAAACCTTTTCTGACCTTCTCTGAACCTCAATTTCTTTATCTAAAAAGTAGACAAAATGATGTCATCTACATCAGGAGACTGCTTTGGCGATCAAGTTAGATAACATAGGTCAAGGACTATACACACACACACATGTGTGTGTGTATGTATGTATATATGTGTGTGTGTGTGTGTGTGTGTGCGTGTGTGTGTGTATATACTCTCATTGAGTTCTATGTCTGGTTTTCTGTTTTCTGTTCTCTTCTACTGATTTTGTTTTATTCTCCATCAGTTTTTCTAGTACCAGATTCTTTTTAAGGAACTAATTCTTGCTTTCTGTTGTAAATGTTGGTGCATATATCCATTTAATTGTTCAGATTCATTGAAGACTTAAAGTATGGAGGAATCACATTTTGGTATCTGGAAGTTCTAATTTCCCTTAGATGGCATTGTTTAACATAATTCTTGATATTTTTGACCAGTCAGTTAGAGAATAAACATTGATTAAGTACCTATCATGTGACAGGTACTGTGCCAAGAAATGGTGGTTCGAAGGAAGGCAAAATATATTTCTTATTCTCAAGGCATTCACAATCTAACTGGGGAAGGAATATGTAAACTAGTAGGTAGTGAATTGTATATAATCATCATAGGGAAGGTACCAGAATAAAGATAGCTCAGGAAATTCTTCCTATGACTTGTAGGAAGTCAGTGAAATCATGGTGAAGTGGAGATGATGAAGAATATTCCAGACATTGGGGGCAGCCAATGAATATACCTGGAATGATGGAATAAAGTATCTTGTTCTAGAGACAGCAAAGAGGCCAGTGTCACTGGAATAAAGCACATGGGGAGAGGAGTAAGAAGTCTGTAAATATGATGGGGTTAGGGGTTAGGTTATAAATGGCTTTGAACACCAAACAGAAAATTTTATGTTTGATAATTACGTTTATCTTTATGCTTAATTTTATGTCTATGTTGATTGAGTTGGTGAGTAGAGAGAATGACATAGTCAGACCTTTGCTTTAGGAAGATTCACTTTGGCAGCTAGATGGACTGGAGTGGCAGAGACTTGCGGTAGGCAGACAAACCAGCGTGCTGTTGCATTAGTCCAGATACGAAGTGACAAGGGTGGGGCATTATAAAAGGATAGAACAAAATATATGCAAAAGATGTTACAAAGGTAAAATCAATAAGTCTTTGCAACAGATTGGACATAGGGGGTGAGGAAGAATAAATAGTCAAACAAGACACCAGTTGTGAGCTTGGGTTACTCAAAGGATGATGGTAACCTCAAAATAGAGAAGTTTTTTTTTTAAATTGGGCAGTTTGGGTTATGATTGGCACTTGGTGAGTTTAAGAATTTTGAGATATACGATTTAAGATATCCAGTCAGCAGTCAGAAATGCTAGACTCAAAGTCAATAGATAAGGGCAGGATAAGTAGATTTAAGAATCACTGGCATAGAGAATACAATAAAATTCATGAGAGTCAAGGAAATCACCAAGCAAAAATACAAAGGGAGAGAAAATGACCCAGGACGTGATGAGTCTGTTGTCTTGTGGGACACCCATGATTAGCCTGGATGAAGATCTGGTAAAGGAGATGAGAAGTGATCAGGTAAGTAAGAGGAGAACCAGGAGAGAGCAGTGTCATAAAAACCTAATGTGAAGAGAATATCAAGAAGAAGGGAGTGATTGACAATGTCAAAGATGGCAGAGAAGTCAAGAAGAATGAGGTCTAAGAAAAGGCCACTAGATTTAGCAATTAAGGCATCACCATTAACTTATGAGAGGGAAATTTCAGTTGAATGGTGAGGTAGAAAACTGGACTACAGAGTCAAGTGAGAAAAAGAGTTAATGAATACAGTGGCCAGTTTAGGAATTTCTCCAAGCCAATTATCCAGTAGAAATGCAGTCCCAGAACAATTTCTGGGTGACAGTACATCACGTGGCAGAGTAACCCTTGAGTATAATGGGATGAAAGGCCACTTGTATGCAAGGGATGTTTCCTAGAAGAGTATTCCTATTTTAGCTAGTGGTTGTAGTCCTATTAATCAAGTTTTATTTCATTTTTACCACATGATATCTACTAGATTTGAAAAATCTCATTGCTTTGTTTGACATGATATAAATGAAGACAAATCTGAGGTATGCATTGAACTGTAAGTTCAGTGATTGGAATTAACAATAAATTCCCTGAATATCGTTTCCAACACTGATTCTCTTAAAAAGTGAAAAGTTTGGCACTGGACTGAGACATTCGGTAATGTATTTTACGCTTAGATTTTCTAAATCAGGAACCCACAACCTGGGGTCTGTAAACTCTAAAAAAAAATTGATAACTATATTTCAATATCATTAATTTTCTTTGTAATCCAATGTATGTCTTTATGCATTTAAAGACATTACTCCAAGGAATCAGTAGACCTCACCAGACTACAAAAGGGATCCATAAAACAAAAAAAATTTAAGAACTCATGTTCTAAAAGAAAAACATGTTCTCAGAGATGGAAATGACTACAGAGGCTAGCCTGTGCCTGGACAAGAATTCTTTCTAAATCAAGTTGGGTAAGTGGTCAAATAGCCTTTCTTGTACACTTGCCACGAGGGTTAGCCCACAACCATGTGGGATAGCCCATTCCAATTATTTTTTGTTGATAGCAGAACTAGGGAACATACCCTCAGGATGTTTGCTTTGTCAGCATCTTGGAACTGAACTTCTAGATAATATAGAATTAAATTCTATTAACTCAGGAAAATTGGAATAATATGGTTCCTTTTTAAGCTGAGATTAAGTTTAATTGAATATGGCATTTATTAAGTGCTTATTATATACAAGCACCTTACTACATTCTAGGGATGCAAGGAAACATGGACAACAGTCCCTGTCCTCAAGGAGCTTACATTCTATTGCAGGAAAACAACATGAACATAGGTAAGTATAAAATTATTTAAGGAAAGGTATATCACAACTTTGGGGATCAGGAAAAGCAATTTGTAAGAAGTGGCACCTGAATTAGTATTTGAAAGAAGTTAGATGCAGAGAAGAGAGAGAAATGAGGACAGCTTAAGCATTGCACCAGTCTGAGAAATGTAATACTAGGTTCAGAGAATAATTCAGCTTATAGAGATCAGGCATGATAAAAATAAGCTTCTCTTTTTACTTTAAATTTTAATAAAGATGTTTTGTGAAATAATAGAATTAATACATTATTAAGTGTATCAAATAATAATGTGGCTGTCAAGAAGTAGAGTTAACATATAAGTCATAACCCAGAACTTTTCTTCCTATTTAGTTTTGATTATGAAAATTTGATGATGCCCATATTTGGGGTGTGTAAGAAAAGTAAGCTATTCCAAAGCCACTGATTTTTTTTTTTTATCGAAAGGAAGAGAACTCTGGTTTGCGTTTCTGTTACATTTCTGATATATGATTTGATTTTAATGGTTAGTCCCCCTCTCACCTCAGTCCCAAGTTTTCTAGTTCAATGAGAAATTGTGAGTTTGCCAAGCACAGATCGTTTCCCGAATCTATAGAAGGCATATATTTTTATTTGTATTTTGTATGATCATCCTGATAATCACTTTGTATATAATTAAAGTATTTCTTGATGATAAAACAGACCTACATTTTTTCTTCTAAAATTAAATGAAAACTCCATTTGCAAAATAAATGTTACTCAAAAAACAATGAAAATATATTTTCCTATTAATATCTTCCTTACTTTTCATATTAAAAGAATCGTATTTGGTCATATTTTTAAAAGTCTAGAACTGCTAAGTATTTTTAGAGCAATTTCTTATTTAATTTTAATACCTTGCAATTTAGCTAATAGCTAAATGTTTCTCTATGGAGAAGTATCACCTTTAGGAAAATGAAATTAAAGGAATCTAGACATTAAATGGGACTTGAGTTTTTCCAAAAGAATAAACATCACCAATAATTAATTCAAAGGAAAATTAGCCAGCATTGATTGTAATTTTACTCTTTTATCTCGTATGAATCTTTACATATTCATTTTTCTTTGTTTTCATTCTAGGCCAATATTTTATTTCTAATTTATCAATAATTAGGATAATAGATTAGAGAATATCATATTGAGTTTGTAAATTGTATTGAATTAAATGCCTTGGAAAATAAGAAGAAAATTAAAAGTGACTTGAAATTACTTTTCCAAAACAACCTCAGAGTATTTAACTAAGCTGTCTCAATTTGGCTTTCAGGGAGGCCAGAACAGATACATATCTAGGGTCAACTTCCCCTTCCTTGGTTCAAGGGAAGACATTGAGTCCTGTCAGGAGGAGAGGTATCAGGTTGGGTCCCCTCTGCTCTCAATAGAGAGTTAGTGGAGTTAGGGAGATCACCAGGCTAAAATTATATCTGCTTATATACATATTATCAGTCTAAGGATATACTTTTCAGGTTGAAGATAAAGTTTTTCTTAAAAGGGAAAGCAGGACCACCAGCTCTATATCCAAGGCTTGACTTTCTTCTCAGTGAATATCAATTCTAAAATGAAGACATACATAGTAAATAGCAAAGAAATCCATTTATTCAAATCAATAGCAACACAGAAATCAGAGAAAAGATACACATAAGAGTATTTACCAGACAATACAGGGTGGAGGAATTCTTCTTTTAGGAGTAAGATATCTCAGCTCAACTGGAAGAGAAAGTCCCATATCTCATCCATGGGGAAAATGGCCCAAATTCTCTAGTGTAGTGTATTAGTAATTAAGGTGGAACTTTATTTTACTGTTTTCTCTTTTAGCACTTATTTGGCCTTTGTTTCTTTGATTAGAGCAGGAGTCTTTGTTGACCTCCTTGTCTCAAGGGGAAGCCTGGTTTTCATGGCTTTGAGTCACATGTTCTTGATTCCTGAGGCTTTTAGGCCACCATGGGTTGGAGTGGAATGTTTGTGATGCTTTTAGGTCATGTGGGTGAGTCACATGTTGTGACACCCTTTGACCCTGAAGAGAATATATAAATTCAGAGGTTGGTGTTTTCCCTGGGGGGCTCTCACTCACTGGAAGAGTGGTGAGTGACTCTGGGCAAGCCATAACTGCCCCCTGGCTTTGCTAACCCAGCTGTTGGTTTGTATTTGGTCTGTTTATAATGAATGTTTGAAATTTGTTTGTATTTGCTCTGAAGTTCAGGTGGCAGGCTTTTCCTCTTGAACTAAGTGGGTTTATATGTGTATGTTGGATTAAAGTGAGGTTGTTAACACCTTAAAGTTACTTTCCTTTGTAAAGTAGTTAAAAAGAATCTGTGCTAGCAGTTTCTGTGGCTGGTCTTGTTGGGTCTATACTCCTATAGCAGCTGCTAGCAGAATTGTTGCTACATGTAGCAAGCTAGGGATAAGGACATGAAAGAGATTGCCTCACGTGTTGGCTTCTTTCCAGAGACTGTTTCTCTATTCAGTAACCTGCAGTGTAGTTAGCACTCATCTTGTCTCTTGAAACCAGAAGCCAAGAGTACCCAGAGAGATGGAAGACATTGAATTTGTCTTCTCTCCCACTCTCACAAACACCATATCCTCATACAATTGCATATTGATATGCATTAATGAAAAGAGAGTACCATACCAATGGGGCATTGGAGCTCAACTTACAGGTACAAGTTAGGAAATAGGAAAAAAAATGAAATAAAATATAGACCCAAACTGTGCTTAGTAGGCAGCAATCACATATCTTGAAGCTAATCATACACAAGCTCATGAATATTTAATTCTTTTTCAATGGATCTTATTAGGCCCCTTCTGTATCCAATGGTGTCCATTGGAGATACAAAGCTAGGTATGAAATGTCATTTGTTTTAGCAGAGTGCTATTTTATAAAAATAAAGAAGTGACACAGTCCCTGTTCTCAAGGAACTTGCATTCTTATTAAGGGATGTAATAGCATTGTATGTAATGGGGATAAGCTAGAAGCAATCCCAAGAAGATGAGGGGTGAAACAAGAATGTCCAATATCACCACTTGTTATTCAATATTGCACTAGAAATATTACCTTTAGCATCAGGAGAGGGAAAAGAAATCGAAGGAATTAGAATAGGCAATAAGGAAACGAAACTATCACTCTTTGCAGATGATATGATATTATACTTAGAAAATCCAGTAAAAAAAACCTACTTGAAATAATTAACAACTTTAGCAAAGTTGCAGGATATGAAATAAACTCATAAATCACTGGCATTTCTATGTATTAATAACAAAGCCCAACAGCAAGAGATAGAAAGATAAATTCAACTTAAAATAACCATAAACAATTAAAAATATTTGCAATTTACAATTACAAAGCACTTTTCACACAAATAAAATCAAATTTAAATAATTAGAAAAAATATCAGTTGCTTATAGGTAGTCAGAGCTAAAATAATAAAAATGACAATTCTACCTAAATTAATTTACATATTCAGTGACATACCAATCAAACTACTAAAAATAATTTGATAGAGCTAAAAAAATAACAAAATTCATCTGGAAGAACAAAAGATACAGAATGTTAAGGGAATTAATGAAAAGAAATGCAAGGAAAGGTGGCCCAACCGTACAAGATCTCTAATTGTACTATAAAGTAGCAATCATCAAAACTACTTGGTAATGGCTAAGAAATAGAGCATTGGATCAGTGGAATAGATCAAGTACACAAGACACAGAGGTTAATGACTACGCTAATCTACTGTTTGACAAAACAATTTTTCCAGCCAGTGTCTCTGATAAAGGCCTCATTTCTAAAATATAGAGAGAACCGAGGTAAATTCATAAGAATATGTCATTCTCCAATTCATAAATGGTTAAAAGATATGAACAGGCAGTTTTCAGATGAAGAAATCAAAACTATAGTCATATAAAAATGCTCTAAATCACTACTGATTAGAGAAATGCAAATTAAAACAACTCTGAGGTACCTCAGACCTATTAGATTGACTAATATGACAAAAAAGGAAAATGATAAATGTTGGAGGAGATATAGGATAGTTGGAACACTAATAAATTGTTGCTGGAGTCGTTCAACCATTCTGTAGAACAATTTGGAACTATGCACAAAGCGCAAGCAAACTGCATATCCTTTGACCCAGCAATATTACTTGTAGGTCTGTATCCCAAAGAGATCTGAAAAAAAGAAAAGTAACCACATGTACAAAAATCATTTACAACAGCTCTTTTTTAGGGTGGCAAAGAATTGGACATTAAGGGAAAACCCATCAATTGGGGAATGGCTGAACAAGTTATGGTATATGAAGGCAATGGAATACTATTGTGCCATCAGAAATGATGAGCAGGCAGATTTCAGAAAATCTTGAAAAATCTTATGTGAACTAATGCTGAGTGAAGTGAGCAGAACCAGAAGAACATTGTACACAGGAACCACAACATTGAGTGGTAACCAACTTTGATAGAGTTAGCTCTTCTAGGCATTATGATGATCTAAGATGATTCCAAATGACTCATGCTAGAAATGCTATCCCAAAGAAAGAACTAAGGAGTCTGAAAGCAGATCACAGGACACTATTTTCTCTTTTTTTGTTTTTTTTTTCTTTCTTGTGTTTTCCCTTTTGTTCTGATTCTTCTTTCACAATATGACTAATGTGGAAATTTGTTTAATATTATTTACATGTATAGCCTATATCAGATTGCTTACCATCTTGGGGAGGGGAAAAGAGTGGGAGGCAAGGAGAAAAAAATTTTGAAAATAAAAATCTTTAAAAGTGTATGTTTATACTTTAAAAAATGTAATTGGCAAATACTTAAAAATAAATAAAAACACAATAAATATAAAAAAGGATTGTGTATAGTGACATAGTGGTCTGGATATCTATATTCTGGATTAAAGACTATTGGGAGTGTCATAGTGGTCCCAAAAATAGAATAGATAAGGGATCTGGGTTATCTCTATTGAAAATAGTTGTGTGATCCACATTCATCCTAAAGGGAGAATCCAGGCCAGGTGGAAGTTAGGTAATGATGACTGTGGTAAGGGATTATTTGATATAGACCCTGCTTTCAGAGAGATTTTACTCTAATTACAGAAGGACAAGAATACAAATGCAATGTGTAAAATAGTACAAAGTATAGTAATTTTAGAAAATATATCTATAAGTAGATAATGAGATGTATTAAGTGAGAAACAACATGAAAGAGTAAGAAAAGCAGTGGAAAGAGGATTAGAAGACTATGGATCAAAAATTATGTAAATATGAGTTATTATTATTATCAGATAACTTAGATAAAAGAATAATACTACCAATGAGGCCCTATGTCTTTGACAACTTGAATTAGAGCTACATAATTACCAATTTTACCATACAATTTACCATACTAATTTTAGAGCAATACTTCATGTCTTATATCAAGATAAAGTCCATATTGTCACTTTTTTAAAAAATATAACTGAAAACCCCAAGTACAATAGTAGTCAAAACCCAAATCTTCCAGATCAAAGAGAAAATGCCATAAGTAGTCAAAAAGAAAGAGTTCAAGTACCGAGAAATATGATAAGGATTACAGAACACCTGGCAACAGCTGAGAAAGTATCTTGAAATACAATAGTTGAGATTAAAGGATAAAGTCTTATAATCAAGAATAACTTACCCTTCATAGCTCAAGATAATCTTCCGGAGGAAGAAAGGAACTTTTAGTAGAATAGAGGACTGATTAAAAGAATCAAGATGAGTTTCCTTTTATGTGTATAAGAATTTTTAACAATCATCTAAAAAAATTGAGATCCAAATTCTTTCTCTCTCACATACCCTTCCTCCCTACTTGAGAAGGCAAATAACTTTAATTTTGATTATATATGTGATATATATACATATATATATATACATATATATAATGCTAAACATATTTCAATAATAGCCAAGTTGCAAAAGAAAAGACAGAATAAAATAACAAAAATAAACTGAAGTTTTTTTTTTTTAATTTATGCTTCAATCTGCATTCAGAGTTTATCAGTTGTCTCTCTGGAAGTGGATAGTATATTTCATCATAAGTCCTTTGGAATTGTCTTAGTATAGCTAAGTCTCTTACAGTTGATCATGCTTACAATTTCAGTTACTGTGTACAATGCACTCCTGGTCCTGCTCACTTTACTTTGTATTAATTAGTTCATATGTCTTCCCAGGTTTTTCCAAAGCCATCTTCCTCATAATTTCTCATAACACAATAATATTCCAGCATAATCCTATAAGACAACTTGTTCAGACAGTCTCCAAATGATGAACATCTCCTAAATTTCCAATTCTTTGCCACTAGAAAAAGAGCTGCTATAAATATTTTTGTACAGATAGGTCCTTTCCTCTTTTCTTTGACTTCTTTGTGATATAGACCTAGTAGTAGTATTTCTGGATCAAAGGCTATACACAGTTTTAATAGCCATTTTGCTGTAATTGCAAATTATTTTTCAGAATGGTTGGACTAATTCACAACTCCACCAGCAGTAGTGTCAATTTTTCCACATCCCCTGCAACATTTGTTATTTTTCCTTTTCTGTTATGTTAGCCAGTCTGATAAATGTGAGGTGGTTGTTTTAATTTGCATTTCTCTAATCAGTATTGATTTAGAGCATTTTTTTAATGTGCCTATTGATAGCTTTGATTTTTTCTGCTTCTGAAAAGTGCCTGTTCATATTCTTTGACAATTTATCAATTGGAGAATAGCTCTTATTTTTATGGCTCGGTTCCTTATATATTTGATAAATGAAGCGTTTATCTGAGAAATCTGTTGTTACAAAAATTTGTTCCCAGTTTCTTTCTAATTTTGACTGCATGTTTTGTTTGTAAAAAAGCTTTTTAACTTCATATAACCAAAATTATCTATTTTACTTCCCATAATCCTCCCTATCTCTTGTGTGATCATAAACTCTTCCTTTATCCATATATCCGACATGTACGTATTTCCATGCTCCCCAAGTTTATTTATGATATCACCCTTTATGTCTAAATTATTTATTTATTTTTACCTCATTTTGGTACAGAGTGTGAGATTTTCATCTATGCTTAGTTTCTGCCAAAACTACTTTCCAGGCTTCCCAGCAATTTTTATTATTAATACTATAAATATTAGCTTATTTGATATTATAATTTCATTAATTGGGAATTTAGGTGGTGTACTGGATAGGGTACCAAGTCTAGAGTTAGGAAGATTCATCTTCTCGAGTTCAAATCTAGTATTAGACAATTATTATCTGTGTAACACTGGGCAAGTTGCTTAACCCTGTTTGCCTAAGTTTTCTCATCTGTAAAATTAGCCGAAAAAGGAAATGGCCAACCAGTATTTCTGACGAGCAAATCCCAAATGGTGTCACAAAGAGCCAGATATGATGGAGATGATTGGACAACAACAATAATGTTAATATATTAATTATAATTAACAATATAACTATAATTAAAACAAAGTTATAAATGATAGAAATAACAACAGCAACAACTTGGGAAATTGTCTGTCAAATCCTAGATACTTGCCCTAGGAAGACAGTCTCACCTGCTTGAAGATTCCTTTCAGAAACATTGATGTCTCACCACTCAGATTAGTGATTTACTAATCACTGAGATTCTTCTTTCATTCCTTCCTAGGGCAAGTATTAAATTCCTTCTTTTCTGCTAGCTTTAATATTACCTCGTCATTACCACATTTGCCCATGTATAAGACACTCCTATATATAAGACGTACCTTAATTTTGGGGCCCGAAATTTGAAAAAAAAATGTATTATATAAAGTTATTGAAGTCAAGTTTTATTCATCTGCTCATAGGTTTCAGGCATCTTTTGGGCAAGTCTGGTGCATTTCTGCATGCTTAGTTCTTTCTGTTTCATGAACCTGAAGCACCAATTTTGTCCTCCTTTGAAATCAATAACTTCTTTTTCATCAGCAATTCTTCTTGTCTCATGTTGAACCATCTTTGTGGACACAGGAATTCCAATTGCCCTTTGCTCTTCAATCCATATCTTCAATTCCCTCTCTAAATCAGGCCATTTTGCTGACTTACCTCTCATGGCCTTCTTCTGCTATGGCATTTTCAGTAGGGTTTCTTCTTCCTGTAGCCAGTCTTGGATTGTTTTCTCAGTTGGAGGAGGACCAAACTTACATCCAGCAGCACAATTTCCATTCACTTTTGCAAACTGGATCACTTTTGACTTGAATTCAGCACTGTAGGAAAATCTTTTCTGAGCCATTTCTGGGCAGAACATGGCAAATCATAACTTAATATACTGGTAACAAATGCAAAACAATGAATATACAGACAACAAGCACGAAAAAGCAGGAAATGCAAATAAAAAAATCTGCAACAATGAGTGCAGAAACAAGCACAAAGAAGTAGGAAATGCAAGTTAAAAAATCTACAACCACTGTATAAGACTCACTTATTTTTCAGACCTCATTTTTTTTGGAAAAGGGTGTGTCTTGTACATGGAGAAATACAGTATTTTGTGTAGTTTGGGAAGTATCTTCCTTATCAGGTGGTTTACTTCCAGTCTCAATGGAAAGTTGACTTATTTTTGAAGTCCATCAATTCAGTTCTTCTCTTCTCTTTGTCACATTCTTCCATCCTCTAAGTCATTGGATAATTCAACTTCAGATTTCTCTTTTCCTCTTCAAATTATTTTTTCTCCCCTCTCCCTTTTTAGAAACATTTCTTTAATTCTTTCACAGAACATCTCACTGTCTTTGAGTTGCAGAGAGTTAAGGTATTTTTCTATCACTTTCATCTTCTCTTGCAGGGATACCAACCTATTTTTTTTCTTTTTCAAAAAATTAATAGTATTTTTTTTGCAATTACATGTAAGATAATTTTCAGCATTCATTTTTTTTGAAAAATTTTGAGTTCTCAGTTTTTGTCCCTCCCTTCCTCCCCTCTCCCAGACAGCAAGCAGTCTGATATTGGTAATACATATGCAATAGTGGAAAACATATTTCCACCTTACTCACGTTGTGAAAGAAAAACAAAACAAAAGGAAAAAAATACCATTCTCCCCCATCAAAAAAGTGAAAATAGTACGCCTCAATCTGCATTGAGAGTCTAGTTCTTTCTCTGGATGTGGATAGCATTTTCTATCATGCATCTTTTGGAATTATCTTAGACCATCGTATTGCTGAGAAGAGCTAAGTCAACCATGGGTGATCATTGCACAGTATTATTGTTACTATGTACAATGTTTTCCTTGTTCTGTTCATTTCACTTGGCATCAGTCCATACAAGTCTTTCTAGGTTTTTCTGAACTCTGCTTGCTTATCATTTCTTATGGAAGAATAGTATTCTATTACATTTCTATATCACGACTTGTGCAGCCATTCCCCAATTGATGGGCCTTCCCTCAATTTCCAATTTTTTGCCACCTCAAAAAGAACTGCCATATATATTTTTGCAATGTGGGTCCTTTTCCTATTTTTATGATCTCTTTGGGATACAGATCTCCTAATGATATTGCTGGACCCAAAGAGTTTGCACAGTTTGATTGCCCTTTGGGTATAGTTCCAAATTGTTCTCCAGAATCAATCTGTATTTTCTACACAGAATTATTAATTGACATTAGGAGAAACAAAAACATAATATATTCCCTACAATCCTTAAACAGAAGTGTTTGCTAGATTTCTGAACTCTAGAAGCAAAGGATTAAAGTCAGTTTAATGTGACAGACAACTATTCTTTGGCCTATTTCTTCTTGACAGTGAAGATTATGAGCTAACGCAAAAAAGATAAGGAGAGAAGTGGGATACATTCCCTTCACATACCTAATAATCATTGGCAAAAGAAATAATGCTACTTAAATGGTGAACAAGAAAAATTAGAGGACTTGAATAGGAACTGTTTAAATGAAAAGATAGTCCCTAGTATAGGCCTATTCATACAGTACCTTAGAATCCTTGCTAGCTGATATCAGATGCAAATATAGAGCAAGTCTGCATGGAGCACTGAACATCAAGACCAGTAATTTCTATTTCTTTCAAATAAGCATTCAAGGACTATTATTTAAAAGTGGAAGAAAATTCTAGCAATTTAAACTATATTTCTGAGTTGAAAGAATATGCAATAAGGTACTTTCTAGCAATCATCAAAGCTATAGTATGATAAATCATAGACTGACAGATGTGCAGTGAGCACAAATGCTGAGGAATATTGAAAGACTTTGTATTTGTGGTTAAACTGAATTACGGAGCAGTGAAGGTCTCTCCAAAATTAGATTTCTCATCCAAAATTGTTAGGGACCAAATATTTTTAGGTCTAAACCAGTCTAACATGAGAGGTTTCAGTAATTTTATAATAATAATAAAAAAGATTTCAAAAAGTTTTTACTTAAAACAAAACAAACCTTGGAGGTGGAAAGTTAGAGCTTCAGGTGAATGAGAGAAAATACTTTAAGAGACTTTTTGTTTGTTTGTTTGTTTTAGCTACATCCCTAATCCTGTCTGACAAAGGCAAGTCATTTGCCACAATGGCAGCTAGGAAAGAAAAATAAATTAATCATTATATACTAATCATCAATTCTGAGGAACTACATCAAAGCCCACTGCAATCAGCAGCTGCTCAAGGGGCCTCATATTCATAATAAAAATATTAGTAAATAGTTACAAAAATGTATTTAGGACTTCTGATGAAATTCCCATGTCAAAAGAACTGAAGTATCCTTTAGCTCAAGAGGTAACCTCCCATAGAGTACTGACCTTGGATTCAGGAATTACTTATAGGTTAGACATGATCTGTTTTGGTAATTGTATAGACGATAGACATGGACTTGAACTCAGATATTAGCTATGGAACCCTTGACAATTCAAATGCTTCATTTTCTTCATCAATGAAATAGGGATAGCAATAACATCTATTTCATAGGATTCTTGTGATTATCAATTATTCATCCCTCCTTCCCTCCCTTCTTTCCTGCCTTGTTCCCTCCCTCCCTCCCTGCCTCCATCCATTGGCAGCTAGGGGCACATTTGATAGAGCACTAGGCTTGGAGTCAGGAAGACTCATTTTCATGATTTCAAATGTGGCCTCAGACATTTACTAGATGTATGAACCTGGACAAGTGACTTCACTGTTTGCCTCAGTTCTTCATTTGTAAAATGAGCTGGAGAAGTAAATGGCAAGCAACTGCAGTATCTCTGCCAAGAAAATTCCAAATGGAGTCACAGAGATGGATGTGACTGAAATGACTTAATAACAAAAATCTACTAGACACACACACACACTTGTATAGTTAATGTGCCATACCCAACATATAGCAAATGTATCATGCTATGCATATGACATGCATGAATACAGCATACATAGCATACATATACATGTAAGATGCTTTGTAAACCTCAAAGCAGTATAGAAATGCTAGCTATTGCTTTTGTTGTTTTTGTTTTGTTCTTTTTGTTCATTGATATGGGAAACTCTACATGAAAAAGCTCCTTCTACAGATACAGATCTTTGGTTGTCTATAGCATATAACCTAAGAGTTGCTGGGGGACATTTGAAAGTTAAATGACTTGCCCAGAGTTACCAAATCTAGTAGGTAGGAGAGGCAAGACTTGAGGGGGGGTGTTGGAGTAAGCTCATATTGGCTTAGGATACCTGATTGTTAAATTTTCAGTGTAATCATTTATATGGACAAATGCTACAGGTCAGAGTTTGGTCATTGCTTTTTTCATTGTTTAGACTTTAGAAAGTGATGGAGATGGCTAACGTGACAGAACAGGAAAATGATAAATTCTGGAGAAGATTTGGGAAATTGGAACACTAATGCATTGTTGGTGAAGTTGTGAACTGATCCAACCATTCTGGAGAGCAATTTGGAAAAATGTTCAAAGGGCTATAAAAATGTGCATAGCTTTTGACCCAGCAATACCACTTCTAGGGCTGTATCTCAAAGAGATCATACAAGGGGGAAAATACCTGTATGTACAAAAATATTTATTGCAGCTCTTTTTGTGGTGGCAAAGAATTGGAAATCAAAGGGATGCCTATAAATTGCAGAATGGCTAAAAATGTGGTATGTGAATGTAATGGAATACTATTGTGCTATAAGAACTGAGGAGCAGACAGACTTCATAACAACCTCAAAAGACTTATATAAACTGATGCTGAATGAGGGGAGCAGAACCAGGAGAACATTGTATACAATTACAAACACATTGTGTAATGAATAACTTTGATAGACTCAGTTCCTTTCAACAATGCAAGGTTCTAAGACACGTCCAAAAGGCCCATGATGGAAAAAGCTATCCATATGCAGAGAAAGAATTGGGGAATCTGAATGAAGATTGAAGCAAACGATTTGCTCTTTCTCTCTTTTTTTCTTGTTTCTTCTTTTTCATGGTTCATTCCATTGGTTATAATTCTTCTTTACAACATGACTAATATGAAAATGTTTCGTGTGAAGGTATATGTAGAACCTATATCAGATGGCATGCTATCTTAGGCAGGGTAGGGGGGAAGAAGGAAAGGGAAGAAAATTTAAAAGGAAAAAAAAAGAAAGTGATGGAGGAAATGTTAATAATGCAGATGATAATTAAAATGTGTTGTCAATATAATAATTTTTTTCAGAGCTAGTTGTTAAACATTTTACCAACATGCCGCTTCAGGATTTGAATCTATATCTTCTTTATTCCAATGTCAATTTTCTTTATGCCATTTTGCCTATTAATCCTCCTCATCATCTTTCTTGGAAAAAGTTGTTACAATGATGAATTCATAACTCCTTGATACCTTGGCAATAGTTGAGACATTATGAGTGAGAAAAAGAAACTGTAGCATTTAAATCAAAAGTATGCAGATTAAAATAAACTCTTGGATGGCAGAGATAGTTATACTCGTAATGCTACAATTGTCAATAATTCAAATATCTAGGTAGGAGTAGTTAATGTTAAAAGTTTTATGGCAAGATGGCATGGTGATGGTGACCACTTGTTGTGGAGCTATGCATTGCAACTTTTCTGGAAAGCAATTTGAAATTATTCTAGTTAATTGATTAATATGATCATACTCTTTGACACAGAGCTATCACTGCTTGACATGTGCCCCAAGGAGGCTAATGATAAAATAAAAGGCCTCATAAAGAATAGAATATTAATAGTAACAATTTTTGTAGTAGTAAAGAACTCGGGGAGGGGAGCAAAATCAGTAGATGCCCATCAACTGCAGAATGGTTATACAAATTATGGCATAAGTATTTAGGAGACTGTGCTATAAGAAATAATATCTATAATCAGTACAGAGAAGTGTGGGAAGATATATTGATGTAAAATAAACTAAGAAGTACTAGGAAAATTATATACAAAAAATGACCATGACAATGGAGATGGAAAGAATACATTTGCAACAGGATGTTCTGAAGTTATAATGACCAGGTTTGGTTCCAAAGAAGAGGCAGAAGAAGGCACTTCCTTCTTCTTGGCAAAAATGGGGTTCATGTGTTTAGAACTCTGCTTCTTTTTTTGAATCACCATTTAGTTTTATAGAAGTTATTTTCTCCTATTTTTTGTTTGTTAAAAGGGACTACTCTTTGAGAGGGGGAAGGACACATTAGAAAATATATATTATGTTAATAATGAATGATCTCAAAATCTGTTTACAAAGAAAAATGATGAATTTGATGGATGCAGAAAAGCTGGTAAAGACTTATGTGAGCAGAAACAAAGTGGAAGTGGAACTAGGAGAACAATATTCACCATGACTGTATATGTGTAAACGAAAAGAACAACCACAAAACAACTAAAACCGTATGCTAAAAAATTGTCATAATAAAACTTTGTCCCAAAGAAGATATAGGAGAATCCCTGCTCCTTCCTTCTTTGTAGATGTATACTGCAATAGAACTATGGACATGGAACAAATGAATATAAAATTCAACTTGGTTGATATGTCGTTTAATTTAGCTGGATTGGTTTTCTTTTCTTTTCCTTTCTTCCTTTTCCTTTTGTTGTTACGAGGAACAAATTTCTGAAAAGGGTAGACAGAATATGCCTTGTTGGAAAATGACAGTGATATAAAAACAGAATAGACAAATAAAAACAAAGATCCAAGTATCTTAAAATGAAAGACTCGGGTCAATTATGTAACTCTTTGTTTGTTTCTTATCTATAAAATGGTGGTAATAACAGCACTTAACTCTCAGGGTTGTTTTGAGGATTGTAAAGCACTTAGAAAGTATCTGGCAAAAGTGTAACTACAATACAGATTGTAAGTATCATTATTATTATTATTATTAACTGATATTGCATAATATTTACTTTTATCACTCATATATTATTTTATTTCTATATGATATTCAAATAGAATTTATTTTTTATCTTTGAATTTTATGGCTTTCTCTCCATTGTCCACTATCTTTGTTCACATTTCCACTCTAAGCAGTATCTTAATATTGGTAGAGAGACAAAGAAATTAGGGCTCTAGGATTACTAGGGGTTGGAAGGATAGTACGTGTCTTTCAGGTTATTGGAATCTGCCACAGAATTTATCTTTGCCTGAACATATCAGCCCCAGAAAGGAACTAAAGTATTATGTTATCATCCCCAAAAGTTTGCTAAGTTTTCAATAACTACCAAACCCTTTTTTCCTATTTCTATATAACTCATTTGAGGTTTTGCTATGCATGAATTATGGACCTTTTGATGAATGTATCAGAAAAGGACAAAAAATTGTGTGTGGATTAGATTGTAGAGCAGTTTGCATCTTTCTAGGCATAAAATTGGCCAAGAGATAGAAATACAAGATATTCCGGTGTTTATTGGAGTTTATTGATTACCAAAAAGAATACTCATGAGAGTGAAATACAGTCTTAAAGTCACCACCAACAAGCTATTTGCCATAATTACATTTTATTGATAAAAGAGTCCTTAATTGAAGCAAATAGTGAGATGGTCAAGAGAATGGACTGCTGGACCTAGAGTCAAGAAGACTTGAGTTAAATTAATCTTCACATACTTACCGGCTATGTGACCCTGGATATCTGTTTGCCTCAGTTTCTTTGTATGTAAAATGGAGATAATAAGAGCCTCTGCTTTTCAGGGTTATTTTGAGGATAAAGAGATACTATTTTTAATATTTTTTTTTATTTTTAACTTTTTTAAATTTTGATTTTCTAATTAAGCAATATGTGGGGAGGGGAAAAGTTTACACAGGTGTTCAGATAAAAAAATTAAAGCCAGCTTAGGAACAAGTGCATAATAGTTTGGCTTTTGGTAAAATATGAGTAGAGCAGTGTGAAATGTTTGAAAATGTAGGTTAAAGCTACATTGAGAAG
>CM053623.1:322878664-322904089 GCA_028646595.1 Phalanger gymnotis | reverse complement strand
GTCAGTGCCCTTGGGCAAAGCTCTAGTTACCCTGCCCTAGTTATGGATTTGCCAGGTCCATTAAGTAATCATCATATGACCCTTTACCCTTCTGGTCCTCCTCCTCTGGAAGCTTCCCTGCTTGTTAATGTCCTCACTAAAATGCGGCACAATGTGCCAGATTTGTCCTGACCAAGAAAGATTACAATAAAACTATCGCTTCAGATTTCATTGCTCTTTCTGGCTGCCATATCACCCTATTGATCCTTATGCTTTCAGGCCACTGAAACTCCCAGATATTTTTCAAATGTACTTGCAAAGTTTCTTTCCTTTTTAAATTCCACCTTATTAAATGCATCCTGACATTTTATTTTGTTGAATCATTTTGTTATCCAACATGTTAGCTATCTCTCCCAGGCTAAGGTCATTATGCATGTTTAATAAGCATACAATCAATACCTTTCTCCAAATCTTTGTTAAAATGTTAAACATTACAGAGTTGAGCACAGATTTCGAGCAGGGTGGAGTGGGGGGTGGGGGTTGAAGTGGGAGGTGAAGAGTAGGGGGAGGGAAGGGAGAACAATTAGTGAACTCCTGCCAAGTTGAAGGGCAGCTAGGTAGTGCAGCAGATGGAGTGCTGCGGAGTCAGGACAACTCCTTTTCCTGAGTTAAAATCTCATCTCGGACACTTACTACTTGTGTGACCTTGGGCAAGTCACTTAACTCTGTTTGCCTCAGTTCCTCATCTATAAAATAAGCTGGGGAAGGAAATGGTAAAACACTGCAGTATCTTTGCCAAGAAAACCCCAAATGAGATAATAAAGAATTGGACACGACTGAAAAATGACTAAACAACTCCAAGCTGAAGCTAAATGATTGGTGACTAATCTTTAGGTCTTTTCATTCAATTGGGTTCCCAACCACCGGATTCTACTATCTCCAAGCCCACATATTTCCATTTGTTCCACAAGAAGAATGAGAGATTATGGAAATGTCCTTGCTTAAAATCTAGGTGAACTATTTCCAGCATTCCAGGTTCTACATCTACCAGTCTATTTCCTCTATCAGGAAAGGAAACAAAGTTAGTTTGAACATGGCCTGTTCTCGATTGAATCCATTCTGCTTTCTCTTATCAATATTCACTAATTTTTTGCTAATGCTTGCCAAATTTTTACCAGGTACTGAAGTCAGGGAAAAATAATATTTCTCCTATTTCGTAGTAGAAAACATTTTGCTTTGGATAAGGCCCCAAACATCAATGATTAAGAAAGTGATAAAAAATAGCCTCGCTGTAAGGGAAAGGAAAGAAGGCAAACATGATAAAATCATAAAAAGGGAAAATGAGAAAGATCTCAGACCTCCAATTCCTCATTTTGCTTCATGTCGACTTGCTAATAAGGAAACAGAGGCCTAGGTACTAGCTAAATGAATCGCCTGAGGGCATCCAGTTAGCCTATGACAATCAAGAGGTTTACTCACAGTTCTTATACTAAATGCATTGTTCTTCTCAGTAAAATGGGCTAAAACACTGTGCTGTTGCCTTGTGAATTATAACTGGACATTATGACCTCTTAAGCTTGATAATATAGAAATTTTACCCTGTTGTCTATAAGTAAGTTCCTTTTCTGAGCCAAATATTTCAGAATCTATTTTTGAAGTGAAGCACTTATTATGAATGCATCTATAGCTTTAAATTTCTTCTTCATAAATACCCCAAACAAGAAAATCTGCTGAATGTTTAAGAGAAACTCTTTGTAGTGGTGACAATAAAAGCTCTTTTTGGACCAGTGACAAAGAGAGGGGAGAATGACAGTGGAATGTTCATTCTGCTGTTGTTCTGTCCAGCCACAGGGGGTCATTCTAAGAGTACAGTTTGGCTGACTCAGAAGGCAACTCCCATCATATACTGAATACTCCACTGAATACTTAGTGCCCTGAATAAGAGTCCACATTTTTGCATCTACCCGTTCTCATTTATGTTATGATATTGTCATTTTTTCCTGGATCCATTTAAAATCCTTGAAAAATATTTTATCTAAAGGTTTCATCTTACGACGGTGGGGGGAACAGACAAGAAGGTAACAAAATATATTTTCTAGGAGTGAATCAGCCTTAGTACTTATTTTTTTTTATTTTGTTTTGGATTTTTTTTTAATTTCCTTACATATCCCTTACATTGTGAAAATAAGTGAAAATGTGTAATAGATGCTTCTCATTTCTACTCAGAGAATATGATAAGAAGAAGCTAGACAAGTAACTCTTGGCATTCTTGTTAACATGTTACCACACTGGTTCATAACAAAAGTAAAATCCCATAGTCAAGGAATTGATGCTTTATCTCTTGACTGGTTCAGATGGAAAGGTAATTCAAAGAGTCTTAAACTACATTCGTGGTCCACATTAGTGGAGGCCTACTGCCCAGCAATTCTTATTGAGTTCCCTGTCTTATTTTACTTGGAAACTGTGGCATAATCCATCTGAGAATCCGGATGATGATATATTTTAAGGTTGCAAATGACGATGAGGTAAAATGACAGATGGAAATGAAAACATAGGAAAATGTACCCCACTCTTTTTCTCTGTGTCTCCCAGCATGCAGTGACTAGGTTATGGTATAGTAGACTCAAGCTCATCTCTGATTCTGGAGGCAGAAGTGGGTGCCTGCTTTCATACCTATTTGAATTCCCCATCCAAGACAGAATGGGTTACCACAACAAGAAGAAAGTAATTTTCTTCACTATCTATTGAAAACTTGGGGAAGACAGTGTGGTACAGTGGTGTGATCTGGTGTGATACAGCATTAGGTTCAAATTCTACCTTCAAAACTTACTATATCTGTAAATTTGGACAAACCATGTTATCTCTACCCTCAGCTTCCTTATCTGTGAAATGGGGCGGAGAGGGGGGGGACGCTTGAACTAGATGACTTCAGAGATTCCTTGTAGCTCTAGGTCTATGATCCTATAATACATCCTGGGTACCATTATCCATAGAGCAAATGGTAGACTGTATTCCATGCTGGAAGGTGAAGTACATTCAAAGTCTAGAAGTTACCAGCCAAGAAGGAAAGGACTTTCTATCTACAGAGAAGCTCCTTGAAAGTTTGTGCCTATTTCACTTTTTTCTTTGTCTTTAGTATTTGAAACAGTGCCTGGAACACAGTATGTTGGTTACAAATTATCAGATTAATTAAGGTTGGTTATGAATGAGAGCATCTTCATGTTTTAGATGGTAGAAAGAGCTTGAGTGTTTCTATCCATTGTACTGAGCAGGTATCAGCAGTCAAAGCTTCAGAGGAAATATCCCAGATCATCAAACATGGCATCTTATAGCAGCCTTTTCAAGAAAGCTAGAAATGGAAAAGGACTGTTTAGAAGCCCTAGAGGAAGATAGTTTTTTTTTGTGATTTCTAAGATCTTCTCAGTGAGGTTTATAGTTGGATCTACAAACATCTCCTGTAGCTCAAAGAGTCATTGAAATTCTTTAGGTTTTGTTTTTAGGTTATATATAAAAAAGTTATTTCAAGGCCGATCTTTGCTAGAGCATCTTTTAGCTAAATAGAAGTTCTGTTAAAAACAAACAAAAAAAAAGCAGTGTCTCTTTTCTCTAGGGGCAACTAAGTGGCTCAGTGGAGAGAATGCCAAGCCTGAAGTCAGGAAGATTCAAATCTGACCTCAGACACTTACTAGCTATGTGATCCTGGACAAGTCACATAGCCCTATTTGCTCCACTTTCTTCATCTGTAAAACGAGCTTGAGAAGAAAACAGCAAACCACTCCAGCATCTTTGCCAAGAAAACCCCAAATGGGATCATGAAGGATTGGGCACAATTAGGATGACCGAATAACAACAGTGACAACAAAAAGGTGGCACTGAAAGTGAAAGGGCTTTCCTTTGCAGTGGCAATCCTTCAAGAATCTAGCTAAGTCTTTCCTAGGTAAATATTCTCAATGGAAATATCTACGTAGCAATATGTATTTTCTCAGATTTTCAGTCATGTAGGTAATGAACACCTTGCCACTGCAATAACACTATCCTTAATCTCAAAGGAAAAAAAAAAACTTTCTCCCATTCATATTCAGGTGTCACATTGTAAGAACCTAAAATAAATTGTGCAGCATGAGAAAGAGTGAGATGGCATATAAATCACAAACATTTATTGTGTAAACAGTTAAAATTAGGTTAGAAAATTGCTAAGAAAAATGCAAAGTGTGCCTACCACTTCCTTCTACTAGAAATAAGAATACATTAAATAATCTATCATACTTAGAAACTTGCAAAGGTATAGAAGAAAAAAGTTATCCCCAAACACCAACCTGGGTACCACATCATTCAATGTCCCAATGAAAATGATTCACATAGACTCAAGGTATGATTTCTAAATCAGACTCAAACTTAGACTATTCAAATACTAATCGATGATTTTAAAAGGTCATATGAATAACAAATGAAACAGATTGTGTCTTTATTATTCACATTTTCTGAAAAAAAGCAGGTTAAGGGATTTAATATTTTTTTTGCTCAATATATTTAGAATGTGTCACTAAAGTTGTACTCTCATGCCTCATCATAGTGTTGAGGCGACACTGGGGAAAGCAATGCCACAGGAAATTAATCTCTTTTAGAAGGTTCAATCAAGTTGGAAAGTCTTCGACTATAGCCCATATGAGGAATTACATTTGCTTTTCAAGGACCAGTCCAGTTAAGTAAGGAGAGGCTTATTCTGAGTGGGTTGACCAATTGTTGCTGAGACCAAAGAATTCATTAAGATACAAAGTCAAATACAAAATATCCCTCAACCTTGTTCAGGTTCCCTTTTTCTTAATATTAATAATAGCTAGCATGTATATAGTGCTTTAAGGTTTACAAATATTATCTTATTTTATCGTTACAACAACCCTGTGTAATATTAATTAAGGTGGGACCTTTTTGCTATTTTGTCTTTTAGCACTTATTTAATCAAGTGCCCTTGATGAGTCTGGCCTTTGTTTATTTAATTAAATTGGGAGTCTTTGATGACCTCCTTGCCTCAAGGGAAAGCCTAGAACACTTGGGTTTAAGACACATGTTTTTGAAGCTTTTAGGTCATGTAGGTGAGTCCATGTGTGACTCACCTTTGACCCTGAACAAGATATATAAACCCAGAGGTTGGTGTTCTCCCTCAAGGCTCTCAGGCACTGGAACAGTGGCCTGTGACTCTCGGGAAGTGGTTGTTAAGAGCCTCCTGGCTCGTTAACCCAGATGTTGATGTTTTCCTGGTAACTATGAATTGTGATTTGATCTGTTTCTAATGTATGTTTGTAATTTCTTTGTATTTGCTCTAAAGTTCAGGGTGCTGGCTTTTCCTCCTAAACTAAGTGAATGATATTTGTGTGTTGGATTAAAGTAACATCTCTAATCCCTTGATGGTGCTTTCCTTAGTAAAGCAGATCAAAGAGCCTGTGCTGGCAGCTCTTGTTGTTAGTCTTGTTGGATCTTACACTCCTATAGTTGCTGCTAGCTGAATTGTTATTATACCCTGGAAGAT
Organism: Phalanger gymnotis; assembly: GCA_028646595.1. Taxonomy (NCBI): domain Eukaryota; kingdom Metazoa; phylum Chordata; class Mammalia; order Diprotodontia; family Phalangeridae; genus Phalanger; species Phalanger gymnotis. Next base: position 322,898,583 of record CM053623.1, on the reverse strand, counting down.
AATGTTGTTAATCTCTATTTTAAATATGAGGAAACTTAGGCATATGGAGGTTAAGTGAGTTACCCATAGTCACACAGTTAATAAGAATCTGAGGTTGGATTTGAATTCAGGTCTTCCTGACACCAGTTGCAGAGCTCTATCCACTACTCTGCCTAACTTCTGTCATGATGATAGTAAAATGTAGAGAGGGCTCTGAGAATCACATAGTTTTTATTAGACTATCTAACAGTATTCATTGAATGGTTGGTGCTCTATGTGAATTTTCTATTCAATATTAATGGGTTAAAATTGTCTTGAGGGAACTGAACCATGTCAGTGTTCATTATCTTATCAATAGTGAAACCAGAAAACATAAGGTTCAGAAGTTCTCTTTGGAGACACACATAAAAGAATTTGGAGGAGTGGTGCCCCTGAAGACAATAAGAAATATAATTTCACAGAATAGTTAGGCATCTTGCCTTGAAGCCTTTATGATCAGCATAAGCAAAAATCCCACTTTAATTGCAATTTATGCATGAACATCTGTTCCCAAGAATGATGAAGTAAAGACATGCTATGAAGGAACTGAAAAGATCTTCCAGGACAAGATGGCATGGGCACTGATATTGATTTACTTCAATATAAATAGGAGAAAATGAGTGGGAGGGATTGTCATGAAAAATATGATCTGAAACTAAGCCATCTAAGAGTTGAAAGGAATATAGACAATTCATAAACCTAATGCCCATACATCATACAATTTCTTTAAGAAAAGAGTTTGCAAATAATAAACATAGCATCAAACCACACTATGAAAAAGAAAAGAAACTTACTGTATCTTTTTCTTTTATTTTAAAATGAGTTTTGTGGTTGTCTTTTTTTTTTTTTACAACATGGTCACTTCCAGAATTAACTACCTCACAACCACCTCCTGATTGAATCTTACCTTGTAATAAATTGACTCTGTTTTAAAATACAGGAAAGACCTGGTTAATAGTGTAAAAGTCATTCCCATATCAGCAAATTCTGTAGCCAAACTATCAACTAGTTCAGTGTTGGGGAACCTGCAGCCTTGAGGCCACGTGTAGCTCTCTAAGTCCTCAAATGTGGCCCTTTGGTGGAATCCAAACTTCACAGAACAAATCCCCTTAATAAAAGGATTTGTTCTGTAAAACTTGGACTCAGTCTAAAGGCCACACCTGAGGACCTTGAGGCTGCAGGTTCCCTGCCCCTGAACTAGTTAAAGCAAAGTTTAAAATCAGTACCAAACTCAAAGAAAGGGGGAAAAAAACAACTAAAAAGTTATTGTAGACAGGTATAATAGCTCCAAACTGAACTATTTAAAAATAAATATTAATAACAAAAGTGGCAAAGTGATTAAGGAAATGACACTTTTTTTATAATTCACATCATTTCTTATGAAGTTTCACTGACAGAAAGTACTCATCACAATGAGGAGGCCAAAACGATATGAGATACCGCCCGCAACCAACAAACATGATTTCCTAATTGCCAAGGACAACAAACTAATTTTTATAAGTGTTACTGAGGAGAAAAGTGAAAAACTGTAAGTAATATTACGTCACAAAACAAGGAAAAATTAGTAAGAAAGAAAGTATGCAGAAAGTTTTGTATGAGACTCAACTACAAAACTTCATCCCAATAGAAGTAACAGATGAATAAATAGTATAGCAAACAATTAAGAGATTTCTTGGCATTTCTATATCAAAAAGCTTTTAATATTAATGACAGTGAAACAATGCTTCCTGGACTTTAGTGCCTCAGGCTCCAGTGTGGCATGTGAGGAAAAAGAAAGGGCACTGAAGAAGATAAAATTAAGAATAACAGATGAACCAGATGAAATATACACAAAAGAAAGCCATGGTAATCCTGATACGACCTTCACAAACTTGTTACAAGTTTTCATAATATTTTGAAGAAGGAAAGATAGTGAAAGATTAGTATCATGACTCACCCCTAAACTGCAATCCATGGAAAGATTTGAACATAAATCGGTAACTTCATATTTGTATGGCTACTTTTTCAGTCCTTAAAGGTCTTTACAGGAATGATATATACGTGGATCGTGGGTAAATTTGATGAAAATATGAGACGTTATATCTTCATAAGAATAGATTTGATTGAAAAACACAGAGCGTAAGATTTTGCTTTATGGTTTGTTTCCTGATTTGAAAAAAAAAATGACAGTAGAATAAAACAGCCTTGGAAGCTCTTCTCCAAGAAGGTATCTCTCAGGCACATGTTGAGATCATTTAAAATTCCTTGATAAGCACAATAAATGTTATTCTACAATCCTCTGATTATCAATAAGGCATAAAACAGGGAAACATTTGCTTGCCAAAGGCATTTACCATAGTCATGGTGTTCTGAAAGCGATGCAAACAAAAAATGGAATCCTTATGAATGTTTCTGTTTGCAGACGACCTCATGATGACTGCATCAAGATGCAGAATACCATAAGTCCCCCCTCAATGGGATGCATAATCAATAAAAAGAAAATAGCCTAGCAATCCACAAAGAAGAAAACAAATAAAGGAAGAATGGTTATTGCCTAGATTTTTGCCTTAATTATATATGACCCATGGGGCAATAAAAGGGAATCCAGGTGCTGTTCAGTATACTGCACATGTTGCCAACGGTGATGATTTGTATGTAAAAACCAATATAAAAGATATGAATAAGGAAATACATGATTGCAAAAGCAGATAGGCTGCTCTTGTAGTAAGAATGAAGGATGACAAATAGCCCAAGTGCTTTACTTATGCCAACAAGATATTAAAAGGGTAAGGTTTCCAATATGCTGGTAGATCCTCCAGGTTTGGATGGATCTTCCATATTGAGGGCTAAAACTCAAGAGTCCTAGACCTTTGATTTCTCTCTCTTGCCCTCCTATTTGTTATTTAATTTTCACCACATAAAATGTGTCTTCCTAAAACCGACCTCCACACTGGATGTTATTTTAGGAATCACAATAAAAAATAAGAATCACAATAAAAATAATGCGAAGCAAATTGCTTATAAAATCTCTTCACATAATTAAGGTATTGTTTCTGAAACTAAACCCTACAATGTTCAGTAACGTTTTAAGGCATATTAAGAAAGCAAAAAGGAGATAAATAATTGTAAGGCCAATCTGTAAGTGAAAGATGTTTCCTGCCCATTGAATAGGCCTCAGGTGGGGCCAACAAAGGGAGGCCTGATTAGAGGCAGGCCTACAGCCTTTCACTGGGACGCCAAACGTTTTTTGCTAAGTAGAATCTGAGCCCTCAGGGCCCTGAACAGGGTCTAAGAGCTCTGAGGTTAGCATTTTTTGCCTTTGGGGGCATTCTCATAGAAAAAGTGATGGTGAGGAGACTCTGGTAGCTGAAGGAGCCTTCTTGGCTTTGAAAACCCAGATATTGGTGCTTCCCTGGTAACTATGCATTGTTATTTGGTTAGACAGCAATGTTGATCTTTTCATGTTGTGTCTGTTTGTAATTTCTGTTTGTATTTGCTCTGAGCTTCAGGATACTGACTTTTGCCCCCTGAACTAAGTGAATGATATATGTGTGTTTAATTAAAGTAAGACTGTTAACCCCTTAAAGTTGCTTTCCTTAGAAAAGCAGATCAAACGACCTATGCTAGCAGCCCTCCTGTGTGCTGGTGTTATTGGTCTTCCATAGCCACAGTAGCTGCAAGCAATATTGTTGTTACATTAATTTATTTTAAAATGGTAACTTTATATAACAGCTAACGTATCTGTAGTACATTAAAAATTGCAAAATAATTTGCATGTATATACGTATACACAGTATATATGCTGTATATATATTTGTATATATATATACATATATATGTGTATGTATGTGTGTGTGTGTGTGTGTGTGTGTATGTTTCATTTGATCCTCAAAGAACTCCATGAGGTACTTGCAATTATTATCTCTCTTTTTACATATGAGGAAACAGAATTTGATTGAGTTTTTGAGTCTTGCCCATGGCCATACAACTAGTAAAGGTCTGAAGCAGGATTTGAATTCAGCTCTTCCTGAATAGAGTATAGTATAGAATATAGCGCAATGTAGCTACTATCCTACCTATCTACCTCTAATACAAGGACTACTTCCTTTGATTTACGTGCTGCCCTATGAGGCAGGTGATACAATTACTATTATTCTCAGTTTGCATTCTAATAAACTGAGGCCCAGGGAGATAGTGATTTCCACACAGACACAATATAATAAGTGTTAGGGACAAGATTTGAAACCAAGTCTTCCCCTCTCTGGCTCCAGTGTTCTACATAATACTGCATGATGCCCTCTGAACTCCCAGTCCAATATTATATCTAAGAATATAACAGTATCCAAACTCCATACTCTTTGTTTATAATATTAACAAAAGGCTGCTTAGGAAATATGAGCATGTTATAGAACAAATTGTTGTTACAACAAATCCCAGTTGCAAGTTAACTCAAATTTCTCAGTCCAGTAAATTATTATTATGTTATTTATTATTTTTATGACTATTTTTGGTGTGCATTTGTTTCCTTATAACCTTTCTCCCAGAGGGAATCCTCTTTTGAAATATGAAGAATTACTTTATGTGGATTGAACTGTTAGAATATGTTACTTAAAAATAGAAAAAAAATTCTTGTGGTATTTACTGTTTGCTGTATTTGACAGTTAAGCATAATGGATCTAAGGAAACACAAGCCTCTTTCACATGTAAGAGAAAAAGTACCAAGATTCTCTCTTTCTGAAAAGCATTTATTGAGCTCATGTCTCTCACACAGACACAAAAATACATGACTGTTCTATTTCAAAAGACAAATCTTTTCCTGCCTCTACCCCCTCCACCACACACACACCCTTGTGCATTCTTTTTAGTAACTTATTGTAAAAAAATCCTTTTCAGAGGAAAAGATTTTATATGTGACTTAACTATACTGTTGTGTTCCTAATAAAACTGAAAAATGACATGTTCCAAAGAGCCATAATTACAGGGAGTTTCTGAAGATATATTTGAGAAGGTCTAGTGGATTAGGGCTTAAAATGGTCCAGCTGCTGTTAAGTTTTCCTTTAATGTTAGCTTGGGTACATTTTCAAATGCAATACAGTTGGTTACCAAGTGTACTATGTTTGACTGATCCAACAGATGCCTTGTTTATAATATTACAGACTTAGATGCTTAGGAGAAAAAAAAGTATCTATTCTTCCACGTGATAACTTCCTTTTTAAAGAGGGGAGGAGTGATAGTCTCACTTTTAAAAGTACTTGCCTGATGCTTTACTTTGGTACTAAGATCTGGCATTTAACCAAACCAGGTGTTGCCTCTACTGACCTAGGTGAAATCCACCTCCAAATGCAGCTAGCCTAGTCCCTTTAACATCGCCACAATCTGTTGCTGTATCCATACTTGAAGGGTTTTCCAGTTATTAGGAATTTCCAAAGCTTATACTACACTGGCATAGCCTTTGCGTCTCCAAGATACCCTCATCATCAATGGGTAAACAAAGGAGGACTTGAACTGAAGATTTGCCTCATTGAACAATTAAACAATTAACATATTTATTAGATGCTTAGTTACTATATGCCAGGCATTGTGCTAAACAGTAAGGTTCCCCTTCCCCACCTCTCTGGCCAAAAAAACAAAACCTAGCCTCCCCAAAAAAAAGAAAACAAAAGAAACAACAGCAAAAAAACTTCTGCTCTCAAGTCATTCATAGTCTGTTCTAGGAGACAAATAACATTAGATATTGAAATGTATTATTTTGCTTAATTTCAGGAATGGATAGGAATTGATTTCCTCCCCTAAGGCATTTCAGCTTCAAAAACTAAAGAATCTTTGTAAATTTTAAGAGTGTCCATCACCCTCTTTAATCACATCACATTTACGCTATAACTGTAGTCAGTTCAAATGATCATACTTTATTTTATTATATGGTCATAATGCACTCAGGCCCCCAAACTGATATGAGGAGTTTCTGTACAGAATGCTTTTAATGACTTGGAAAGTAATCATTTAAGACAAGAACTTGGAATGCCAAGTAAGTAGGCCATGTGGAGCTTTGTAACATCATAGGTAAAGAGACACTCCTCAAATTGAGAAGACCTAAGTTCTGGCATAGCTAGTAATATTACTGTGGGCAAGTTCCTTAACCTCTATGTCACCTGAAATTCACTAAGACTATAAGTTAGAGAGATGTTGTCAAATTGCATCCATGGAAGGTGTTTCCACACTGTGACTTTCCAAAACTGATGAAACCACAGGATGTGGACCAAAAACAAATATGCTAACTTGTCACTTGAATTATAAAAGCTGATATTATTAGATCAATATTTGTGATGTCTTAAGTCAAAATCACAAAATTAATTTACATAAATCATTAAGACTGGGAGTTCACTTAGAGAATAGAAGACATAGTTGGAAGGATGGGTAGGGAAGTTATGATAACTCTATTGGAATTTTAGTATCAGTCAGTAAAACATTTATTAAGCACTTACTGTGTACTAGGAACTGTATTAAGTGCTGGGGATATAAAAAGGTGCAAAAGGTAGTCCCTGCCCTAAACATGCTCACAATCTAATGAGGGAGGCAACCAGCAAACAAATATGTACAAACAAGCTAAGTATAGCATAAATAGAGAATAATAAAAGAGGGAAGGCACTAGAATTAAGAGTGCTTATGAAGGGCTTCCTGTAAAAATCTGATTTTAGTTGAGGCTTAAAGGAAGCCAGGGAAGCCAATAGGCAGAGATGAGAGGGAGAGAATTCCAAGTGTGGGAGATAGAGAAAATGCCTGGAGCCCAGAGAAGGAGTATCTTGTTTATGGAACAGCAAAGAAATCATTGTCACTGAATGAAAGAGTAGAACATGAAGGGGAATAAGTGTAAGGAGACTGGGAAAGTAGGCAGGACTAGGTTATAGAAGGATTTGAATGCCAAATAGAGGATTTTATGTGTGATCCTCAAGGCCATAGGGAGCCAAAGCCACTACTATTGAGTAGTGGGGTGACATGACTGGATCTCTCCTTTAAGAAAATCACTTTAAGGTTAAATGGACCTAATGACCTGAGGTAAGACCTGAGGTAGACCTAATGAAGGCCTGTACCAGAGTGGTGGCAGTGTCAGAGGATAGAAGACATATACAAAGATGTTGCAATTGTGAAATCATCAGGCCTTGACAACATATTGGATATCGGAGTGGGGCACTGAGAGAAAGTAAAAAGCAGAGGATGCTATCTATTTTGTGATACCGAGGGACTATGAGGTATTAGCCTTGACAGTAATGGGGAAGACAAAAGGCAGGAAGGGCTGAAGGGGAAAGATGAGTTCAGTTTGGGACACATTGATATTAAGATGTCTACTGGACATTCAGCTCAAGATGTTTGAAAGGCATTTAGAAATGTGAAATTTGAGATCAGATTAGAGATCGGGCAAGATAGAAAGATTTGAGAATCATCTAAGCCTCTGCTCAGCTCCAGAGCAGACAGAACTCAAAGCAATATACAGATGTTGCCCAGAGCCAGAATTTGGCTCTATGTACAGAGAAAATTCTTAAGAATTAGAGGTAATGAACAGTGTAGTGGGCTGCCTCTGGAGATAGCGATTCCACAACTCGTTGAGAGAATATATTGTTTTTATCAAGGAATTTGTTGAAGGGATTCCTGTTGAGATACTAGTAAGTCTAGATGCTCTCTGAAGTCCTTTTCCAAATCAAAAGCTTGGCTCTGTGCTTCTTCCATTGTTAGACCTGAAAAATCTTAGGTAACTTAAGGATGAAATTCAGAAATTATTGGCCAAAATAAATAATGTGTGTATGCGAACAGCTATGATATTGGAGAATTGCCAGATTGCAAGTAGGTCCTCCATTTATAAAAGGGCTTCAGAGAGAATCTGCAAAATGACAAAATGATATTTCACTTCTATACAAGACAAACTAGTGGAACCCTTAAGAAGGAATGGAATCACTAAACCCAAACACAATTCACTGGGGAAAGTCAAAAAGGTTTCAATAAACATACATTATGGGTAATATATTTGAATTTTTGTGAGAGTAAAAAGGAATAGTGATAAAGGAGGTCAGTGGGAGGAAAATCTATTGTTATTTTGACCATGTTCCATAACAAAATTAATAAATAAATGGAACGAAACAGAATATGGATCAATGTACTTATCTGGGTAGAGAAGCATAAAGAGAAGTGTTCCTCTGGGGCTAATAATATATTATCTTTATTAGTAATACATAGGAGGGAATATAGTAAAGGGCTTTAAATGTCAAATGTAGCAGTTTGTTTAGATCCTAGAGGTATTAGTGAGTCTCTGAAGTTTATTTGCTCCAGTGTGATTTATTCAGAATTTGGCTTTAGAAAAATGAGTCATAGCCAGACATAGTGGTGTAGCTGCCTGGAGGGTTTGAATGGGCTATGCTGATCTAGGTGCCCACATGAAGTTTGCCATTAACATGGTGAGCTCCTTGGGAGAAGAGGACCATTAGCTTGCCAGTGTAGTGCCAATGACAAGCAATTGTGGGACTGGCCCATGAGGAGCCCCTTAAGTTCCAGACTGGGTGAGATACAAAGATTCAGTCTTTCAAAGAAGAAGGACATAACATAAGTCACTAGAGATCCTTGCCCATAGAAAATGTTCTTCAATTCTTATATAAAATGACTTATGGTTGTTTTTACATTTGAAATACCTTGCATAACATTCTCTTTAGTATAGTTGAATAAGAGAATAATGAAAATAGATGTGCAAGAAGGGACAAATAACATTGGTGTGGGATGGTGTATCATGACAAAAAGATTGAACTCTAGTTTGGAAATGGCCATTCTATTCACCAGTGCCTTATCTGAATGCTGTGACATCTCATGATTTAAAATGCTATGGACAGATGAAATTTCTAACTGTAGAAGTAACGCTGATGGATGAACTAAGTCTCAGGGTAGAACTGTATTCTTTTATGCTTATTGTGTAACCTTCTTTTGGAAAATTTCCTTCCTCAGTAGATAAAATACTTGTATTAAGGCACTAAATATAGTGCATTGCAGACCTTTTTGCTTGAATGTTAACAGCTTTCTTAGATTCCTTTCATGGTGACTTGTCACCTCATAGTTTTCCTATTCTGTTCTTTTTCTCTTTTGTAATTTTTGAAGGAAGACTTAATGTGAAGAGTTAATTCTCCCCAGGCCTTACCTTCACCCCACTGTTCCATCCCCATCATTCTAAGATAACAATAGCTTCTTTAAGGTCACTCTTAGAACATTTTTAGCGAATGCCCTGAATGGCTCTCACATCCAGATAATAGCTACCTATTTGTAATGCTGATGAAGGTGTTGAATATATGTCAAGGCTGAACTGCCCCAGAGACCAATGATGAGTTCAGAAAGAATGCCTGTCCCAGCCATATTGATCCTGTACAATCAATACACCTGAAACCTTCAAGACAAGATCAAAAGTGAGATTTTGCTGATAAGCTATGTCAGATGTAATGCTTTTTTTTCTCTATAAGTATCACCCTCATTGCACTGAGGTCAAAGATTCATGCCATTAACCTCATGCCAATGCTATAGATTGCATTGGTATATTAACAGATGTCATGGGATGGGGAACCTATAGAGGACTACAATGTGGTGTGATAACAAAAAAAAATCTGTCATGTCTATTTCAATTTGGGGGCATCTTGTTTTCCCTCAAACTTGTTAGTGAGTTATTTTTGAAAATGTGTAACCTTATCTCAGCTGAACTAAAAGAGACTTAGGGTCAGCATATTCTCCCGGTAAATAACATATGAAACACTTTCCCATCAGAGATCCAGGAAAACAAGCTGGTATTGGAGTGTATGGACATCTCCTTCTGTCCAGAGTCCATATGGATATGGTTTCAAAGCAAGCACATATTGCTACTACAGAAAATGGAATGGCTGATGAAGAGAGTAATGAATGCACTAGGTTCTGCATGAAAGATGACAGCTAAGGAATTGGCCAGGAGGAGATGGGCTTAAGGGTCAAATCTTCAGGGTCAATCCGGGGTTGTTCCTCAGTTTCAGGTGACCCTGCCAAAATCTGTGCTGTGTGAGGAATCTGTGCTGGAATGAATTTGAATATGAATGTTGGCACGACTCAACCGATTTAGAAAAGAGCTAAAAAGAATCAGAGTAGTAGAAAAAGAAGCAGATGTAGATTTAATTGGACATGAAGGGAGGTAACTACACAGCTTGGTGGGGAAAAAGTCACAGTCCAAGAGAGGGTAGAAGGCAAAGCTCTGAAGAAAATGCAGAAGGATGGACGAGAAGCCCACATAAAAACTGATTGAAAAGAAGTACACAGTTTTAGTTCCCTCTCTTTGACCCTTGTGGTACATTCACTTCCCCCAAATACATACACACACACACACACACACACACACACACACACACACACACATCCACACTTCCCAAAATGGAAATTGGGATAAGGAGAGAAAGAAAGGGAAACATAATGACAGACTTTGAAAAGGAAAGAGGTATTCCTGTACTCCAGGAGAAGAGAGGAAACAGACACTCAGAGTTGTGATTAATCCTCAGGCTCTAAAGGAACACACCAAATATTCTCCTAACACTGGTAAGTGGTGGAATAGCCATGTTAGGAAGTTGGCCCCCAAGCTTTTGTGTCAGATTGTGGAGAAGTGATAAACTGCTTTGGGAGAACAGGAAAAATGTGGTAGTGTGAGAACAAAGGGGAGAAAATGAATAGACACAGAGGAAACTAAAAGAATGTTCAATGGATTGTTTGAACATGTCCCTCTGGATAAGGTGAAGGAGGAAGTTTGTGAATTATGTGTGAATTATGTACAGATCCCTAGTTCAGTTGGGATTGTTTCCTATAGTGGGATTTTTTCCTATAGTCCTCAATTTAGGGAATGTAAGGAGCACTCTCGAGCTGTGCTTCTACAGTGAATAAATGTGGGAAAGAATCTTAACCCATAGAGTAAGCACCGACAGGTGAGAAATATCTGAACGGCCCAGCTCCAACTCTCCACAGGGGCAAACAAAGTGTTAATACAGGGCAAAAAGGCAGATCTCCTAGACAGGTCACAAGATCAAGAGGAATGAGCATGTGTGCCCACATCAGTCAGCTATGTGATATTTTGAAATACAATGTTTGTTGAACACCATAAGTATGGTAGGTGTCTTACTAAACAAAACTGTGGCTTCAGATGAAGGAAAAGTCTGGTGCCAAGAGTCAGAGAAAACGGATTCTAACTAGCCTCAGTTCTGCCACTAAGTAACTTTTCAACCTTGAACAAAATATCCTTAGTTCTTTCTTTGATCTGTATGTTACTCCCCATTCGTATCTCTTAATATATATCCAGTCAAACTTGCCTGTTTTATATTGCCTGTGTGATGTGACACCTTTGATCTCCATGCCTTTTTTCCAGCTGTTCTCCATGCCTCAAATGTGTTCTTTCCTTACCTCTGCCTCTTCAAATTTGCTACTCCTTCAGATCTGTACTCAAGCAGATTGATCCATGTAATGATCCTGGAAGGAAGGTGTTGTTATTATTATCATTTTGAAGTTGAGGAAACTGAGGCAGAGGTTCTGTGACTTCCTGAAGTTCACAAAGCTACTAAGTGTCTAAGGCCACAATTTGAATTCAGCTCTTCATGACTGCAAGCCCAGTGCTCTACCCACTCAGTGCTCTATCTACTACACCACCTGTAGGCCTAATATACCATGATTTAGTGGACAGCCTACTAATATTGGAGAGAGACACCTGGACCAAACTCCTAACCGAGATGCTTAATAGCTTTATGACCCTTTATATGTCAGGTAACTTCTATTTGCCTCCAACAGCTCTCTTGGATTTAGCTATGAAGTCCCAATTCACAAAATCACAGCTTCATTGTGTATTCCTATATTTATTTTACTCTGTTATCTTGTGCCTATAGTGACTGCATCAAATTTCAGAGCTCAGTAATTAATATTTCCATGACATAAGGCAATGAGACAGTTTTATCTCTTGGATTTAGATTTATCAATAAGGATGTTGGAATTTTAGGAACTTGCCCAAAGTATCATAGTATTATGGGTTTGGAGCTGGAAAGGACCTTAGCGGTCCTCTAGTTCCAACTCTCTCATTTTTGAAATAGGGAAACTTCAGAGAGACTGATTGAATGATGCTCCCAAGTCTATAGAGGAATAAATATCAGAGCTGAAATGTGAGAGCCCCAGGTCTCTAACTCAAAGCCTAGAACTCTTTGGGTTATAGTATAAAGAAGAAAGGAGAGCTGTGGCTCACTTCTGAATTCTATCAGGAATTTTGTTAAATAAGTTAGGTAAAAATGTGTCCAAACTCCCATTTCAGAATACAAAATTAGGCCTGGATAACATACCTAAAGCAGTAATAAATAATTGATAGAGACCAAAAGCAGAAATTCCACTGAAATAATATGTTGGGCCTGTATGGAGTAAGAGGAAAGAAAAAAATGATTTGAATCATTTTGACTTTCATACAAAACATCACACTAAAATGGATTGGTACCATTTTGGTTACTTTCCAGGGACATTCCTGTCAATCACCAATCCTGAGTAACTGCTTTATCCCATCTTTCCTCCTACCTGTCAAATGTTAAATGATATTCCTATCAAACAGCCAAGTGCCGAATGAATTATTTAACCCACTGCTATTTTAAATGACCTATGAAAACTGTTAGTTTCTCGGTCCTTGCCAGGTTGTGTAATATCATGTGGCTGAACAGGAAGTGTGATCTCTCACAGACTAGAAGAAGACATTCTGTACCAACAATTAACATGACTGATTATTTAGATGAAAATTTGGTTTCTGACGTTTTGGAGACAGATATGTGCTAGGCGCTCATGGCTCAGCTCTTAAAGGAACATGGCTCTGATTCTGGAGCCGAATGTTTTCCCACATCATCTCAGTGACTTTTTGACTCAGAGGAGGGGTTTTTACATTATCTGATTAATGGTGTGCAAGAAAACATGGTAGCATCAACCTCACATATCCACGTTCTGAGGACTTCTGGCACAATTATCTTGAAATTATATATCAAACAGCATAGATGGCTGAATTCAGCAAAACCAATGAAATCAACAACAGTATATTAACCATCTTTTAATGTAATCATGTGAGGTTGTATCTTAACAGATCTCATTGGCATTTCTGAGCAGGGTAAGAAGGAAATAATAAGAATAAATTTAAGAGAGTCAATATGGCACAATAGATAAAGAGTCAGAGTCAGGGAGACCAAAATTCAAGTCTGGCTTGTGGGATGCAGTGGCTATGTGACTGTGGACAAGTCATATGGCTTCTCAGTACCCCACAGAACTCTCTAAGACTATGAACTGCAGACCAGGGGTTTATGTACATTTGTAGAGGAATTTTCATAGCAAGAATTACCTATAACAATGAAATCACAAATTTGGTACTGAAAAAGTGACTATGAATAACTTATACTTGAACATTATTTTGCAATTTTTAAATCACTTTTATAACTTATCTCATTGGATCCTCACAATAATTCTTCAGGCTTGGGGGTTCAATTATTATCATTCCCAATTTGTGGATGAAGAAACTGAGGCTCAGGATGGGTAGGAACTGGCTTAAAGTAATACAAATAATACATAGTAGTGCTAGGTCTACAATTCAAGTTTTCCAACTTTTCATCTGTGATATTCCTTGCTTTTTCCAATACACCATCAAAGTCAACTGAAATCAGTGTTACCAGAAAGATCATACTTAAGGAGAATTGTGTACGTGGAAAAATTCTTGACTGTTCTTTCTGTTAGCTGATATTTAGGGATTTAAATGCATAATTATCTTTGATTCCTTCATTCAACACATATTTGTTGAGTGCTTGTTTGCCATGTTCATAGCTAGGTACCATTGAAAATGTAACTGACATGCCCCGCTCCCTGAGAGCAAAGTTTGTAAAACCTGCCTGTAGCATTAACACTAAAAGATACTAGCCCCACTGGGCAGAAAGCCCAAAGACAGCAGGCTGCTTCCCCAAGTGGATGTTGGGGAGATTCACCTGGCCTACAGTAGACAATTTTCACTAATTCTTCTCAAATATCAAGTGCTAAACTCAATTCCTTCAATGGTGACAAGAGGGTGTACTGCTGTCAGCACCTCCTAATTTTGAGGATTTTTGCAAAGGACTCATTATAAAGTAGCCCAACATGGACTGCCTGCCCTCCAGATGCACGTCCTTCTACTGATTGTGACTAAATGCATTTCTGTACTCAGACATTCTGCAATTTACAATCTGAAAATCACAGCATCATAGAAACTTAAAGTTCCTAAGAGAACTGAGATACTATTAGTCAATTCAAATGCATTTATTATGCCTTTATTATTAATGAGGAATATTTTTAATAACACCTAGCAAAAGTTAGTATTTGGGAATTATATGAAGAAAATAGCAAGACTAACTTTACCCACTAATGGCCAGCATTTATTTAGCACTTTAAGGTTTGAAAAGAACTCTATAAATATTAGCTTGTTGTATCTTCACAAAGACCTTGGGAGGGAGGCTATTATTAGCCCCATTTTAGAGATGAAGAAACTGAGGTAGACAGATGTTAAGTGATTTGCCCAGGGTCACATAGGAGGTGTCCGAGGCCAGAGTTGAACTCAGGTTTTCAGGACTACCCAATGTACCATCTACCTGTCTTACCCAATAAACTCTCAAGTTTTCCAAATAAGAAGACAAATGCCAAAAGTGTTATATTTAAATTAAGAAACAGCATGGAGCTCTCAGAAATGAAGAGAAGAAATATTATTGTCTTGAAGATCATTTAATATTTAGCTTCAAGGGAAGATTTTGAGGTGGATTAACTCAAGTTTCCCCTCTTGCTTCAGACACTCACTGTGTGATCTTGGGCCATTTAACCTCTCTCTGCCTCAGTTTCTTCAACTTCAAAATGTGGATAATGGCACCTATCTCACAGGCTTGTTGTTAAAATCAAATGACATAATTTTTTTAAATCACTTAGCATGGTGCTTAATAAATTCATATTTCCTTCCTTCCCTGGAAATATTAGACATGTTTAAATGTATCAGTTAGGATTTTGCATCTTTGGCAAAGAGATGAGTTTTAGGAACCCTTTTCTAGCTTTAGCATTATGGAATTAGGTAATTCATTCTGTGATAATTCTGTTTTCTCTTGGCTTTTCATCAAACAGCATCTGTGAGCCATGTTTTCTCCTTCATGTAGAAGTTAATATCAGTTACTACTCTCTGAATTTCCTCTAAAAACAAAAATGTGTTTGACATGCTTTTCATCCCCTCTTCATTTCCCCTTCAGGTCTACTTTAGAAAATTCTTTTGACCAGTCCAGGGCAACCAAGACAGACAATTTCATCTTTGAAGGGTCATTTGGAGGTGGTATGGGAGAGATGGCTAATGCATTAACTAAGAGACCAGTTAGAACATTGGGTTGAATCAAATCAGATGAAATTTCATAAAGAAAAACATGAAATCTTAAATCTGGATGCAAAAAAATCAACTTCAGAAGTTGGGTAAGATGACAGAGGTATGGCTAGACAGTGAGTCATCTCAACTATCAAGTATCTGTGTAACACGGGTATTAGTCCCTTTCATATAAGCAGTTTGGTTGTTGAAAAGATCAGAAAAAATGGTGGTAGGTGGTCAGAACATGAACTGTTGAATCAAAGGAAAAAAGATTAAATCAAACTATGAAGTATATAAATCACTACCTCTTTTGTATGTAAACAGTCTGGTGGCTGGAAAAATATCAAAAGACATTTGTTTATTGCCACAATATCCTAATAATATCTGAATATGAAGAAATAGTTTTCACATAACAGATGCTAGAGACAGTCTACTGAGAAGACCAAATTGAGAATGTAGAAAGCCCATTTGATTATATAGAAATGGCTGAAGCTGCAGGATATTTTGATCCTTCTGCTTCTTTGCATATAACTGATATTGAGTTTGAGAGGTTAAAATTTACAAGATGTTGACTTCGGTATGTAACTATTTGAAGACTACAAGAAAATTTTAAAAGTGCTGTTGGGTTTATAACTAGTAGAAAGATAGATTTTTGAGTTTTATTTGTTAAGGGAAAGATGAGTCACTGAGAATCAGAAGGATCTGCAATGAGTCACTGAGGATGTTAAAGAGAGGAACATTTAGGAAGGTGGCAGCAGCTGAACAAAGATACAAGTAGAAGCAGTCTGTAAGCAGAAAGGCTTCAGCTACTCTATTTGGGAGGCTGCTGAGTGGAAGATGTGGTTTTGATGTGATTAAGGATGCTCCCAGCCCATTCAATAGGGCCTTTGCTTACACCCTTTACTTACTAGGTGGGAGGCTCCAGGCCCACACCCTTTTGCTAGTTAGGTCACAAGAGGTGTGAAACCCTCAGGGCCCTAAGGGGAGGTGCTAAGACCAGAGCCAATTGCATGTGCACTGAGTTCTAGCCAATCAGATGTGCATGAATTCAGCCAATCAAAGACCTGAGTTCTAGCCAATCAAATGCAGGCTAGCACTGTATATAAACAGAGTCCAGAGTGTGAGAGAAGCACAACTGAGAGCAGCAAAACTGAGAGCAGCAGCACTGAGAAGGAGAAAATCAGAAGCTGACATCAAGAAGACAACGAGGCATCCAGCATCGAAAAAGACTGTAGAGCAGAGAATGAAGACAAGAGAGTTGTGGAGATCAAAGAGCTGAGAATCTACAACATCGAGAGATTGGAGAACAGAGAATCCAGAGAATCCAGGAGACTGCAAGGACCCTGAAAACTGCAATGACTTTCAGAACTGTGCAGGGGACTGTGCAAGCAGACAGTTAGGATTCGTGAGTGATTCATTATGGGACGGCCCAAGCAGGAGAGAAGGTTACAGGATGACTTGGTTCCTTACTATAATACCATATTATAATTTCCTTGTTGCTACATTGAGGTGGGCTTACTGGTTTTGGAATATAATTACTGTTATATTGAATTGGGGTTATTGGTTTTGGGATTTGATACTCTGGTGTCTAAATAAATGTTATACTTCCTCTGCCTTCTACACAGAGAGTTTTTCATACTTTGTGATTGCAAACCATATATACACGTACATGGTCATCTTTCAGGTCATGAATCTTGCCTTACTGATAAAGAAGAAAAAGCATTGCTTTAAGATTTGGCTAAAGAAAAAGCTGAGAACCTTCAGATTGGAGGAGAATCGAACTCTTTTGCAGTCTCTGGGATGGTCCTTTAAAATTATCTAGAATTTGAGAAGAGTAAATTGCTGGTTCTCTCCATTGTCATCTATGATTTCCAGAAGGAAACAAGGGTAAAAGCAAGGTTTTTGTAGGTCTTAAAACACTTGAAGGTACTTTTAGTTGATCAGTAGACAACTCAGTGTCCTCTGGGATGATACGATGGTTAGATTATCCAGAGAACCAATCTGAGGAGTTTTGCTGTGAATTCTATTTTGCTATAAGAAAATCTGAAAGCTATTTGGATGAACATATCCTACTGAGCAAAATGTGAGGCTTCTCTGCACTGCCCAGAGAGTCACCCTGAGGAGCATTGCAGTTTTCTGGTTTGAAGGAATGACTGATCATTACAATATCATAACACTTTCTATGTACGCAATTAAGAGTATAATTTTGAGTTAGAAGAGCTTGTAAAATCTTCATCAGATTTAGAATACATAAGGAGTAATTTGCCCAGGAGGAGATCAGGGAGGACCAGAAAGCAACAGTTAGCAGAAAAAGGGTTTCATGTGGTACACAGTGTTCATCACAAGACCAACAATATTAAAGCATGCAGACCAGAATTTCTAGTGATTTAATTTAAAGTGATATGGGTTGAGCTTTGTCATATAGCTCTCTCATGGATTTCTGTAAGAATATGTGTGTTCTCATTGTTCCACTCTCACCCTGCCCCTCACCGTAGATATTCTGTGCACTGGTGGGATAATGTGATCAGGTTTATGAATTAACTGTGACATATTAAATACTCTTTATTTAATCTTATCATTCAGTAAATGTTTTATGTTTAAGACTTAATGGATCCATGCATGGTAGCACAAATCTGTAGTCTACACTTCTGGAGAGTTTGGGGTTATGGATCACTTGAGTTTAGGAGTTCTAAGGTACAGAAGAAATAAAGCTGATTGGGTGTCTGCATTGTCTGGTGTCAGTATGGTGAGAACCCAGCAGCAGGGGACAAGCAGGAAAAGGGAGTCAGAACAGGTCAGAAAAGTGGGGCACTTTAAAGCCTTCCAAAAAATTAAATATTGGGATTGGCAGCTGAATGTCTGGTACATGACCTAGGCTCTGACAAAGAGTTAATGATGTCAACATTGTGACTGATTGAATCTATGTAGATGGGAAGCACAGAGCTTGCGGCTCAGGAGTTATGGTAGCAAGCTGGGAGTACATATCATCCCCACCACAGGGTTGCCCTTAGTATCCTGAGGGAATTTAACTTGTCGGTTCATTATGGTTGTCCTTTCCTGGGAAGCCAGCCAATGTGAAGGCAGATTGAAGTGAGTGAGCCTGTTCTGAGAGATAAAACAATTTAACGAGCCCCATGTGAGAGGCCGTACTGTGGGAGTCCATTCACTGGACCCCACAGTGGTGTCCCCTAATAATCAGTGTAAGGAATTGAAGATGTTTAGGTTGTAGAAGAAAAGACTCATAAGTGACATAATGGTGTTCAAGGGATTAGAGTGGTTTCAATTTGCTACCAAGAGAAGAGCACTGGGTGAAAAATTAAAAGAGCAATATTTAATCTCAATATTAAAAAATTCTAGAAATTAGAGATATCCAAAAGAGCTGCCTCAAGATGTGGTGAGTTCCCACTGATTTAATATCTGTAAGCAGAACTGACAATTGCCTACTTGTAGCAGAAAATCTGAGGTACAAAACCAGAAATCACATCTCCTACCTGCTGGTTCATTATGCTTTCCACAAAGTACAGTTTTGGCTATTGCTGTTGCTGTTATTGTATACACCAAATTATGCTGCACAAATTTTAGCATAACCTCTATTTGTTTGTATTGTTTACAGCAATATCCATTATATATATATATGCATATATATATATCTTTTTTGTTCATCTAATGATTTCATCAATGTGGGGATCTCCCAGTAAATGAACTCCACCAACCAATGCAGGTTGGCAACTGTTCCGAAATTTAGAGTGTCATATATTATAATTAATATTTCAGTATTAGAGAGCTTGCTGGGGAACTAAAATTTTAAGCGATCTGTCCAGTGTTATACAACTAATAAGTTATCAGAGATGGTATTTGAACTTAGGTCTTCCTGGCTCTATGCCCATGGGCATACTTAAGGGAAGATGGTAACAAGAGTCATGAAGAATGAGAAGGTGTGGCTGGTTTGCTATCTGCACCATTGTAGGGAAAACTCACAACTGTGAGATCACAGATCCATCAAACCATCAAACTATACAAGTAACTGAAATAGTAAAGTACTATGAGATGTAAAATATAAAATAGATAGGGAAAGGAAAACCTAGGAAAAGGAGAAGTGAGCTGTTGCTGAATTTTGACAGTCTTTCCTTCTGGAAACAGCTAAGAGGTACAGTTGAATACAGTGCTGGCCCTGGAGTTAGGAAGACCTGAGTTCAAATACAACCTCAGAGAATTACTAGCTGTGTGGCCTTAAGCAAGAAATTTAACCTCTGTCTGCTTCAGTTCCTTTAACTACAGAATGTGGTTGATAATAGTGACTAACTCCCAGAATTGCTGTTAGGATCAAATGAGATAATACTTGTAAAGTGATTAGTATAGTGCCTGGAACATAGCAGGTACATACTACTGCTACTACTACTACTACTACTACTACTACTACTACTACTACTACTACTACTACTACTACTTCTATTACTAAATGCTTCCTTTCTTCCTTCCTTCCTTCCTTCCTTCCTTCCTTCCTTCCTTCCTTCCTTCCTTCCTTCCT
>CM053623.1:322853784-322878564 GCA_028646595.1 Phalanger gymnotis | reverse complement strand
GTTCTTTAGAAAAGTTGACCTAAAGAACTCATAAATGGTTAGTTGGTAACATTCCCCCCCCCCTGCCAATCAGCACAGTTCCATACTTTACCCCTTTCACCCACATCACTCAAACTGTAGGCTCCTCTCTGATGATTAATTTTCAAATCTGTACTTCAAAAGTGCCCTTAACATTTGTCTTAAACAGGTTTTACCTTTACATAAAATGTTAAAGGAAAAATGGAGCACACAGGATGGTTTGATGTGGACTTACAACCTTCTTTTGGGGTGACCTTGACCTTCGTCTTCTAGATCTGTAACACAGTTACAGGATGAACAAAGCCAATCAACCTTTAATATGTAAAAATTACTAGGATTATATCGATTCTTCAAAAGATATATCATTGTAAGGCAAGCAGAATATTATCTTTCTTTTTAAATATTTATTTTGAACATTCTTTTTTTTTAAATTTTGTATTTCAAATTCTCTCCCTCCCTCCATTGAGAAGGCAAGAATATGATGTTAATTATACATGCGGAATCATGCAAAACATATTTCCATATTAGCCTGCTGCAAAAGAAAACACACACACATGCAAAAACAAAAGAAAAATGCATGTTTCAATTTTCGCCCAGAGCTCATCAGTTTCCTCTCTGGAAGTGGATAGCAGTTTTCATCATGCGTCCTTTGGAATTGTCTTGATCAGAGTAGCTGAGTCTTTCACAGTTGTTCACTTTTATAGTATTGCTGTTACTGTTATTCTCCTGGTTCTTCTCACTTCACTTTGCTTCAATTCAAACAATATTTTCTATGTTTTTTTATTCCAGAAAAATCCTTAAAAGTGATTTCTTATATTGTAATAGTATTCTATAACAATCGTGTATGAAGACTTGTCCAGTCATTGCTCAGTTGGTAGACAGCCCCCTTAATTTTTAATTTCTTGCCACCAGAAGAAGAGCTGCTATTAATATTTTGTACATATAGGTTCTTTACCATTTCTTTGATCTCTTTGAGTTACAGACCTAGTGGTGCTATTACTGCCATTTTATAACTCTTTGGACAGAGTTCCATTTCTCTTATTTTTCATTTATTTGATCTTGTTTTATTCTTTCTTGATGTCTTATAGGGATGTCATTAGCTTCCACTTGCTTAATTCTAATTTTTAACTATTTCCTACAGTGAATTTTTGTACATCTCTTTCCATTTTTCCTATTCTGTTTTTTTAAAAAAAACTATTTTATATATTTTATTTTTTCCTAATAACATATAAAAACAATTTTTAACATTCTTTTTTTAAAATTTTGAGATCCAAATTCTCTCCTTCTTTCCCTCCTCTCTCCCCTCATTGAGCAATCAAGCAATTTGATATAGGTTATACATGTGAAGTCATGCAAAATATGTTTCCATATTAGTCATATCATGAAAGAAAATATAGACCAAAAAGAAAAAAAAACAAGAAAAAGAAGTTTAAAAAAGTATGCTTCAATGTGCATTCAAACTCCATCAGTTCTTTCTCTGGAAAGGGATAGCATTTTTCATCATAAATCATTTCGAATTATATTGAATTATTTTGCTGCTGAGGACAGCTAAGTGATTCAAGTCAATCACTATAGAATATTGCTTTTACTATGTACAATGTTCTTCTAGTTCTGCTCACTTCCTTTCAAATGTTCATATAAGTCTTTCCAGGTTTTTCTGAGAACATCCTACTTACACAGCAATAGTATTCCATGAGATTCATATACCACAACTTGTTCAGCCACTCCCCAATTGATGGGCATCCATTGAAATTCCAGTTCTTTTCTACCACTAAAGGATCTGCTGTAACTATTCTTGTTCATATACTTCCTTTTCCTTTTTTAAAAAAAAATCTCTTTGGGATACGGACCTAGTAGTAGTATTGCTGGGTCAAAGAATATTCATGGATTTATAGATCTTTGAACCTAGTTCCTAATTGCTCTCCATAATGGAAGAATGGCTTATATTTTGATAAACGACTCAGTTCTCTACTTTGTATTTCCCTCTATCCTATTCCCCCAACTCCCTTTACCCTGCTCTCCCTCCTTTCACCCTGTCCATCCTCAAAAAGTCTTTTACTTCTAACTACCACCTTTCCTAATCTGCCCTCCCTTATATCAGCCCTCCTCCTTCTCTAACCCCTTTTCCTTATTTTCACATAGGGTAAGATACATTTCTCTACTCAACTAAATGTGTATGTTATTCCTTCTTTGAGCCAATTCCAATGAAAGCAACATTCAAGCCCCTCCCCACCTCTTCCATCTTCCCTTCCATGCAAAAACTCTTTTCACTTCTCTTATGTGCAATGATTTACCTCATTCTACCTCTCCCTTCTCCCAGTGCATTCCTCTTTCTCACCCCTTAATTTTTTTATATTATCCCATCCTATTCAATACATACCTATGCCATCTGTCTATGTATACTCCTTTCTAATAGTATTTTATTTTTCCAATTACATCTAAAGATAGTTTGCAACTTCACTTTTATAAGATTTTGAGGTCAAAATATTTTCTCCCTCCCCAAGAAGGCCTTCAATCTGATATAGGCTATACATGTAGAATCATACTAAACCCATGTCCACATTAGTAATATTGTGAAAGAAGAATTAGAACAAAATAGAAAGACCAAGAAAAAGGGGAAATAAAGAGAAAATAATATGCTTCAATCTGCCTTCAGATTCCATAGTTCTTTCTCTAGATGTGGATAGCGTTTTCCATCATGAGTCTTTCGAAATTGTGTTAGATCATTATATTGCTGAGAAGAGCTAAGTATATCAAAGCTGGTCATTGCTTTTATTGTGTACAATGTTCTCTGGGTTCTGCTTACTTTACTCAGCATCAGTTAAGGTAAGTTTTTCCAGGTTTTTCTGATATCTGTCTGCTCACCATTTCTTAAAGAACAATATTACGCCATTACATTAATAAATCACAGCTTCTTCAGCCATTCCCCAACTGATGGACATTCCCTTAATTTCCAGTTCTTTGCCTCCACAAAAAGAGCTGCTATAAATATTTTTGTACATACAGGTCCTTTCTCCTTTTGATGATATCTTTAGAATGTAGACTTAGTAGTGGTATTGCTGGAACAAAGGGTATGCATAGTTTTATAGCCATTTGGGTATAGTTCCAAATTGCTCTTCAGAATGGTTGATCAGTTCACAACTCCACCAGCAATGCATTAGTGTTCCAACATCCCCACGTCTTCTCCAACATTTATCATTTTCCTTTTTTGTCATATTAGCCAATCTGGTAGGTGCAAGGTGGTAGCTCAGATTTGTTCTAATTTGCACTAAATATCTTATTCTAAATCCTCAGATACTTTAATGTAGGTGTTGTTAAATAACATGTTATCCTGACTGTGGTTGCATAATATTTGAATTGTTTCTTTCTAGCTGCTTAAAATATTTTCTCTACCTGCTTGCAATATTTTCTCCCTGACCTGGAAGCTCTGGGATTTGGTTATAATATTTATGGGAGTTTTTATCTTGGGATTTCTTTCAGGAAGTGATTAGTGGATTCTGTAAATTCTATTTTAACCTCTGGTTTTAAAACACATTGGCACTTTTTCTGCTAATTTCTTGAAATATTATATTTAGGCTCTCATTTTTATCATGGATTTCAGGTAGTCTACTAATTCTTTAGTTATCTCTACTCAATTTATTTTCCAGGTCAGTTCTTTTTCCAGAGAGAGAGTTCACATTTTATTCTTTTCTTCTGATTTTTTTGTTATTTTTACTTGACATTTCAGGAGTCATTAGCTTCCACTTGTTCAATTCTAGTTTTTTTTTTTTTTACTTTAAATCATTATTTATTTATTTATTTAACATTTTTAGTTTTCAGCAATAATTTCACTAGAGTTTGAATGACAACTTTTCTCCCCGTTTCTACCCTCCCCCCCACTGTAACATGGCATATATTCTGATTGCCCCATTCCCCAGTCAGCCCTCCCTTCTGTCACCACACTCCCCCCCATCCCCTTTTCCCTTACTTTCTTGTAGGGCAAGATAGATTTCTATGCCCCATTGCCTGTATATCTTATTTTATAGTTGCATGCAAAAACTTTTTTTTGAACATCTTCTTTTAAAACTTTGAGTTCCAAAATCTCTCCCCCTTTCCCTCCCCATCCACCCTACCTAAGAAGGCAATCAATTCAACATAGGCCACATGTGTATCATTATGCAAAACCCTTCCACAGTACTCATGTTGTGAAAGACTAACTATATTTTGCTCCTTCCTATCCTTTCCCCCATCTCCAAATTTCTCCCTTGACCCTCTCCCTTTTCAAAAATGTTTGCTTTTGATTACCTCCTACCCATATCTGCCCTCCCTTCTACTGTCCCCCCTTTTTTATATCCTTCCTCCTTCTTTCCTGTCAGGTAAGATACCCAATTGAGTGTGTATGTTATTCCCTCCTCAGGTCAAATCCTATGAGAGCAAGATTCACTCATTCCCCTTCACCTGCCCCCTCTTCCATCCCAACAGAACTGCTATTTTTTGCCATTTTTGTGTGACATAATTTACCCCATTCTATCTCTCCCTTTTTTTCCCTCTCTCAATATATTTCTCTCTCATCTCTTAATTTGATTTTATTTTTTTAGATATCATGCCTTCATATTCAACTCATATATATTCCCTTCAGCTACCCTAATAGTGAGGTCTCATGAATTATATACATCATCTTTCCTTGTAGGAATGTAAACAAAACAGTTCAACTTTGGTAAGTCCTTTATGGTTTCTCTTTGTTGTTTAGCTTTTCATGCTTCTCTTGATTCTTGAGTTTATAAGTCAATTTTTTATTTAGCTCTGGTCTTTTCACTGAGAAGGCTTGAAAGTCCTCTATTTTATTGAAAATCCATATTTTGCCTTGGAGCATGATACTCAGTTTTGCTGGGTAGGCTATTATTGGTCTTATTCTTAGCTATATTGACCTCTGGAATATCATATTCCAAGCTCTTCAATCCCTTAATTTAGAAGCTGCCAGATCTTGTGTTATTTTGATTGTGTTTCCACAATACTCAAGTTGTTTCTTTCTGGCTGCTTGCAGTATTTTCTCCTTGATCTGGGAGCTCTGGACTTTGGTGACAATATTCCTAGGAGTTTTCTTTTTGGGATCTTTTTTCAGGAGGTGATCAGTGGATTATTTCAATTTCTATTTTACTCTCTGGCTCTAGAATATCAGGGCAGTTCTTGATAATTTCTTGAAAGATGATATCTAAGCTCTTTTTTGGATGATGGCCTTCAGGTTGTCCAATAATTTTTAAATTCTCTCTCCAGGATCTATTTTCCAGGTCAGTGGTTTTTCCAATGAGATATTTCACATTGTCTTCCATTTTTTCATTCATTTGGTTCTGGTGTGCAATATCTTGATTTCTCATCAAGTCACTAGCTTCCACTTACTCCAATCTAATTTTTAAGGTAGTATTTTCTTCAGTGGTCTTTTGGGCCTCCTTTTCCATTTGGCTAATTCTGCCTTTCGAGGCATTCTTCTCATCATTGGTTTTTTGGAGCTCTTTTGCTATTTGAGTTAGTCTATTTTTAAGGTGTCGTTTTCTTCAGTATTTTTTGGGTCTCCTTTATCAAGTCATTGACTTGTTTTTCATGGTTTTCTTGCATCCTTCTCATTTCTATTGCCATTTTTTCCTCTACTTCTCTGACTTGCTTTTCCAAATCCTTTTGGAGCTTTTCCGTGGCCTGAGACCAGTTCATGCTTTTCTTGGAGGATTTTGATGTAGGCTCTTTGACTTTGTTGACTTCTTCTGGCTGTATGTTTTCATCTTCTTTGTCACCAAAGAAAGATTCCAAAGTCTGAGACTGAATCTGAATCCATTTTTGCTGCCTGGCCCTATTCCCAGCCAGCTATTTGACTCTTGAGTTTTTCGCCGGGGTATGAGTGCTTGTAGAGTAGAGAGTACTTTGTCCCAAGCTTGAGGGGATGCACTGTTGTTTTCAGAGCTATTTCTCACAGCAAGCTCTGCCACACCAGTGCTACTCCTCCCCCAAGAATGGCCAAACTTGGACCTGACTCAGATCTTAAGCAGGCTGTGCACTCCCACTCTGATCTGCCACTTAATTCCTCCCACCAGCTGGGCCTGGGGCCAGAAGCAACTGCAGCTGTAGTTCTGTCGCTGTGCCACCTCCTCTGCCCACGGGCAGTGGCAAACGGGGAACTCCTTTCACTCTGTCCCCACTAACCTTCTCTATTGTCTTTGGTATTTGTGGGTTGAGAAGGCTGTTCACTGCCACAATTCACTGATTCAGGGTGCTAGGGATTATTCTGCCAGTCTCCTGGTCTGGTTGGTCCAGGCACAGCCCATGCTGTTCTCTGCTCCCCTCCACTCCTGTCTCCATGGGCAATAGACCTTACCCAGTGACCATCCAGGCTGTCCTGGCCTGGAACCCTGCTTCCCTCTGCTATTATGTGGGTTGTGCAGTTCTAGAATTTGTTCAGAGCCATTTTTTATAGGTGTTTGGAGGGTCCTGGGGTAGAGTCCTAGGCAATTACCTGCTTTCCAGCAGCCATCTTGGCTCCACCCCCTCAATTCTAATTTTTAAGGAATTTTTTTTTCAGTGAGCTTTTATACACCCCCCCATTTGTCCAATTATGCTTTTTAATGAGTTCTTCTCTTCCATGAACTTTTGGACATATTTTCCCATTTGATCAATTTTGCTTTTTAAGGAGACCTCTAAGTGGATTTTTGTGCCTCTTTTATCATTTGGGATATTCTGTTTTTAAGGTGTTATTTTTTTCCAGTATTTAACAAGCTTTAACAAGCTTTAACAAGCCAGTGACTCTTTTCATGATATTCTTGCATCACTCTCATTTCTTTTACGAATGTTTTCCTCTAGCAATCTTATTTTTTTAAATCCTTTTGGCGCTCTTCCAGAAATTGTTTTTGGGCCTGAGACAAATTCATATTTTTCTCTGTGACCTTGGATATAGTAGTTTTGACTTTGTTATCTTCATCCATGTTTATGTTTTCATTTTCCCTCTCATCATAGTAAATTTCTATGGTCATAACATTTTTTGGTTGTTGCTCATTTTTCCAGCCTATTTCTTGACTTATAACTTTATATTAAAGTCAGGCTTTGTTCCTGGGGTGAATGGAGCATTTTCCCAAGCTTCAGATTTTTTATGAAACTGTTTTCTGAACTAATTCTGGGGGTCTGTAAGTTTTCAGTTCTTCCAAAGTGGTATGAGCTAAAGAGAGGTGTGTTTACTGCTCTCTTGGCTTGTACTTTGGTCTGCCACCAACCACTAGCTCTCTTTTCTGCCCTGGTACTATATCCAGGGATTTTGCTTTCCTGTGGCTGCTAGCTATGGTATACTAGTGCTCTTCCTCACCCTGGGACTCTGATGCAGGGCTGTAACCTGAATCCATATGTGAGCAATGAAACCGAATTCTGCACCCAGTGCCAGCAAAGGGACCACTGTAATCTCCTTCTGATCCATTGTCTGACCCCCTTGCCATCTGTAGGCTGAAAGCTCAGGAAGCCACAGCTGATGATTCATTCCCCCCCAAGGCCTGCTGGGATGTGGCCTGCACTGGACTGTTTCCACTCTCACTTTGGTGTGACAGATCTTTCCTATCAACCTTCTAAGCTGGAGAGTTGTTTTGCCCCATCCTTCTAGGGGGTTCTGCTGTTTCAGATTTAATTTTAAGGTATTATTTAAATTTTTTGAGGGGAATTTGGCAGAGTTCAACCTAGTACTTGCTTTTTTTTCCATCATCTTGGCTCTGCCCTTCCTATTCTGCTTTTTAAAGAGTTCTTCTCATCAATGTAGTTTTGTACTTCTTTTATCATCAGGCAATTCTGTTTTGTAAGATGTTATTTTCTTCGGTATCTTTTGTGCTTCTTTTATCAAGCTGTTCATTGTCTTTTCACAATTTCTCTCTTTCTTCTCCCACTCTTATTTCTTCACCCATATTTTCCTCTACCACTCTGATTTTGAAAATGATTTATTTAGCTCTTCCAGGTAGTCTTGTTGGACTTCTTTCCAATTCACATTTTTCTCCCTTTGATATTTTGCTTGTATCTATTTTGACATTGTCTTATTCTGAATGTGTGATTTGATCTTCCTGTCACCATAGTCACATTTTATGGTCACATTCTCTTGCTGTTTGATCATTTTTCCATCCTGTCTCTTGATTTTGAACTTTATGTTAAAGTAGGACTCTGTTCCAGGGAATGGTTGTAGGTGTGGGGGAACTGTCCTAAGTTCAGGTGAGTTGTGTGTGTGTGTGTGTGTGTGTGTGTGTGTGTGTGTGTGTGTGTGTGTGTGTGTGTATGTGCACGCGTGCGCATGCGCATGTGTCCTTGAGCTCACATGCTGCTGATTTCAAAGCTAGTTCTGGAAGTTTGGAAGTTTTTCTTGCTGCCACGGTGGTATGATCTGGGAAGAGGTGTGGTCCATGCTTTCCTGGTCTGCACTCTGATCTTTATGCAGGTAGGGCCCCTGATCTCTTGGTACCAAAAGTATTCCTCTCTATCTGAAACTGCAACCCAGAAGTAAGTATAGGCAATGGAGCTGCCCAATAGAGTCCCGTCCTGTGCTCAGTGTTAGCACAGGGGTCTTCTGTAATTTAGGATTTGTAACCTAATCTTTTTACCATCTCTGGTTTCAGGGCCCTTGTAGCTGTTGCTGCTGCCACCTCTAAAACCCACAGCTGCTATTGATACCTCATGGACTGTGAGATAGCCTCCACCCCAATGTAATAAACCTTTCCTGTTGGCCTGCTAAGTTGTTTTAGGGTGGAAAAGTGTCTCGCTTTGACTTTTTGTCATCTCTGCTGCTCCAAAATTTGATTTGAAGAGTTATTTTAAAGTTATTTTGAAAGGAATATTGAGAGAGTTCATCTGGGTTACTGACTATATTATATCTTCTTGGCTTCACTTCAATCCATATTATCTTTCAAGTATCTTTTAGCACATATATTTTTACTCTTAAAAGCCAGAAAAGAAATTTTGACATGAACCACCTATGATACAATCAATCATCTATTCAACAAGCACTTATTAAGTACTTAATACATGCCAGATACTTTAGGCTGCATGTTACTCTAGAAAAATCACATATTAACATTATCTATGTCATTTGCATTATCTAACATTATCTACTAAGTATCAAAAATACAAAGAAAAACAAACGCGTGAAGAGATCTAATTTAGCTCCAACCTACATATTCAACCTTATTTCCCAGTATTCCTCAACACAAACCCACTTTTAAAATAAGCCTGTTCTTTCATTGCTTCATGAGCATATTCACTCTCATTTCCCCTTCACTTAACTAAAGAATTTAGAGCTAGAAGAGACTGGAAGATCATTTAATCACTTTTCAGATGAAGAAAATGTATTCCTAAAGAAGGAGAGTAACTTATCCAAGGTCTCACAGATAGTAACAGTAGAACCCAGATTCAAACCCAAATTCTCTGACTCTAAATTCAGAGTACTTTCTTTTAAAATATGTATGCATGCATATGTGTATGTAAATACATACATGTATGTGTGTATGTGTGTGTATCGTGCATATATATAAATACATACATACATTTTTTGTTTCGTGTCACAATTATTTCCCAGTTCACAACCTCCTCGTAACAAAGAAAAACAGAAGAGAAAAGCAAAACTAGCTGGCACAGTGACACATTGGCGTATACCAACCTACATGGGATTTAGCATCTATAGTCCTTCCTTATTGCCCTTCCTTCCTCATCCACCCTTATCCAATGTTCTATGTCATGCTCCATTCATGTTATTTCCATTGTTTAGAATTCTTACCTATTTTGCTATGGCAAATACTCGTGGTTTCACCTCCTAGTCATGAGATCCTAGACAGGAGAGTTGACTTAGAGCTGGAAGGGATCTATGAGATCATGTAATCTAACCCCTTCATTTTACCAATGAGAGACTTGAGGCCTTTCATAGCGTTCTACACATCTTTTCTTATGTACTTTAGCCTTCATCTCTCTCCATATTCTCTAGAATTTCCAAGTATTTATAGCTTAATTGAACCCTCTAAATTTCATTTTAAATTCAACCCAATTATATTCTGTCTTGTCTTCTTACGTTTCATCGTGATATTTTTGTTGTAAGCTCCACTCCATGAGGACAGGGTCTGTGTCTTCTATTTCTTCTGTAACTTGGACATAAAAAAGGACCAGTGCTTACTAAGGTTGTATTGACATTGATGAATCTGTGATTGTTTTCCCCATTGATGTGGGTACTCCCTTTGCCATCATA
This sequence comes from Phalanger gymnotis, assembly GCA_028646595.1. Taxonomy (NCBI): domain Eukaryota; kingdom Metazoa; phylum Chordata; class Mammalia; order Diprotodontia; family Phalangeridae; genus Phalanger; species Phalanger gymnotis. The sequence continues at coordinate 322,868,327 of CM053623.1, read as the reverse complement.
TATCAAGGTCTCTGAGAGGTACCTCAATGCAACTGAAAAGTCAATAAGAAGAGAACCTGTGTAATTTTGGGTAAGTCATCAAGATCCCTGGGCTTCAGATTTTTTATTTGGTATTCACCTAGATCAGAAATGTTGAACACGAGGCTCACAGTACTCCAGAGTACAGCCAAAACCAGATTAAAATATAATTGAGAAATATATAATCATATAAAAATATAATAAAACATAGATAATATTAATATGTAATTTTTCTATGTGAATATGCAGCCTAAAGTAATTCTTATGTATCATTTAGTAATCCCTGTTTCCATTAGGATTTGACACCACTGGACTAGATCATCAAAGATGTCTTTTTCAGCTCTAAATCTGCATGATTCTATGGCAGCTCAGTAAATTGGACCTTCACACTGATCTCTGTTTGGTAAGCACCCTAGATTGTTTAGCCCCAGGTATTACACATCGCTTCCTAGCTATGTGGACAACATACTGTCTACTTTCTAGCTTCAGCCTTCCTTGAACTAATTACCTGCAATCTTAGTCTCTGATTGGTGAGTATTATACCTTATATTCTGCCTTGCTTTGGGCATTTCCCAGACATCTCTATACCACCCCCACTCCCCACCCCCAAGTTGCTTTTAAACTATAGCTCTGAGGAAAATAATCATTTCAATGACACCATTCCCTTTAGGAACTTGTTCATCAATTGTTCCATTACTCCAATCTCCATTCTCTCTGACTTTCATGTCTAAAATTCCTTTACCTGCCTACCACTTCCCTATGAGTTCCCTATTAGAATATATGCTTCTTGAGGGCATGGACTATTGCACTTTCTTATATTGTAATCCTACCTTGAATAAAGCAGATAGCACAGAGAAATAGTTAATAAACTCTGTTTTTTCATTCAAAATTTCACGTGGAAGGCAATTTGTTCATCCTGCAGCCAACATGGTGACGGTAGGCCTAGGCAGTGTATGTAGGCTGTACCTAGGACAAAAGATATTTAGCCCATCTTGAGGCTGTGTTCAAAGCATTTTCACAGCTTGGTAGGACCTGTCAGAGCTTGCTGTTCAATGACAGCCACCAAGAGCTCAGGGTCACTTTCAAATAACGATGAGGCTGCTGTTGGGGAAAAAAATTGAGAATACTTTTTTCTTGAAAATGTTGAGAAAATATTTGAAAATCACTGATATATGATTTAACATAATTCAAAACCATAGATAAAAGATTTTCAAATATGTTCATGTGAAAATCACCTGAGGACTCCATAAAATCTCACATATTAACATAGTCAAAAATATAAGGTCAAATTAGGTCAAACAACAGGAAAACAGTAATATTTATTATCCTTTACATAGAGAAAAGCTATAATACTTTTCTGACTAAAATTGGGGCTGAGGAAAGGCATAGAAAGATGATGGCAAATGGGGGAGATAGGAATAATAACAAACATTTATATAGAGCTTTATGGTTCGCAAAGCATTTTACATGCATTATTTATATTAGTCTTATGAAAGAGGTGCTCTTACTAACCCAACTTTACAGGTGAAAAAACTGAGGTCAAGATAGGTTAAGGGACAAGTCAAAGCCAAGTCTTGCTGATCCTAAGGCCAGTGCTCTCTGCTATATCACAACTCCTCTTAGGTCAAAAAAATTAGGTACTAACAATCATATTTGTGGAGGGAGAAAAGAGATTGTTGTGTTCACAAGGCAAAGAAAGCCAGTGCCCGGGTATCTGACTCTTTTGAAACTCGCTGGACATCTCCAGTTGGAGATCACAGCTCTATTTGACATGACATCAAATTAGCTGTTCCCACAAATGCCACATTCTTCTAATCTCACTTTATTATATTGAATGCCACTAAAATGTAGTATACTAAAATGCACTAAAAAAAAAGATCTAAGAATTATGTAGCCACATATGCAGCCATGATTTTGATGAAAACTGTTGGAAACCACAGTGAATAAGATGTGTCCAGAAATTGACTCCACAGTGTTTGATTCCAAACCCATACAGCTGGCTGACCTAGGCTGCCCCAGACATATTTATCCTGGCCAGTTATTCAGTTCTAGTTGCTTTATGTCAGTGCTACTGTGAAAAAAAATCCTTTCTTCCTCTTCAACTTTTCATAGGTTTTGCTTTCTCTCGAGTACTATTACATGGGCAGGGATGACTGATTCAAAAATCAAGATGATGATCTTGGATTCAAAAATTTATTATCTCCTCTTATTTAAAAAATGGCTCTTCTTAAAACTGCTCATGTGAGCCTATTGGATGTAGTGACTTTCACTTTCATGATTATTTCACATTTATCTCTTGCTTCCATTTTCAATTTCATTTTCCACTTGTCTGATGCTCCCTCCAAAACATCCCTATTATATGGCTGTGAGAAAAAAAAAATCTATTCTCAATATATACCAAAAGGAGAAGTAACTAGTTCTATGTCTCCAAGTAAAAACCTAGGTTGAGGACAGCTTTTCAAAGGATAGTATAGTCATTGTGGCATAGGTCAGTTAGATTGAGAGGCAATGCGAAAGGCTTTATTTCAACTCAGATCTTAACTCAAAACTTACTACATGGTTGACCCGAACCAAGTCTTTTTAAGCTTTACAAATATCAGTTTCCTCATCGGTAAAATGGGAGTCATACAACTTGTACTATCTACCTACCTCTTCCTGATAAGTTTATTATAAGGGAATTCAATTCAATTCAATTCAATATGCATTTATTAAATGCCTACTATAAGTTCTGGGAATACAAATAAGAAAAAGAAAGACAGTCTCTGATCTCAAGGAACTTACTTAATGGGAGAAGACAACACTGAAAAGGAGGCTGGAGAGGAGGGGGACAAGATGGTAGAGAAAAGCAGGGACTTGCTTGAGCTCTCCCCCAAACCCCTCCAAATACATGTAAAAATGACTAAACAAATTCTAAAGCAGCAGAACCCACAAAAAGAGAGAGTGAAACAAATCTCCAGCCCAAGACAACCTGGAAGATCTATAGGAAAGGTCTGTTGTACCAGGCTGAGCAAGGAGTATAGTCCAGTGCAGGCTACGCCAGCACATACTGGGCCCTAGCAAACCCAGAACAGGCCTCATGGGACTGAATCACTGGCATTTGAGTCAGTTTCCAGACTTGTCAACTCACAAATGCCAAAGACAACTTACCAGGTGAGTAGGAAAGGGTTGTTGGACCTTGGTAAGAGAGGAGCAGAGTATAGCCCCAGCCTTAAAACAGCCCTGGTCCCAGGAGCAGGCCTTGGGAGTGACTGAATCAGCAGCAGCAGTTGGGGTGGGGGGGCAGTGGCTGTTTCCAGAGCTCTCGAGCAACAGATGGTAATGGGATTGCATAACTGGTCAGAAAGAGATTACAGGCATCTCTTTGCTGGCACTGAAGCAGAACTCTATTGCTTTGCCCATAATTGGATCTGGGTCATAGTCTTGGGTGGCAGTCCTAGGGCATGGAGGAGCACTGGCATAGCAGAGTTTGTGGTGGCAGTGGATAAGGAGTCCTCCTTACAGTTAAAGGGAAGAAAAGAGTGCTTATAGTCACTCCCAGGCCAGAGTACAGACCAGGAGAGGAGTAAACACCTCTCTTTAGATGATACCACCTTGGAAAAACTGAAAACTTACAGGTCCCTAGAAGTATCTCTGAAAATAGCTGCACAAAACCTCTGAAGCTTGGGACAGTAGGCCTTCTACACTGAAAGCATAGCCATTACCTTAACAAAGTGTAAAAATGTCAGGAAATAGGTTGGGAAAATGATCAAACAGCAGAAAAATCTCAGATTATAGAATCTTACTTTGGTGACAAGGAAGAGCAAAACATACACTCTGAAAAAACAATAAAGTCAAAGCCCCTACAACCAAAGACTCTAAGAAAAAAAATTGGTTTCAGGCCATGGAAGAGCTCAAAAAAGGATTTTGAATATCAATTGAAATAGAAGAAAAATTAGGAAGAGAAATGAGAGTGTTGCAAGAAAATCATGAAAAATAGGCAACAGCTTGCTAAAGGAGACCACCAAAATACTGAAGAAAATAACACCTTAAAAAAGAGATGACCAAATGGCAAAAGAGTTCCAAAAAGCCAATGAGGAGAAGAATGCCTTAAAAAGCAGAATTGTCCAAATGGAAAAGGAGGTCCAAAAGCTCACTGAAGAAAATAATTCTCTAAAAACTAGAGTGGAATGAATGGAAGCAAATGACTCAATGAGAAATCAAGAAATTATCAAACGAAACCAAAAGAATAAAAAATAGAAGACAATGTGAGATATCTCATTGGAAAAACAACTGACCTGGAAAGATCCAGGAGAGATAACTTAAAGATTATCAGACTACCTGAAGGCTATGACCAAAAAAAGAGCCTAAACATCATCTTTCAAGAAATTATCAAGGAAAACTACCCTGATATTCTAGAACCAGGAGGTAAAATAGAAATTGAAAGAATCTACCAGTCACCAGTTCATCTCTTATTATGTATACATTAGGCATAAACCATCCTCATCATCATCATCTCATATCCCTTATTCTAGATGCCATAACATAACAACAACTTCAATAATAACAACATGTCCATGTAGTTCTTGAAGGCTTAAATAAACTCTTTCTTTACAATATTTCTGAAATGTAGGTTACGGTTATGGTAACATGCAATTCAGCACTTGATAGTTTTATAATCAGCTAAATTATAAAAAATGTTTTGGGCAAAGATTGTCTTACTTTTTTTGTAATCCTTAACCCCTTGCCAAGTATAGTGCTTTGACTATATTACTTTGGTTGGCAAGGGAGGGGAGAATTAGCTTTTGGCAATGATTTTATTTTATTTCTTATCTTAAAGGGATGAATAAAAACATTGAAATCTTACTCCACAGATGCAGATCGGTGACACATCTGTAATTTATAATTTTATCAAATTGCCTAGTGAATTGTCCACAATCACAGAGCTAATATGTATGAGAGGGAGGGCTTAAACACTGGCCTTTTGTGCTCCCAGAAGGGTCCTCTATCCGCTAAACCATGCAGCCTCTTTATACAAAAGTAGGTAATCAATAAATTATTGTTGACGGACTAATAATTGAGTAGTCTATGGATCTGCTCCTTTGGGACTAGATGAAATAGAACACATTTCCCTTTTCTTGTGACAGTTCCTACTTTGTGAGATGTATTGGAAGAAAACAATTTTGTGACAGGTGTTAAGTGTACTATTTAGATATTGACCTTCTCTTCCCACCCTCACCCGCTTAGGTCAATGTCTCCACTAACTTTGAGCTCTAAATTTTGATTGAAATCATGTTATCACAAGATAATGTATACAAAATATTCATTGTGACTTCACAGGAGGTAACTCATTAACCCAACTGGCCTCTTGTTACCACAATTACTAGGATTTTCCATTTATGATTGTAACCAAATAAATCCAGTCATCTATGTAAAAATCCTTAGAGTTGTGAGAGTGTGGATAGCCTCTTAATAACTCCTCTCAGCTTGATCATAAAATAATCTCACTGCCAATCTGGAGAAAAGTAGGAAAATTATAATTCCAGCTCATGCCATCACTGACACTACCTGGACCATAGAAGATCCTGCAGATCTTCTCGAGAGTGAATATCAAAGGAAAGAAGCCAAAGGGACAGCCTCATTCATTTTGATTTGCCTAGACAAGAGCCAGGCTCACAGGAAACTGGTAGTAGGAGGGGTCTTCCCACACTGGGTCCCAGTCAACTCAGAGTCATCTTCAGGCTTCTGAACTGGAAGGAAGAAAAACAGCAAAGCATGAGTTACTCCTTTAGCAGATCTAACTGCTCAACAGCCAATTATTGGGAGTCTAGCCAGTTATAGATGGATGGAAGCTCCTCTGCCTCAGGCTTCAACTGTTGTGAAGAATGTCAACTAAAAATGCTCCAAGTGGGGTAGGAGCTCCTGAAAGAAAGCCTCTACTTCGTGTTGATAGATAGCCAAATGCAAAACCCAGTAGTTGCCTTGTATCCCAAAAGACTTTATGGTGGGAATAAGAACGTCAGAGAAGAAGCCCTCAAAAACCCTAGGGGATCATCCCAAGATTGACTGTGGAAATACAGCTCAGCATTTCAATCTTTTATTCACTTGATTTGCTACAAGAAAAGAAGGAAATATTATAGTGGAAGTATGTCATTGAGGAAAGAGAATTATACATGGCACACAGGAAAGTCTGAATCCTGCTTCTGGTTTCTGCTAACTTGTGGCAGTTTTGTCTTTGTGACATTTAAGTTCACTGATGGGGATACTAAAAACATCTCTAATCACTAACTTATTGTGTTATTATAAAGATCAAGTAAGAAAATATAAAACTCCTATCAATCTTTTTGAAAAGATTTATAACGATAAATTGTTACTATTGCTATCCTAAAAAATAATTAAGTAGGCTTAAAGGACAAGTAAATCCTAAACTGATGCAATGCCAGTGTTATGCAAGGTCCTGGAGAGTAGAGGTTGTTTCATTCTTTGTATCTGTATTGCAGATGCCTAGCACAGTGCAGTCATAGCAGATGCCTAGAAAGTGCTTTCTTAGCATTTGCTTTTTTGAATGGGAAATAGCTGGATGCTTCATTATTATCATAATAATCATGAATGATATTCTGTAGTATTTTTCTTGGGCTTAACCATTATTCTGATAGGTTATGTCTGAATTAAACATATCCCTTCTTTCTTCCTGTTTCCTTCTTTCCTGCCCTGTGCCTTTATGGAATCTCCCATGTTGGTAATGTTCCTTATTAGAAATTTTAACTGATGATTACCTATTTGACATACAATTTGAGACACTAATGAAACAAATGAGAGCAACACTGCTCCCAACCCCCTCTCTAAAATATCTGACACTCTTCCTCAGTGCTTAATGCCTCTTTTTGGGGGAACCAACCCCCCGCCAAATTCATACCACTTTATGGAATAGTGATGATAGTCTGGAATAACTTGGGGTTCAAGCCCAGAGAGTTAATTTCACAGAATCAATGATGCTCTGTCTCTTCATGACCTCAAGATCATCTCACCCATGCCCACAGCACCCCTGCGGTGTATCCTGCCTCTCTAGAGATCCAGCTGTACTGTTTTCTTTCAGTCTATTATGATTCTCGTGTGTCTTCACCTTCTCATCGCATCCTCCATCCCTTTTGCTCTTCTTCCAAATGTTTCAGTAAGGTAAAATGCACTTACTGTAAAGTCTTATGGCTTTAGTCACTACTGACTAATTTGCTTCTCTTTGGAAATCTCAGTCCAAAAAAAACCAGCCACAGCATGTATTCATATAATGCTCTGGGATTAGAAAAGTGTTTTGTATATGTTCCATTTAAGACTCACATCATCTTCATGAGATAGGTGCTACAGGCATTATTGCCATTTTATAAATTAGTCCGAAAGTGCCAGTCACTTGCCTATGATCACAAGTTTGGAAATGCCAAACTCAGGTCTTCCTGATTGAAAAAACACCAATGCTCTAACCACTGCATGTGAAAATGTTGGCCTCAGAAGCATTATGGTATCATTCTGATATTTTATCAAACATTTAAGTCTCTACTAAATATGAGACATTCCTAATAAAGGAATCCAAACTATTAGCATTAGAAGACTAATTATTTCTCAATTCTACTGCGGACTTGATATCAAACTTCAGTAATGAGGTTAATGGAGAGAACATATTTGTAAATGCCTACCAAGGTCTTCTTCCCTAGAATCATTCAGTTGGCCTCCTACTACATGTTATTGTTGGCTTTTGTTGTTGTTTATCATACTTATTTCTACTACTGACATTACATGTGGTCTCGTATTAAAACAGTGGACCCACTTCAATGAAGGAAAATAGATTTGGAGACAGAGGACCTGTGTTCAAATCCCAGCTCTGCTACTCATGTTCTGTGTGGCCTTGGGCAAGTAACTTAACTTGTTATATAACAATAAGAATAATAAATAGCATCTGTATGGCACATACTTATGCCAGCCACTGTGCTAAGAGCTTAACAGATAGCTCATTTGATCCACTTGACAACCTTCTGAGGTTGATCCTTTTATTACCCCATTTTATATTTGAAGAAACTAAGGGAAACAGAGGTTATTTGACTTGCTCAAGGTCACACAGCTTGTAAGTGTCTGAACCAGGAGTTGAATTCATCTCTTTCTAACTCTAGGTCAATTATTCTAATTAATGCGCTACCTAGCTGGAAAATGAAAATCATCTAGACAACTTCTACAATACCTTCTGCCTCTAAAATCCCATGATCCTTAGGTTCTTTGAAATACTCCTATTAAAGGAAAAGCCCTGGAAATCATAGACACTGATACCCCTGTAACCTGAAGTGGGCAATGCCCTTCCAAGGCCCCTCAGACTAAAGGAGCTCTTACTCTATAAGTGTTTTTTCAACAGCTGAATGCCCTGCTAATGTGAGGATGGAGGCAAAGGAGGCAAGAGAAAGTCTCCTCCCATTCCTTTCTCTTTATATGCTTCACATCCTGTTGAAATTGTCTGTTTTATTAATTTCTCTATTAAGGATTAGGAACCTTGGTACTGACTAATCTCAGAGGCAGCATATTATACAGGTAGTGAGATGAGATAAATGCTTTAAGTCAGAAAAGGGGGATTTGTAGGAGGCCAGTATAACAAAAGTAAATAGGTACCCAAGGGATCCAGACAATACAAGAGTCTTTATAGTGAACTCCAAGAGACCTGCATATAAGAGCCCACTCTACCAAATTCATTTTCTCTATTCAGGTTTCCAGGCAACCAAAAGCCTCTGCACATAGATCTGCATTAGGGGAGTGATTCAGAGGCACAGGAACAAGCTGTGAATTATGTGCAAATTGATCTCCAAAATTTGAGTATTCAAACAGTTCAGGCACCTAAGTGCTGGCTCTCACTGCCTTAATTAGTGTCAGTTTTAATAAAAAAAAAAAGAAAACACTGCTCAAAGACTGAAGTGAATGCAGAAGTTAATGGAATGCTTAATTTGACCCTTTGAATTTAAAAAAAAATTATTCACACCAATTTAATATCAATTTATATGCTCAACCTAGTGTCAGCTGAGTTCTTCCAAGTCTCTTAGGTTTTACAATGCAGCCAACATCTCAACTCCTATTTTTGTTTTTGGAAAGCCTACTGATAAAGCATCTTCTCATGGAATCATAAGTGATAAATATTGGCATTAGTCACCCAAGAGGCTGGGCAAATTCTATATGTCAAATTTCCTTTTTCTTTAACTGAAAAATTAAAGTCATGATATGGATGGGTGGATGGATAGATAGATGGGTATGTGGGTAGATGGCTGGATATATTGGGGGACCACAACATAGTAGAAAGAGTGTTGGATATGGAATCAACAAAAAACCTAGGTTCATATACTGTCTCCAACATTTATTAGTTGCATGACCTTGGATATGTATGGGACAGCATTTTTAAATAATAGGAGAAACATCCTTAGGAGGAACAAAGTAAATTTATTTCACAAACCTTGCAAGATTTGGGCACACCTCTGTAATGGAGGAGGTGAGGTAAAAGAGAACTTGTCCTAATTTATACTCTTAATGAAGAAGATTCCCACCCATCTCTATCCCTTCTCACCATTGGCTGGGAGGTAGGCTTACAGTCTAGGTGCGAAAACTACACAGAGGACCAAGGTTGATCCAGTCCATTCAGGTTTTTCCCTATCAGAACTCAACTGCCTGAGTGGAGTCTCAAAGTCTAGGGGAAGGAGAGACCTTCCTAGAGCAAAGAACAAATAGCTCACAGGAAATTCATTATCTTCTAACATCTGAGACAGAGGGGGAAGGGCATCCCTTCCAAAATTACAAGGCCAAATCCCAAAAACCTCTCCATTAGACATACCCTGTGAAGTCTTCACAATTATCCATCCCATTCAGATATACCACTTCAACTTTCTGAGACTTGCTATAAAAATGACAATAATGATATTTATAAGATCTAGCTCACCATCTTTTTATAAGAAAATTGTTTTCTAATATGTAAAGCCCTAACATGAGCCATTACGACATAAAGATAGACAAAGATTGAAAGTATAATGGAAAGTCAAGAACCCAAGTTCTGAAGGCATTTTGTCATTAACTATCCATGTGTCTTTGGAGAATTCTTTCTATCTCCCTCAGGCTTTCTCTCACCCATAAAATTGGAAGCTGGACTAAATGTACTCTAATAATTCTGCTACCTGTAACATCTTATAATTCCATCTCCTAAAACATATAGGGTAAAACACCTGCATCAGAGGCATGCACTTAACTTTAGCCAATAATTTCCCTGCAGGTAATCATTACTGAATTTTATTGACTTGATAGAAGCTTATATGATATAACTTCATGGGTCCTAGTGAGGCTTCCCCTGCTCAAAAATCCTTTTTCTGCCTATTTAGTGGTGGGCTTAAATTCCATTTTTAAAAGAAAAAGTCATTAAAAATTAGAGATAAGCTTCAAAATGCATATGACGTTGGGAAAGGGAACCCTGACCTAAATTCCTAGTAAAGAATTTCAATGACTTCAATTATGTCCTTCTGCAAGGACATATTTTCATAAAAGTAACAGAGAGAACAAGGACCTTATGCACCTAAAGTTGATACTTTAATGGTGATGGAAGGAAAGATTATGGACAAAAAAAAGCTGTTGACACTGATGACAAATTTTCCTTCACTATTTTGGCTTGGCCTGACTTTGAAGGTCTTTTTCTTTTATTTCTTACAACACAGCGTAGTGGATAGAGATAGCTTCATTGAAGGGAGGAAGCCCTGAGTTCAAGTCCTATTTCTGACCCATACTAACTGTGACCCTGGATAAATCATAACATTTCAGTGCTCTAGAAAACTCAGGTGATAATAAATTACATAAAAAATATCAATCTCCATTGATAGGGAAGGTATTCACTGGAATCAGGAAGACCTGATTTCAAATCCCACTTCAGATACTTACTAATTATGTCATCCTGTACAAGTTACTTTACTTCTCTGTCGATCAGTTTACTCATTTGTAAAATGAAAAATACTAATAAGACTGATGTCAGTAGATAATAATAAGATAGTACTATATGTGAAGCACTTTGCAAAGATTAATGCTGTCAATAAATGTTAGGTATTGTATGGGACAGAAAAATCAAATAATAGGAGAAACATCTTTAGGAGAAACAAAGTGAATTTATTTTACAAACTTTGCAAGATTTGGGAGTTGCCTTCACTAGGGAAACCTAGTGGTGGAGGCGGGGTAAAAGGGAACACTGCCCTAATTTATACTCTTAATGAAAAAAATCCCACTTGCCTCTATCCTTTCTCACAATTGGCTGGGAGGTGGGCTTACAATCTAGGTGCGAAAAACTAGAACTCAACTGCTGGGGTAGCATCCAGAAGTCTAGGAGAAGAAATGAGGAGAGGGGAGGCGGCCAGTTCCTTTGGCCTCACTCAATGCAGGTCACAGTGACCCTTTCCTTATTTGTTCACTGAGAGAGGGGGAAGGGGAGGCCCCTTACCACTTCAGGCCTTGACTTTCTAGAAGTTAGCTTGGTCACTGTGAGGTTAAATTCCAAGCCTCTCCTACTCCCTCAGACATTCCCTATTTCAGAAATATGAGAAAAGTGTAACCCCTGTATTTTACCCTGTGAAGTCTTCACAATTTATCCTTCCTATTCAGATATTATCAGTATGACCACATTGATGATAATGTGCTGGGCCCTGGGGATACAAGATCAAAATGACAATTTCTGCCCTCAAAGAACTTACCTTCCACTTGGGGAGAAACAAGAGGTAACCATACATACATGATAATTCAGTGGGGAGCAACGGGGAAACAAGCAAGGACTTCTCAGAGCCTGAGGTGAGATATGAATACATTCCATGGCTGGAGCCTGTATAAAGGCAGGGAGGTGAGAACTATCCAAAGATGGATTATCCTTCTTGAAGACGTAGTGAGCTCTTCTTTACTGAAGGTATTGAAGCAAACTTTAGATAGCCATGTGTCAAGGAAACTTTGGAAGGGATTCTTGCATTTGGACAGGGTATTTTATTTCTTTCAACCTCTAAATTCATGTGACACCCTAACCCTAGGCTTACCTTGTTCTTAAATCAGTGTCCTTCCCAATCATATCATGTTGCTTAATGATTTTCTTCCTGATGTTTTGGATTAAATATTATAAACTTTGTTAATAACTTTTAGTAACCAATGAAAGTGGGTCACCTTGTTAGTTTATCTGGTAGAAGTTGAATTCCCAAGGTATTTTGAAGGATTAATCTTCATCCCCTAGGAGTTCACCTAACTCCCAATGTTTCTTTCAACAACTGGTTGTTTTGCAGGCCTAATACTCAACAACTATTGTGAAGGGCTTTCTTTTCTCTCTTTTCCTTCCTTCCATCCTTCCTTCCTTCCTTCCTTCCTTCCTTCCTTCATTCCTACCTGCCTTCCTCCATTTATTCCTTCCCTTTTCTAGATTGATTGGCATGGCATGACAATTCTGTATGTCTAGAACAGTAATAATTTACCATCCTTTGGTAGATCTAAGAATATCTATCTGTATATCAATTAGATCCTATTCCATTTACAAGTTATAAGAGGTAGAGAATATAAAAATATATTCTTAGGAGAAGGTTAAACATTGTTTAGTTCAGAAAAAAGAATAAATTGAGGCAATCTGCAAAATAGAAGACTTGTTAGAGCTCATTTTCATATAAATATTAAATTACACATATTAATTTTTATCTGGTGTGCAACAAACTAATCACAGCATGTAGGGAATAAATTCACATTGGTTTGAAGGCAACAACTTCCTTTGTGAACATTCTATTGGGAAGGGAGGGCATGCTGCTTTCTGGCACTGTAAAGACACTGCCAGGAAGCCCGCTCAGCAACTTACATTCTAAAGTAGGGACTATTTATTATGTCCATACACCAAAACTTTTGCAGAGACATGTTGCAGCACACACTCATTTCCAATCCTGCCAAACAATCTTTCCATATGATCTTATTCAAGACTTTACTCATCATATTGCCTTTTAATTTTATCCTTGTTAGATATTTTAATGCAATGAGCTGATTATGAATTATCAAGGTGTTAAATCTTTTTGCCCTTTACTGGCAGAACAAAGGAACTCAATAATTATCCTCAACAACTTAAAAGCATCTATTAGGCCAGACAACAAAGCAGTATTCTGAGAGTCTCCGTTAATGGTGCCCACACCTACATCTTGTTAACATCACTATAATAATACTATTTTTGGAATGTGGGTGGAAAAGAGCATTTACTTTTTAAAAATATTTTTTGTTTCCCCCAATTAGATGTAAACACAATTTTAATATTCTTTTTCTCTTTCAAATTTTGAGCTCCAAATTCTTTCCCCTTCCTCCCTCTGCCATTCCCCATTGAGAAGGCAAGCATTTTAATGTAGGTTATACATGTATAGTCATGAAAAAACATATTTCCACATAAGAGAAGAGCATTTACTTTTAGTAAAGATCCGGGATTCTTAAAAAAAACCAACAACCTGATCATAGATTTTGAGATTGAAAGGTCCTCAGAAGCTCTCTAGTTCTACCTTCTCATTTTTTGGTAGAAGATATTGAGACTTAGGGAGGTTAAGAAGCTTGCCCACAGTCACATGATCCAGGGTCCTTGGACTACAAATTCAGTTCTCTTTCTTCCATTCTACCATGCTTTTCTGCTATCCCCATTTTGAGTTTTGGAGGGAAAGAAAATAAATAGCTCAAAACTATAGAATACTATTCATCCTTACCCAGAGCAGTTGGTGAATATCTGTGAATCTCACTAGGAGAAAATAACACAGCATGACACATAATAACATCATCTCTACTAATTAAATGCTTTCTAAATGATTAGTTCCCTGTAAAGTAAAAATTAAATTTCATAACAGGCAGGAACAAAAAAATCCTACAGCAGCTCTAGGATGTGTTATCATAGGATATCAAAAACCCTAGAGGAATAAAAAGAGCCTGGATTTATGTCTCATACTTTGTAATGCCCAAAGGCTGCGATTATCTAATACTAAAGAAACCACACCCTGTACCATATTTTCCTGCTACTCACTTGTGAAAGATTTAAACTCTGAAAAAATAGCTTTGGTTATAATCAGGCAAAAGTGAGAACTGTGTGGTATGATTCCTGATGACTACAAAGCAATAGGGTGGAATGGGACATGTGGTTTGGATTACTGTCAGAAAGATTACTATCAGAAAGAACAGATTTCCTTATTTAAGAAAAAAGGAATCAGGTGGAAAAATTGGAAATATGGACCTAATCAATAGACTATTCAATGTGGATATGTTGATTTTAAATTTAGGTCTCTTCCTCTTCACAAGAAGGAGACACTAAATCCATACCAGCTCTGCCCAGGAACTGCTACAATAGAACAAAAAGAAGAAATAGAAATAAAAATGTCATAAATGTGTAGCCTTCACAGAAGTCATTTTCACCCAATCCATTAATAATAGCTAACATTTATATAGCACTTACTATGTCCTAGGCATTATACAATAGGCTATAGTTTTTAATTATTATCTCATTTAATCCTTACAATAATACC
>CM053623.1:322824154-322853284 GCA_028646595.1 Phalanger gymnotis | reverse complement strand
AAAATATAGTTAGTCTTTCACAACATGAGTGTTGTGGAAGGGTTATACATAATGATACGCATGTGGCCCATGTTGAATTGCTTGACTTCTTAGGGAGGGTGGGTGGGAAGGGAAGAGGGGAGAGAATTTGGAACTCATAGTTTTAAAAAATAGATGTTCAAAAACAAAAACAAAAAAGTTTTTGTATGCAATTAGAAAATAAGATACACAGGCAATGGGGCGTAGAAATTTATCTTGCCCTACAAGAAAGAAAGGGAAAGGGGCATGGGAGGGGAGTGGGGTGACAGAAGGGAGGGCTGACTGGGTAATGGGACAACCTGAATATATGCCATCTTGGAGTGGGGGGGAAGGTAGAAATGGGGAGAAAATTTGTAATTCAAACTCCTGTGAAAATCAACACTGTAAGCTAAATATATTAAATAATAAAAAATTTAAAAAAAGAAAATTTAGATTAGACATAAAGGGTAATACCATAAGCAAATTAGAAGAGCAAGGAATAGTCTGCCTGTCAGATCTATGGGGAGTGGAAGAATTCATGACAAAACAAGAGACAAGGAGTATTATGAAATACAAATAGACAATTTTGATTTTATTAGATATAGATTAAATTAAAAAGCTTTTACACAAACAAAACCAATGCGACTAAGATTATAAGGAAAGCAGAAAGCTGCAAAACAATCTTTATAGAAAGTGTCTCTCATAAAGGCCTTATTTCTCAAATATATAGAGAGCTCAAATATATCAGAATACAAGCTATTCCTCAATTGGTAAACAGTCAAAGAATATGAACATATAATTTTCAGATGAAGAAATCAAAACTATCTATAGGCATATAAAGAAGTGTTCTAAATTGCTTTTGATTAGACAAATGCAAATCAAAAACAACTCTGAGGTTCCATCTCACAACTATTAGATTGACTAATATGACAAGAAAAGAAAATTATTAATGATGGAGGTGATGTGGGAAAACTAATGCGCTGTTGGTGGAGTTGTAAACTGATCTAACCATTCTGGAGAGTAATTTGCAACTATGCACAAAGGGTAAGCAAACTGTGTGTACCTGTTGATACAGCAACACCACTACTAGGTCTGTATACCAAACAGATTGTATAAAAAAGGAAAAGTATTTCTATGTGCAGAAATATTTATAGCAACCCTTTTCATGATTGCAAACTATTAGAAATTAAGGGTATACCAATCAGCTGAGGAATTGCTGAACAAGCTGTGGTGTAAGAATGGAATGAAATACTACTGTTCAGTGAGAAATAATGAACAGGCAGATTTCATAAAAGCCTGGAAACACTTATATGAACTGATGCAAAGTGAAATCAGCAGAATCAGGAAAACATTGGACATGGTAATGGTAACATTATGTGATCATCAACTATGAATGACTCAGCTTTCCTCAGCAATGCAATGATCCAAGACAAATACAAAGGACTCATGAAGGAAAATGCTATCCACATCCAAATAAAGAACTGATGGACTCAATGCAGATTGAAGCATATCTTTTCACTTACTTTATTCTTTTTTGTGGCTTCTTTCTTTTTGATCTGTTTTTTTTTTCTTTCACAACTGTGACTAATATGGAAATATGTTTTACATGATAGCACATGTATAACCAACATCAAATTGTCTACTATTTTAGGAAGAAAGAAGGGGGCAGGCAGTGAGAGAGGGAGAAAAATGGGAACTCAAAATCTTGTAAAATGAATGCTAAAAATTGTTTTGACATTTAATTAGAAAAAAAAATTAAATACCATAAAAAACTAAGGTCCAAATAGGCAAATAAAGGGCATTGGAGAGAAATAAAAAACATTTTATTGTTTCTATGCATAGACTCAGTGGCAGTACTAGGTAAAATTGCAAGATGTAAAATAAATCCACACGTATCATTAGTATCTCAATATAATACCAATAAAGCCCAGCAGAAAAATATAAAAATAGAAATTCCACGTAAAATAGTACATAAAGAATGTGTATAGTCCTTGGGAGTCTACTTTTTAAGATACTCATAAGAGCCATGTAAATATAACTGCAAACTAATGCAGTAACAAAAAAGTGGATCTAAATAATTGGAGAGATATTAATTGCTCAGGAATAGGATCAGTTACGATCATAAAATGACAATACTACTTCAATACTATGCTAGTCAAATTACCAAAGGCTTACTTTATAAAATGAGAAAAAATAATAAAATTCAAATAGATACAAAAAAGAAAAATAAATGAAAAAAGTGGTGAAAAAGAGAACCTAGCAGTACCAGATCTCAAACTATACTAGAAAGCAGCAATTCTCAAAAGCAATTTGGTATTGTTAAAAAAAAAACATAGATATAGCCAGTTAAGTATACAAAATACGAAATTAAATGAACCTAGTAGTCTATTGCTAAATAAACACTCAGAACCTAGCTATTGAGATTGGGACACTGAAAAAGCATTTATTATGTGCTTACTAGGTGTAAAGCCTTGTACTTACCTGAGGATACAGATAGGAAAGTACAACAGTTCCTGCCATTGTGGAGTTTGCATTCTAAAGGGAGAAAAAACAGAAATGGAAGGTATCAGCTACAAGCCAGATGGATGGCTCCCAGGGTCCTTGGGATATAGCAGTAATGCCCCTCTGTTAATGTCATTTCCACTAATAAACCATGTCATTTTCTAATGTTGAACCATTTGACATTTCCAAGAACTTCCATGGCAACAACTTCCTTTTCTGAGTCTTCTGTAGCTGTAATCGTAGCACCTGTAGGAGTAGTTGCCAGGCTGCATCTTCCACAGGACTTGCTTCCCAGAATGATGGCTACAGACTATGGGCTAGAAGCATTGATGTTTCCAAGGCTCTTTGACTCAGGGGTCTTGGGTAGTCTCCATAAGAGTCTGAGGGGAGATGTAGGCAAGGTAGTGGTGGTAGTGGTTTGATTTGCCTGACACATACTGCCTCCTGCCTTTACTTCAGGGTGTCTGGTTGCTTCATCTAGACTGGTTTGCCTATTCCATGAGTGGCAGGGGTTTGGCATATAGTGAGGATGGCTGACCTCTTCTACATAGAAATTGCTTCCCTGGGTGATGGTATTTGATAAAATTGCTCAGGAAATCAAACAGGAGTAAGGGAGAAATTATACTTAGATCAATAACTCACACCTGACATCAAGATACTTAGCAAAACTGGCTAAATATGAAAGGTCACCTCATAAATTAATTAGAGAAAAGAGTCAAGAAAGGGCTAAGACAACAGCTTGGGAAAGAAGATATAATCTTAAGAGAAAAGAGGAAGAAAGAAAGAAAAATCAAATATTTTATTTCATTCTTATTCACTGATAAGAAAGATCTTGAAATAAAAAATCCTCTCCTATTAAGAGAGTAATGAACCCCAAGAGGAAGGAGAAGGTAGTAAGAACTCATTGCTCCATTTTAATGGAATCAGGTCTCCAGGTCCAAATGAATTAGATGAAATATTTTAAAAATAACTTGTACAAAAGATTATAGAAACACTGTTGGCAATATTTGAGAAACCGTGGAGAACCAGAGAAACATCAGATAAATTGAGACAGATGATTCTTGTATCATGTTTGAAATAAGGAGAAATCATGGACTCCAGAAATTATTGACCAATAAGTTTGGCACTAACTCTCAATAAAGCAGTAGAATGCCTAATTAAAATTATGGTTTATGATCACATAGACACAACTATATTGGTAACTAGGAGGCAGGATGAGTTCAGGAGGAAAAATTCATATCACACTAATTTCATTTCTTTTTCCAATAAATTTGCCAGACTTGTAGTTAAAAGGCAATGTAAGTCTGAATTTGAGCAAGTTGCTTGACAGAAATTACTCATGGTATTCTCATGGACAGGATGGAGAATTCTAGACTATATAACAGTAGATAGATTTGAACCTGGATACAAAATATAGCCAAGTTCCCTTAAAAGTGAACCTCTATCTTTCTGGTATGAAGTCTCTACGGGTGTGACACAGAGCTTTGCTGGTGGTCATATGGAAGGCATGCTTTTCATAGAATTACAAATCTTAGAATTAAGAAGAGATTTCAAAAGGCTATCCAGTGCAACCTTGAAAAAGATTTTCTCTTCACAAATTTTGGCACAAAGGTAAGCAGTGTAGGCAGTGGTGTTCTGGCAGATATTATAACAACCAGATTACAGCTCTCTGGAAAAACAGACAAATATACACATGTGTATGTGTGTGTCTACATACATAGATACACCCACATATGGCACACTTTTAAGTTTAATCTTCATTAATATAATTTTCTTAAGACTAGAAACCAAAGAAAGAATAAATCAAATCCTGATTTGTGGTATTTACCACTTTTTCCAGATATAAATTCTCACACCGAAAATTTAGCAATAGTCTCTGAAGCTGGTAAGAGTTGGCTCCAGCATAAACCTATGTATCGCTCATTTGTTTACTATGATTCATTTGTTAAAAGCATTTAATTCAATTTAATAAACATTTATGAAATATCCAATAAATGCAAGACACTGGCATCACATTGAGAACCAAGGATACGAAGAGGAGAACCCCTGCCACCTTGGGGAATAAGGAAACTTAAAGGATAAGATTTTAAAAATCTAAATAAGAGTGTGAAAAGGAATGTTCAGACAAGAAAACCAGAAGAGTAGAGTGTTATGAAAATTAAAGAAGAAGAGTATCTGAAAAGTGATTTTTAAAAAATAAATGGGGACACTAAGAGTCAAAGAGGTAGATTTACCTGTTATTGTTCACATAGATATAAAATAGCAGGTTTGGGCTTTAACTCTCTGTCATCTGACCCCAAATCCATCACTCTTTGTACTGTACCAAGTAAAACAGCTAGATTTGGAAATGTATAGGTTATCAGTGAGTGATCTTAGAGAGAGACAGATTTTGGTGTACTGGTAGTAACAGAAGGTAGACTACAAGGGATCAAATGTGAGTGGCAGTAAAGGAATAGGAAAAGTCTTAGACTATTCTTTCTGGAAATTTTGAAGCAAAATGTGGGACAAACTATATACCAATATTTTGAAGGATAGCAAGGTGAGAAAAGTCTTCTAAGTTAGGATATAACCAAGTATGTTTGTGAATTGTGGAGAATAATCTCAAAATGTGAGACATAATGTTCTGGAGGAGATTCAGGAGTATAAGGTTAAAGGCACAAATTGGGGAATTTGAGTGCTCCTGTAACAGATGGTCTCGCTCTAGATGGTAAAATAAGAGATTAAGTCATCTGTGGAGAATGAGTGGAAGGTAGGAGGTGGAGTTAGGTGTTGGATGGGAGTGAAGGTTAAGAATAGCTGGTGTAGGGAGTATAAAAAGAAATCAATCAAAGATGAATAAAATAATTACCATGCAGCACTAGAAGCTTAGTTAAGGTTTGATAATCATAATCTGTAGTGAATCTAGTGGGGGGGGGATTGTGTGACTTCCTCTAACAACAAGTTTGAGAGTGGGAGTGGAGAAGACAGATGGCAGGAATGATGTAGGGTTTGAAAACAGTAGCATAGGAAGAACAGAAAGGAAAGGTGGATGGGGCACTATATTTAAGGAAGAAATGGCTGAATGTAGGGTGAAGATTGAAGAGGGAAAATTAAAGCCAGAACAAGGATGATTGGGATCGAGAGAACATGGTGTGATTGAAGAACCATTTAAATATAATGATAAGGAGCAGGTTCAGAAGAAATAAAGGGCATAGCAGAATAGGAAAAAGTACATGAGATGTTTATTAGAGAATGGAATTTCAGAGTTCATTATCTTGGAGTTAAAGTAATTTGAGGAATGTGAAGACTATATGTGACCACCTTTGGAGGTGATGGGAGATGTTGATCATAGAAGTTTAGAAAGTTAAACTAAGAGATCAGGATGTTAGAAAGGTCATTAATGTGGCTATTAAAGTCACCAAGAATTATAGTGGAGAGGAACTCTGTAAGCAGTTTCAGAAGTCATTGAAGAGAATAATAAAATTATTTGAAAGTTAGTGGATGTTCATGACAAGAATCAAAAAAAGGATGCTCTATTCAGAAGGCCTGAACTTCAAAGGAGAAGAACAGTGGAATGATGGTCATAGTAGAATTCTCCATTGGACAAGAACTTCTATGTATACTTGAAGGCAGTTTGGTAGAAATTAGGTATAGACCATCAGCCTATGCCATATACCATAATAATCTCAAAATGGTTGTAGGATGTGTACATTTAGAAGAAAATCAAATTAAATATCTTTTATAACACTCGCTTAGGAAAGAGTTCTTAACCAAATAGGTTAAAATTAAATAATTTTGAAGCAAAATTAAAAAAAAACATTCATCAACAAAATAAAGGCAACTCTGGCAGGACAAGAAGATACTTACACGAAGGAAAAGGTGATAGGATGTTAAGTGATACAAGCAGAAGCAAGAAAACAATATAGATAATGACTATCACAATGTATATGGAAAGAAGAAAGAACACCATACAGAATATTATGTAATTATAATGACCAACAATGTGCCTGAAGAAAAAAGGAAAAAAATACTCCCTTTCTCTTTGAATATATTAGAGACCAGGAAGATGGGATCTTGAATAAATAGATTTCCTTTATATCTTTTCAAGTTTTGTTGAATTACTTTTTTCCCTCTTATATTTTTTTATCCTTGCTGGAGAAAGTGGCTTAATTGGTAAGAGAAATGGACTGATGTAATTGGAAATGTATTGGATCATAGGTCTAGAACTGGAAGGAATCTCAGGGGCATCTAGTCCAATCCTTTTAGTTTTCGGATTAAAAAAAAAATTGAAATCCAGGGAGGCTGTGAAAATTGCCCAAAGTCACATAGATTATAAATGTTCAGAGGAAGGATTCAAAACCACATCCTTTCTCTGCAAAGTCAACTTTGTTGATCTTTACTTTCTGTTTTGCTATAATTATATCACTTGCTTACTGACATTATTACACTACTGTAAATGCTAGTAAATTGGATATAAAATTACATAGGATTTATGGAAGAAGATCAATATTAACATAAGTGGGAACAAATCATTGTCTTGTCATATGCTCCGAATAATGTACTTTTTCAAATAATACACTCTTCATTCTCCTGAGTGATCAATTTCTTCCTAGGCATAGTAAGTTAAACACTTAGCTCACTCATTCCCCCAAGGGCATTATTTACTGGATCACTTTCTAACCCAAACTATAGCACAGGTTGGTGAGGTATCTGAATTATATCCTAGGGCATCCTAAAATTACATAGGTATATAATAAATAGTATGTTATATTCTTGCATAGAATACCCATATGTAATTAAAATCTTTTTATATATTTCATAACTGAAATAAAACAAAAACCCATATTAAGAAATCATATTTAAGGATGACATGGTGAGGCGAGATGGATAGAGTGCTGGGCTTGGGCTCAAGAAGACCAAGATTCAACTCTTGCCTGATACTTACTAGCTGTGACTTTGGCCAACATGTACCTCATTTTACTCCCTAGGACTTACCTAGTAAGTTATAGAAGGGTCTAGATATGTTCCAACAGAGGTAGTTCCCTCCCCAGGAAGAAATCAAAGATACTTTTGTGTGTACATCAATGTTAAGCAAATATGCCTCTTAATAATAACCGTTATAGAAAGACAATCACCGAGAATGTCTTTATTCTTTCTTACTCTCATTTTTCTACCTACAAGAGTTAAAGATGCAACTTCTAGATAGAGAGCAAGGCCAGATTTCTTTGATCTTCTTTATTGTAAAAGGAAAATGTGTTTTGCATAGTTATACAATGGAAAATGTAATGAAATTTTTGGGGTCTGTGGTGTGTGTGTGTGTAGTCCAGACCTATGTTGGTGTGGGGAAC
This sequence comes from Phalanger gymnotis, assembly GCA_028646595.1. NCBI lineage: Eukaryota > Metazoa > Chordata > Mammalia > Diprotodontia > Phalangeridae > Phalanger > Phalanger gymnotis. Next base: position 322,845,458 of record CM053623.1, on the reverse strand, counting down.
TCCCAAAACATGGCAAGTCTCTTTACTGTTGCAACTTGGTAGTCTGTAACTTGTAGTCCTAAAGAGTTTCTTGAGGCAATGGGAGATTAAATGACTTGCTCTAAGTGACAAAGTTAGTATGGAACAGATATAACCTTTGAACCCAGGTCATCCTGACTTCCTTGATTTCTCCTGACCTATCAGTTTAGTGGTAGAGGACTCTAGTTCTCCACCTACCATCCCTCACCCTCACCATTTCTTATCATACAATCCCTGATGGCATCTTTTCGTCCTGTTCTTCAGTCTTTCCTGGCTATATACTGGACTCACACACATTTTCACTTCTAAATGATATTAACAGTGTTCCCTTAGTCTTTAGCATTCTCAGACTCATCAGACTGATATAAGAAATATCACAAACTTTCTTTGGATTTTAGATTCAAATTTATAGTTTTGAGAAATAAAGGTCTTCCATAAAATGATGCCATCAGTTCCAATCTAAGGGAACCTGTGATTTTGTGAATGATTCCTCGAGTTCTCTAATTGGGGCTTAGTGGATCGATAAAATTTCTTTACTCTGTGAAGGAACTAACGAAAAAGAGTTGAGTTAACCACTAAGTACAGGAAGTAATTATTTTTATTATTGTAATCTGCACTGAGAATTTGTAGTGAAACATAATGAAATGCTAGGGCAGCTAAGGGGCATAGTAGATAGAGTGCCAGGCTAGAGTCATCTTCTTAAGTTCCAATCTAGCCTCACATACCAATTAGTTCTTTGACCCTGGGAAAGTGAAACCTATTTGCCTCAGTTTCCTCATCTGTAAAATGAGCGGGAGAAGGCAATAGCAAATCGCTCCAGTATCTTTGCCAAGAAAACTCCAGAAAGGGTCACAAAGGGTCAGATACGACTAAACCACAACTTTATGTTTCTATATTCTTTTTTTCTATTTCAATTGAAAGAATTATATAGGATGGTAGTTATTGCATACTATAAACCCTGCCCTGAGAGATGTGAATGCAGAGACACTCTGGGCCAGGGATGGGGAACCTGCAGCCTCAAGGCCACATGTGGCCATCTAGGTCCTCAAGTATGGCCCTTTGACTGAATCCAAACTTCACAGAACAAATCCTTTCAATAAAAATATTTGTTTTGTAAAACTTGGACTCAGTCAAAAGGCTGCACCCAAGGACCTAGAAGGCCCCATGCGGCCTCAAGGCCACAGGTTTCCTACCCCTTGGTCAGAGCTTTGTAGCTTTGCTTATATCAAAGAAATCTTTGATAGAACAAATTGGATAAGGCTTAATTATATTTCTTCATATACACTTTTCTGGTGTTAGATTTTCGTTGTGCTTCTCCTGGCAGTAATAACAGTGGCAGTATTAACCAGCACTCCTCATACTTTCACTTACTCCCTAACTCACTGATCAAGGCAAAGCAGTTGGAATTCCCTTTGCTCCCCATTTCTTCTTCCAGTCTCTGAATTAACATCACTGAGAAAACTCTCCTCCTTTTAGGTTCATTCATTCCATTCTACCTAGTCAAAATTCTGGTGGCTGTTGTCTATAGACTTTCAGGGCACTTCCCTTCTTTCTTCAATGAGTTCACTGCCTTTCTCAGTCTTTTTTTCCTCCCTAACTGCTGTCCCTATATTAGAAGACTTCATTCTATCTATATGTACATATGTATATCTGTGTATGTATCTGTATATATCAGTGTGTGCATACATATGTGTATGTGTGTATACACATACTATCTACCTATCTATCTACTCTTCAAATTCCATAATCTCTCAATTCCTCAATTTACTTATTTCCCAGGACCATGTCCTCCACTCTGGCTCAGCTACACATATCATCATACCTTTGATCTTGCCATCACCCTCAAATGTATCAATCCCATATTCACAAACTCTGAAATTCCATTATCTGAACACAATCTGTGTTCATTCCACTTCTCCCATTCCTCCCAGTCCTAAAGCCTGTTTTTTGTCAACATGTGACCCCTAATTCCTCAGACTCTCAGTTCTTTTCCCAGGATGTTAACCCTGATCTCTTTATTCTTCCCTCCCTTCTGCATTTTGAGAACTTGGTAAAACAGTTAAACTATATACTACCCTTTTCTCTTGAGTCCCTTGCTTCTTTCTTCAGTTGTTGATCTTGCCCAACCAAGCTTCAGTCTTGGATTAATCTCACTGTCCATTGCTTCTGAACAAAGCTGGAGAAAATCACAAATCCATACAGACTGAATTCATTAAAAATGTATGTTACATAATCTCAGTTGGGACCTCTTTACATCAAGACAACCTGTTTACACTTCACTAATTGAATCACTATTCTGTGCACTACAGCAGCTTATATAAACCTTTTCATCCATCCTCAGACTTCTTATAGCTTCCTGTCTCAGTTGAGAACCATGTCTTATATTTCACTGAAAATACCGAGTCCATTTACCAAGAGTTCCATCTTCTCCTCTCCTTCTAATCTCACATAAGTCAGATGCCTTCTGAAGTTATTTTTTTTCTTCACCTTTATTTTACAGGAAGAGGTGGGGTAGACTAGGGCAAACCCTTCTTCATGTGCACGTGATCCCATTTCATCCTTTCTTTTCTGGCAGACTACCCAGTCTATGATCCAATTTCTCCTCATCTACTGGTTGATTCTCTACTGTCTACAATGATCTCATTTCAACCTCATCCTCAAAAACAAAACAAAACAAATAAAAAAACCTACACTTGATTCATCAATCTCTATTGTCCCACATCTCTCTTCCCTTTTTTGCCTAAACTTCCTGAAATGTAGGTTTAAAATTACTGCCTTCATTTTCTTCCTTCTTACTCTTCTGAACTCTCTACAAGTTGACTTCTGACCTCTGCTGTCCTCTGTCCATCCACTGCCTCCACTCTGGTGCAGGCTGACATTACCTCATATCTTAATTCTTGGCATAACTCACTGGTTGGTCTTTCTACCTCATGACTTTCCGTGTTCTAGTCCATGTTGTACTCAACTGTCAAAGTGATCTTCTAAAACATAGATCTGACAATAACATTCCTATTCAATGAAATCCAGTGGCTTGCTAAAATTAAAAACCTCTAAAATTAAATACACAATTTAAAGCTCTTCATAACCAAGCCCCTCCCTAGCTTTTCCAGCCTTCTTAAGTCTTACTCATCCCATGTAGTTTTCAATCCATTGACACTGGTTTTCTTGCTGTTGATCGCATAAGCTACTCCATGTCCTCTAATCCCGGAACTCACCCCCACCCCATAGCTGCTTTCTGGTTTGCTTGACTTTCTTAAAGTCCCAGCCAAAATCCTACCTTCCAAAAGAAGTCTTCATCAATGCCCATTAATGTTAATGTTGTTCCTCTGTTAATCTTCTCCAGTTTATCCAGTATATATCTTTTTTTCTTTAACATAGCTGTTTTCATGCAGTCTCCCCAGTTAGACTGTGAGGTCTTTGAAAGCAGGGACAGTCATTTACCTTTTTTTGTATCCCCATCACTTAGCACAGTGACTGATACATAGTATCTACTAACTTAATAAATCATTATTACTATCATTTACTATATCTGTAGACCAGAAGCATCTTTCAGGGAAAGTATTAAGAATGTGCCTGACATAGTGAAATGAAAGTAATTTGTTTTTAAGATGTTTTGTCCCCTTTTATTACTTTCATGTCAATTATTAATTACATGTTTCTGTGGAAGCCAAGGGGATTTCATTCTAAATTAATATCTAAATGGCCACTTTTGTGTAATCAGTTAGGAGAGGAAGCATACGCCTTGACTTCATTTAATCCTTTTAAACCAAGTGTTTTTTTTTTCCAAGCAGTTTAGCTGTCTTCATGTTGCAGTTTATTTTGTCTTATCTTGTCTTTACTGCACACACAAAATACATTAAAACTGTCATATTTTCATGCTACTTAACACTTTCTGCCTTTATTCTTGACGAAGAAAGAAAAAAAGCCCTTGTTGCATCATATCAACCCAGAAGGAATCTCAGCCAATAAATGCTGTACCCCGGCATATCTACTATTTACACATACATACACGGGTATGTATGTAAGTATGTGTATATATGTATATAAGTGCATATGTAAATGCATGCACATATACACAAGACACATATTGTAATGTTAAGTAGGGTGGGACTTTTTTACTGTTTTCCCTTATGGAATGCTAAGGTTATCACGCACCTTTGATGAGTGTTGTCTTTCAAATGTAATGGCAAGCAAAGTGCCAGTGCTATGTTTTTGTTCTCAGCAGTGAGATAATCAAGTGCCTGTTGCCTTTGTTCCAATGGGGAGTCTTTGATTGAATCAAGAGTCTTTGACGACCTGCTTAAGAAACAAGAAAGCCTACTTCACATGGGTTTGAGTCTCGTGATTGTGATGCCCTCTGACCCCAAAGAAAGTTTAAGTCACAAGAAAGCCTATGTCACATGTGTTCGAGTGACATGGTTGTGATGCCATCTGGCCCTGAGAAGGGTATATATGATCTAAGGTTGGTATTTTGTTTGGGGCTCTCACTCACTGGAAGAGTGTCATATGATTAGACCAGACGAGACTCTGGGTAGCTGTCATGGAGCCCCCGTCTTCTACCTCTGGTAACTGTATGTATTTCTATAGTTAGGTGGTTAGAAACCTGTCCACTGGTTTCTGTTTATTTCCTCTGTTTATACAATGTATACTTGCAATTTCTGTTCATATACTCTCTGAAGTTCAGGATGCTGGCTTTTTCCACTGAACTAACTGAATGATATATGTATGTTTAATTGAAGTGAGATTGTTAACTCCTTAAAGTTGCTTTCCTTAGAAAAGCAGATCAAAGAAACTGTGCTAGCAGACCTCCTGTGTGCTGATGATATTGGCCTTACACATCCACAGCAGCTGCAAGCAGCATTGTTGTTACACATATATTCATATGCATATGTTTATGTACATATGTATATGTATATATTTATTTCATTCTAGAAATATTTGCCTAGACCTAGTTGGCAGCTGGTAAATCATTTAAAAAAAATTACTTCATTCGTAGCTTCAGCAGAATTAATCTAAAGGAAGTATATTTATTATTAAGTTGGATTTCAGTCCAAATGAGGTGCTCATAGAGTAGCTTCCATAACGTATACATAAATTAGCATCCTCTTAAACAGCACTTTTGTATATTTAAAATTTTGATAATATTCTTAATCCATTTGAAAAGTCATGGAACTGCAATCATGTTTCTCTAGGGTTGGGAAGTTTTGCAAATTATTTACGTTGTGTGTTCATGATTATTTGAACAAACATTTTTAATAGCCTTAGTAACTTATCTTTGTCTAAGGACAGTGAACTTTCTCATTCCCATAGTGATTTCTGTATACAAGACTTATATTGAGAGGTCAAGGAAGAAAAACATCTGGCACTTAGACACCACAAATTGGAATTCAACAAAATTTTTGACAGGCTAAAAGAAACCTCATAGATTAACAGACTTTTGCTATTACTTGTAAGGTTAAACTTGCATATTCAGATGGAATTTGACAGAATTTATTCTTAAAATATAGATGGTATATACTATACATATGTATATATGTGTATGCATATGCGTGTGTGCATATATATATATGTATATGCATGTATATATGTGTATATATATGTATATATATACATACATACACATGTAGATACATATGTTTGTGTGTATTCTTGTTGCCACACTTTGACCTACCACTCTCTACGGGCAAAATAGTGTCATGAAATATACACCGGCTTATCTACGTATTAGTTGAGTAACCTTGCATATGTCATTTTCCCATTCTAAGTCTCAAATTCTTCATTTGTAAAATTACCTTTAAGCTGAAAACATTGGATGAGATCTTCAAAAACATTCCTCCCATCTTTAAATTTACACATTCCCATTCCATTCTATTACCTAGATTAAAGTTCAGGGGGAAAAAAAGCTCCTGAAGGAAGCTAGGAAACAAGGTATTATACTTTACAATAAAATATTTCTCCCTTAAGAATGATTATAGCCAACCTGCCACTGATTAAGAAGCCAAGTGTCCTTGGACTGTCTCTTCTGTGTTCTGTGATTTGCAATCTGACATTTTATAAAATAAAATATTCTGAAAAAGGTGGAACACAGAAACTGCAGTCTCATCAACACAATATTGAGAAATCCCAATCAGGCAAGACCACAAATAATTGCAATCATTATAATGAGACTTTGTAATAACCTTCTCCTGCGAGTAGATCCTGGAAAAGCATCCATTTGAATTCTTGATGCTTCTGAAAATTTTCATTATATAAATGCCATGATTGGAGGGCTGCAGATCATAGAATGAGCTTTTTTTCATTTTATTTTGGGTACCGGTACAATGCCTTAGAATAATTTCTTTAAATATTATTAGCGATTTCAGAATTCTTTCCCCACCATCCACTAATTTCCCTCCTTTTCCACATGCTTCTCCAAGAGGCTTAGACATATTTAGCTCCCAGGAATACTTGATTCACTGGCTGAGTGGTTCACCCATGCAATTAAAGACTGTGAAAAGTGCTCAGGAAAAAAAATACAGAAGAAATAGGAAGCCTGCAGGTAGAATAGTGAAGAAATGTCAAATGAGAGGAAAACATGAAGAATTTCTATTCAAGCCAAGTTCAAAAAAATCTTTTAGAGAACATCTGCATATATGGTTTTTCAATTTCAACACTTGACAATACTATAAAAAGCAGTACTTTCCACATCTTCACCTAGAAATCAATCACCATGACGGAGAGAGGTTTAAAGGAACTAATACACTTTGGGACTATTTCTACTACTGGAATTTCAATTATAAACTGGGCTCTTAACTTGGACAGTCTTAATTTTCTATTTTATCAGTGTATATATATATATGTGTGTGTGTGTGTGTGTGTGTGTGTGTGTGTACATATACATGTATATATACACATATATAACAATTGAAGTCATAACAACCAAATATCAGTGGTAAAATATTAGATGCCAATGGACAATTCAAAAGTCATTTAATGAGATTGGGGAAAACATTCCTCCACTACTATTTTACTATGGCTGACAAGAGTACCCTTGGGAAAATTTCAAAGTTACACTTTGGAAACTGATTTTTCAATATTTTTTCATCTATTTCCTCTGAAATTAATCACTAAGAAACAAAAGTGTCATTAGTGGAAAAGAGAGGAATGCAAAATTGTTTTGACACCAGAGTAGAATATAGTTTTTCTCTAAAAGATCTCTTTTTGAGTGATGGGAAATATGAGCAGGGGAAACACTTTGTTTCTTCTTGTGGAGTGACATGGATCTTCATAGGGAAATTGTTGATGGTGGCAATGCTCGTAGTTCAACATCGGTCTTATTTAGGATTTGCTATTTTTTTTCTTTATTTAGTGTTTATTATGTAAGTATAAATAATTCCTTTAAAGGGACTATTTGGTACTTGTACATTTGCTTACAATAGATTTTTTTTTAATGCAGGAAAGAAGTCATGAAAAGTCTACTCACTAAATTAAGGGCAGGAGATGAAAGATAAGGGTGCTTCAGAGAACACCAGTGAAAGTTCTCATAACCAAAGATAGCCACTTTTCTCGTGAAATTACTATGTTTCCAATTCTTCCTATGCCATTCTCTGCAATTATCCCCAAACTAAGTTTCTCTGAAGAGTCAAACTAGATTTCTGAACCTCTCTGATTTGTTCTAGCCTGTCAAATTATCATTCAATCAACTTAACTTACAAGTATGAAAATAGTCCATGGAACTTCCAATCATCTCAGTCATCTGTGTTGATCAGAGGTCAAGATAGGAAGGATATCTTGATTTACCATTTTTTTAATCTTTTCATAAAGTATTCACCTATTCAACTGAATGTAGCAATTTGAAAAGGATCATGTGTAAGCCCTTTGTTATTGAAGCTTGTCAAGACTGATGTGTTATCTTAATATCATTTTTGAGAAACACAAAGGTGACATATGCCAATAAATTAGGTCATAGCAATTCACCAGTTTTAGAAATAGAATTTAAAGATTACACAATTGTAAATTGTTGGTCATTGGGGATTGGGAAGATACTTATCTTTCTTCATATAGGGCAATGTGATTTCACTTAGAAAACTATTTACAAGATACTTCAGATATAAATACATACAAAATCTTAAGACTGTGACTCACATAAAAGGAAAATAAAAATAGTCATCCAACAAAATTATTCAGATAATTTGGTCCCAATTTGCTAACTATTAGGAGGAGGTACAAAGCAGATTTTTGTTGTGCTGTAGCTATATTACTTTTTCTGCAGAAAAGGGATTTTGATAGTTATGTGTTATACTCTCCCTTTTTTCTTTCTGTATGTTGAGACAGACTCTTGTCATTTCTGGCACTTAGGAAACAGAGTGGATAGAGTGGTGGTTTAGAGTCAGGAAGATCTCAATTGGAATTCTTTCCCATGATACATAATAGAGATAGAACCTTGGAAAAGTCACATAAACTCTCTCAGCCTTAATTTCCTTCTCTGTAAAATGGAAATAGCAATGCCACCTGTCTCATATATGTGAGGACCAAATTATGAAGATCAAATGAAGCTAGGTAGTGCAGAGGCTAAAGTTTTGAATTTGGAGTCAGGAGCACCTGAATTTAAATGCGGCCTCAAACTCCAGCTGTGTGACCCTAGGCAAATTACTTCAATGTTCTCAAGCTTCAGTTTCCTCATCAGAAATATGGGAATAATAAAAACACTCACCTCACAGGTGTGTTAGGAGGATCACAGAAGATAATATATGTAAAGCACTTTGCAAACCTTACAGGACTATGTAAATATCATCATCATCATCGTCATCACCACCACCACCATCTTCATCATCATTGTCATTGTTGTTGTCATTACCATCACCATCCTCTCATCATTGTCATTGTCACCACCACCACCATCATTATCATCATCATCATCATCATCATCATCATCATCACATCATCATCATCCTTAACCTCATCATCACCACCACCACCATCTTCATCATCATTGTCATTGTTGTTGTCATTACCATCACTATCATCTCATCGCTGTCATTGTCACCAACACCATTATCATCATCATCATCCTCATCATCCTCATCATCATCATCTCAAGATTACAAATAAGTGCTCTGTCATGATTAGAGTTATCAAAGGAATGACTTGGAAGCACAATCACTTTGTCTACAATGGCAAAATATATGTAAATATTAATAAATATTGTTGGAATCTATGGAGTCATTACTGCTTTTCAGCATAACTCACAAAAAGGATCTTATTTTTAGGTATTGTCACTATTTAACAAAGGCAGTAATCATTTAAAATGAAAAAACAAATTGCTTTTTAGAGTAAACATTGGCAATCACTTAAGATATCATAGACAAAGAAACAAAGGCTTTAAAAAAGGCAGATAACATTTTACATAGGGGAAAAAGTATATTGGGGAATAGAAAATTTAGCATTTAGAAAAAATAATGTTTATTTTAGAAGAATCTCTTTCTCCAATATTACTAGAGTTGTGCTGCTCCTCTGAGTCTTCTCAATATTACCAAGAGAGTGATTAAATGTTGAAAATATGCAGAAGTCAAATGTCCTTTTTCTGCTCTAATTTCTTTTCCTTTTATAGGCTCTAGATTTTGTTTGCTGCCCAGAAAACCTGTGCTGTTTAGGGACTGGAATTTATTTACAATCTTCAACTTTATAACTAATCTTGGATGGATTCTGAAAATTAACTTTTGGCCCCCAGTTTGCAAGAAGTGGAGCCAACTCACTATTGCTTCAGTTCAAAAGGCCAGGAAGCCCCAAGAAGAAAGAAACAAAAGAAAGAAAGAAAAAAAAAGACTGGGCCATGAAAGAAAAAAAAATCAACACCAATTGCTGTAACTCAAGAAGAGTTTGGATTCCAAAATATTTTTTTCCACCTTTTCTTTCCAAAAGGCTTCATCCTCGTGCTGACAAGATTGTGCACCACTGTGAATGAATGCATGATGAAAGTAGCTGATACTGGTGCAACATAATGCCACTACATAAAAGGCTGCTCAGACCAAAGCTGGTGCGCTCACCATTTATGCCCTATAGCCTTAGTACAAATAGAAAAATCTCTATGCATACCGAGGGGGGGGGCGGTATGTGTCAGAACAGTGGGCAGCTGGCAGAACTCAGGGATTTATCAGAAGAGGAATCTCTGGGAAGCACAGCAGAGAAAAATCTCCTTTTTCTTTATTTTTTTCCTAGTTTCTTTAACCAAAATATGTTGTCTCTGCTGTCTCTATTTCTGTCTTCCTGTGTCTCTGTCTCCCCTCCTTTTTCCCCACTGTGTGTTTATTATCTCTGAATTTTTGCTCCCATTTTTTGCAAGAAACAAAAGCATGATTTTTGTCCAAATAGAGAGGATGATGAGAACCCCAGACAACATAATGAGAAAAATGCCACCATGATGGGTCTGATGGAGCAAGGAGATCTTTGTTTCCTCTGGCAGAGCAATTACTTTAGGAATCCTAGTGTTCCACAGCTCCAGGGAATTGTGAAAACACTCAGTTGAGTTCTAATCCTTACTAACCTTCACTTAACCTATCTCTTGTGGTAAATTCCACAATGTATCTTAGCCATATTTCCTTTCTCTTGGTGCTTATGGACTGATGGATGGCCAAATTCTCTTTTCTTTTCTACAGATCAAGAGGATGCTTTAAATAACAAGATGTAATTATGCATTTCTTCCATTTTTTCAAAATCTATTTGACTTTCCTCCAATTGGCTGCTAAAGATATGCATATTTTCACCCTTAAACATTTTCTCAAACTTTCCTTCTGTTTTAAAAACAATAGAATAGAATAATGATACAAAGGAATATTAGCAGAGATGTCAGGAGAAAACTTGTAGCGAAATGTTCTTTTCTTTCACTGGCTGCCTTATTGTTTCCTAACATTTTTTTTTCTAACATGATTTTTTCTTAACTGAAATGAAGCCAATTTTGGTCAAATCAGTCCAAAAACAAAATATTTGAAGTATCTACTGTAATATACTTTTCATGTATAGGAGAGCACTTTATAATGTTAGAGTGATATATAAATATGAATTATTATATAACACATTAACTATTTTCAAAGTTTTTGTTTACCCTATCTCTTTTAATTTTCACAATAATATTGTGAGGTAGAATGGATAACAAAGACTTACATAATCATCCAGATATGCCCAGTTGTTCAGGCACATCCTGGGGAATATACAATGGTAATGTTTACCCTGGAATTACCATCACACATGACCCAAGCTCTATACAGGCCTCTGCTGGGGAGCCATCATCATTATAATCCCCATTTTCTAACTATTTTGTACTTAATTTGGGATTATTTGGCACGTACATACATACTGTCTCTCCTCACAGAATGTAAGCACCTTGATCATAGGAATTCCTCCTTTCATCCTTTGTATGTGCTTCCCCAATATGACATAGTAGGCACTTAATAAATGCAAGTCAGTTAATTGATTTTACAAATTGTATTGTGGAAAAAGCATGGTATAAAGGAAAGAATGCTGGATCTGGATTCAGAGGACCTGGGTCCAATTCTATGTTTTTTTTTAACCTTTGGGACACAGTGCCTTCATCTATAAAATGGAGGACTTCATGTGACCACTTCTGGCTCTAAATCTATGAGCAATGAAACAAAGACAATGAGGCTTGTTGAGGCAAAATAATTTGTCACCTGGCTTGCAATAGGAAAGCTGTTGAATCCAGCTGTTCTAACTCCAAGTCGAATGCTCTTCTCATTCCACCAGCTGGCCATTTATTCTGGGGAAGGCATTATGAATTGAAACAAGATGGCTCCATGGGTTACTCCAAATCATTTTGGACTGTTCAATTGTGTTATGTAAATGCTTCGCACATATATGACTGGTGGACCTTAAAGCAAAAAAGTTTTAATCCACAAAAAACCACCCATGAAAGTTCACCTTGAAATTTTCTAGTTATACCTCTTGTGTCTTGCCAACTGAACTATACTGTGAGTTCTGTTAGGGCAGCGATTTTTATGCATACCCATAGGGCCAAACTGAGTTTTAGGCACCTAAAAATGGCTGAGACTTTTGGTTTAATTATGTGGGGAATTCCCAGTGTAGCAACTTTCTCCCTGGATGCCTATTTGTAATTTAGGGTCTTAGAGGGTTGCTAGGAGCACTAAGGAATTAAAAAGATTCCCTCTGATCTATATGTCAAAGGCAGAGTTTGAACTCATGTCTTACCAATTCCAAGATTGTCCTTTCATCTCCCCCAGACTACCTTTCAGGCACATCATGGTTACCCGATAAATATTTATTGGATCAAATTACATGATGTTTAACTCCAGCTCTGTCCTTGACATGTGGTATTAACTATCAAAAGTACTTTAACCTCTTGCTTTCACTCTGTTACTTTAACAAAATAAAGAGAATGATGTAGACCTACCTGATAGACTTGCTGGGGACAGTTTGTGAAATTACATTTAGAATCAAAGGCAGCAGATTCTGTAGTTGGGTCAAGATGGCCCAAGTGCAAATCTTGCCACGACACTCACCAGCTATGTGATCCTGAGGAAGTTGTTCAACTCCTCTCAGATTCCATTTCCTCATCTGGGAAATGAGAATCATAATAACACCAAGCTTACAGGGTGGTCACTAGGATTGAATTAAATAACATATGTAAAGTGTTTGGGAAACTTTAAAATGCTATATAAACACAAGCTCTTATATATTGTACCATTTTGATATATTACATGTAATTATATATTACATATTATATGTAATCACACGTAATATAAGATATATAATATAATGTATAACATTAACATATAATTATATATTGGATGTTTTCTATTATATTATAATCATATTGCATCACACATTATATATGATATATACATTATATTATATATTGTGTACTAATATACTATATGGTATATAATTACATTTTATACATTATGTGTATTATATATTGTATTCTATATTGTGCTGTATGTTATATATATATATATACGTGTTATATGTATTATATGATATATAGTACGCGTTACCATGTTATATATCATATGTATTATATACATATACACATATAAGATATATATATATACATTCACATATATGTTATACATATTGACAGCTGAAGATCTTTATTTCTCAGAGTTAGCTAATACTGGTTGAAAGTGTTTGTTATTTAGAGACTGAATGAATTGAGGAGCTGGTTTTGCAATGTGGCCCTCAGTGCCAGCACAAATAGAGAAATCTTCACCAATGCAGTATGGGGGCGGGGGGGGGGGAGGGTCAAGTCACTGTAACTGGCAGTCTGCCCAAGAGAACCTTCAATGACTATAGGAAGATGTTTTGCAGGTTGGGGGTGGGTTAGCACAGTTAATAAAGTCAAGTTACTTAAAAGGCCCTAAACTGATGCTTCACTGGTGGCCATGATTCTCTTTAAATGCACAAAGCTTCAGAGAAGTAATTAAAGGCTTACAGACTCTATAGGAGGCCTTGGAACAAATAGCCAAGATGTTCCTTCCCTCCTTGGATGTACTCTGTACTTATATAATGTTTGTTTACAAGAGCAGGATTGTTTCTGAAGACATAGGGGCAGGTTGCCTGGGATTACAGCTTGATTTCCTCAGAGCTCTGGGTAAGCAAAGTCAGCATTTCATGATCTTGGCTGACTGGAGCAGCTGAGCATCATATAAAGCAGAACGTAGTCGCTATAACACTAGCTATAGATCGGGGGTACTTAACCAAGTGCTCCATGAAATTTTTTTTTAATACCTACATTTCAATATAATTAGATTCCTTTGAAATCTTAGTATTTTATTTTATGCATTTAAAATATTATTCTAAAAAAGTTTACATAGACTTATTAAGCTTGCAAAAAGGGTTCATGGCACAATATTAATAATCCCTGTTCTAGAGTCAAAGGACTGGACATCAAATCTGTCCTCTGAGATTTACTACATGTGTGAACTTGGGCAAGTCATTTGCTTTGTATCTGAGCCTCAGGTTCTTCATCTGTGAAGTGATGGGGTTGGACTGGATGGTCTCTGATGTCCCTTCCACCTCTATAATTTTGTCCTATTAACCAGGTTCAAATCCAGGTCTGAGGCTTGCTGAGTTTGTGGACTTGGTCAGATTATTCTACCTCACTTCCTGCTCTGGATTTGTGTTCTTGGGATCTCAATGAGAAAAGAAGATTAGAGAAAGCATCTTCATAAAAGATCCCTGGGGGAAAATGACAATGAGAAAACCATAGGTAATGACATCGCACGTTTGAACTATTTAGCCAGGTCCATTCAATTTACTGTGTTATACTCTTTTATCTGTAGAATCTGGCATCCAGGACAGCAAACAGTCAGTAGTTAAGGGGGTGTCGATGCCCACCCCAACACTACCCACGAAAAAGAAAGTCAAACACAAGCTTTCTGCCTGAGAGAACAAATTTGCTAAAACAACACTAACCTTGCAAACATCCCAAAATCTATTCCATAATCAGGTGCTAGAGTTTAAAATAGAGATCGACAACCCAAGAACCTGACGCGGTTCTATGGACATTTCCAAACACATCAGAAGCATCCAGACAAATCTTCAGTTTATTTCGGGTATGTAGGGAACCTCTGGAAGAAATAGCATCCATCTTGGAGATAACTTAGGTCCTTGAATTAGGTCTAAAACTAAATCCACTCTAATCCAGGTTCACTTGGTCAAGCTGATGAAGGACTGTTACAGGGTGCAGAACTAACCAGAGGAGCTAGTGTCCCTTTTCTCAAGGGATCTACATTCAGCAAACCTCACAATTCACATCACTGGTTATCTACAGCACAAGGAGACGACTGTCAAAGATAACTTCTTTGTCGCTCCAGGTTTAGAATGTGACACTACACTATTATAAAATTGATTTTAGAGAAAAGGAGCCACAGACCTTAATCCTTGATGATTCCTCTTTAAACAGTCAAGACTCATTGCCTCTCTCACATAGAATTCTCTGCCTTTCTGAAATCTTGGCGTCTTTATTTGTAGATTTTTACCTGGAACTGACATACTTGCTCCCTGAAAGGCAAATGCAATAGCTAAATCAATGTATTTATGTAAGGGATTAAGCACATAATTACACAGCTGAGTGAAAGGAAGGGATGGATTCAATCATCTTATTGCCTGGGTGGAAAGTATGAAGATCAACCTGGAAATTCATGCAAGAGTGAAGATCCTTAATATAACTGTCAGTAAAGGGACCATTATTGACATGAATGCTTCTGAAAGGCAGGTGTGGGCCCACACTATGCATCCAAAATGAAAGGACTAGGGGACAATATATTGTCTACTTGAAAATCATGTTTTATAAGATTCATTTATAAAAATAAAAGTTCTCCTGTATTTTTCTTACAATAAATCACACTCCTCTCCCCCTTCCTGTTCCACCTAAGACTGTTAGGAGAAAGAATAATGGTTTAGTGTTCTGTCCAGTGACTAATTACTATCCAACATTATGAAGGACAACAACTATAATTTATGCTATTCCCTCTTTTGAATTTCATAAATCATCCCACACCTACGTTTCAGGGGCAGGGGGAACAGAGTTTGTACTGCATATGAACAGATGACACTTTTGGCTAAGAGAGAAATCCTGACTCTCTGTTTCCATGGTTGCAGCTTTTAAAGACTGATGTAGGAACTGAATATGTTTCTAAGATTTTAAATTCCAAAGAAGTACACAAATTTTTCCTCCTCCGGGTCCCTTCCCACAGTAAGTAATCAGGTGGATCCTCTCTGGGTAAATGATTTCTTGGCGATGTTAAGCACTTTGTGAGAATAGCTTGTAGGCCCCTGGTGTACCATTGTGCCTGCCCAACAGAAGGAATTTACTGAGGTGTTCTCCACAAAACTGAAAGAGTAAATCTGTTCATGTTACATATGTTAGATATAAGGTAGGCACCATGCTGAAATGATTTCATATTAAATAATAGTAAATATGTAGTGTTCTCTCTATTTTTGTGGCATCTTTCCTCACAGGAATCTCATAATTCATTTTGCATATGTAGTTTAAAACTTACTTCTTTTTATCATTTATAGGTACATATGTGTATATGTCATTATTATTTACACATACATATGTATATAGGTCATTTGTTATTCATGGTCAAGATAACATGAATGATGTTAGTGTTTCCATATCATATTAACATTGCTATGAATTGTTACTTTCTACATTAATGGTGACTGACTTGATTTTCATAAGATGGCTTGGGACTGCTATGATTCCATCTATTCATGGCCTGGTCATCCATCTGCATTGGTGGCTCTGAGAAGTTGGACAGAACACCTTTGTTTTAGTCCTAGTTAAACACCCCCATTAAGGGAGGGATAAAAGGGCCACAAGCAAGTCAGCCCCCAGCCTAGAGGAGTCATAAACTACACATGTTATAAGAAGATTATTTTGGCAATTAACTAGCAGGTAAACCTCTAAGCAAATAAATAAAATCCATCAGTTTTCAACTATTATTGTATAAATCTTTACTCACCTTGGAGAGTTAGGAAACAGTTATTTCCTGGCTTATATTTTAAATTGCTTTCATTGACTTTTCATGAATTTTTTTCCAGTAACCCACCAATAAGCTCTATTGACAAATCATATTCAATCTTACTGCATTATGAAGGTTGCTAAGCCATTTGCAGTCTAGTTTGTACCTTTAGATGTCTCTGTTGTACTAATTACAACATGAAAAGAGATATAAAAAGTTTCCTTTTCTATATTTTCACTGTATTTATTGTGTAAAGCATGACAATCAATAGGCTTGGAACTCACATAAGTATGTCTCACATCAGATACAGAATCTACTCCTTCTAGATAATAATAAGGTGAATATTTACAAAGAAAAGGGGTATATTATGTTGTTCAATTTAGCATCCATCTTAGACATCTAAGGAGAATTTTTGTCTGATAATAGTTTTTCAATACCTGTCATGAAGGGTCTAACAAGACTTTCAAAAGTCCCACTGGATGCTCATGGTCAAGTCAGTTATAGCAGGCATGACGTTTGCTGCTGAGGATACTCTGTTTCCTGTATTGCTCTACATCAGAAACCATCACATCAATATTTCTTAGGCCTAAATTCAAATCCCACCCATATCTATGTGACCTTTGGAAAGTCAAAATATTTCCAGGCCTTGGTTTTCTCAGGCATAAAATTAGGGTATTGGACATCTTATTTAGATGACATCTAAATTTCCTTTAAGTTCTATGTCTATGATTATATGTAAGTATTGGAAAGTTATCATAGATAAATCTTACTTGAACTATCCTATAGCTTCAAAATAGTCAAGAGTCCAATGTGACAGTTAAAAAAAAACCTAATTTGATCTTAGGCTTTATTAATAATTTGCAGAATAAAGGAGGGCATAGTGCCATTGTATTCTGCCTTGATCAAGCAGGGTGTAACTACATTATTATTTTATTTATATTATGTAAATTAGATTTTTGTATAACTATAAAAATTATATGTATATGTATAAATTATATAAATAGATTTATTATTTTAATTTCTGGAGGAAGAGGGATACTGACAAGCAGGTCCTGATGTGAATGGTGAGGACACTGAAGGACTGGCTGAAGTTACTAAGGGTGTTTAGCCCAGAGGTAAAAAATAAAATCCTCATGGAAGATATGGCAACTGCTTTCAAAAATCTGCAGGCTTGTCATATGGAAGAGAGTTTATTAAATTTGCTCTGGTTGGCGCTGGAGGACAGAACTAGAGTTAAAGGGCAAAAGACATAAGGAAATGGATTTTTGTTTAATTAAAGAAAAAAATTCTTAAAAATTGAAGTGATTCAAAACTTGAATGTGATGCCTAAGGAGGTAGCAAGGTCACTGCCACTAAAAATCTTTCAGTAAAGACTGAATGACAACTTGTACAGGAATACTAAAGAGCAACTTCAAGATTCAAGTAAAAGTTAAATTAGACATCTATGACTTTGTTACTTACAATGGAATAAGAGAAGACTCGATGCAAATTTCCAGTCTTGTGGTAGACCTAGAGTCAGGAAGATTTCAGATCTTTATTATCCATATGACTCTAGGAAAGTCGCTTGTCTGTAGTATGCTTCGTTTTCTCAATTTGTCAAATGGGGATTCCAATTATACCAACTTCTCAGGGTTGCTATGAGGACAGAATGAAATAAATATTTGGTAGTGAGACTGTTCTCTGCATATAGGATGAGAGGTGTTGTGTGTGGAATGCTGGCTATTATTATCATTCACCTTTGAGCCCAAAATACAATATTCCAAGAGGCCAGGCAGGGGACAATAGGCAGTGATTCCAAATTCTTCAGTGTTAACATTCCTTTATGAGAAAGATTTTTTATTAATGTGTTTTTAATCTTTAAAATAGGCATAATAAGACCTGTGGTATCTTTTTCACAGAGTCGTGAAGATAATGAATGAAAAACCTTTATAAACTTTCAAGTATCATAAACATGCTAGCTAGGGTCTTCGTTTCACAGATAAGGACACTGGATCTCTATGAGGTGAAGTAGCTTGATCATGGGCAAACATCTGTTAAGATTATTAGGCAAGATTTGAACTTTGGGTATCCTAAATTACTAAATCTTTTAAATTATTTTACCAACTACATCTATTTTGCCTATACATGGTGAATTCATATTGCATACAGTGATTTACTTTTGTTTAGTTATATGATATGGGGAAAGCACTTGCTCTCGGGGCTTATTCTTCTAAAAATTTGAGGGGCTAGTATCATGGGGAATGGAAGTAAACCAGGACCAGGAGTGAGGATTCTCTATTACTGAGTATTTACATCTTTTTGGTGTCAGGCTAGGCCCAAGATTATAAATAATATAATAAAAGATAATAGGAAGGTGAAGATTTAAATAGAAAAACACAGCAAGATAAAAGTATTAAGGCTCCTTTCTAAAAAAGACAAAGAATTATTCAATGTATGTGTATAAAGGAGGGATTCAAAAGGAAAGCTAGTTTTTAGTGGATGCTTCACTGACTATCAAAATTGGCCTAGCTTGAGGACTGCTTACATTTACTGAGAAAAGATAGAATTTAAAATGGTTTGTGTTTAAGGTAGGGCATGTGGTATGTGAAAATCTAGCAGATTCAGGCAGTGTCTGCTTATATTAAGAGGTTCTTTGAATAGTTATCATTGCTCCCAACTTTATAGATAATAGTCAGTGCTATTGTCATCTTATTGAGGAGATAGTTGGTTTTGGGAAAGTAGCAAAGCACATTCTATTGAAATAGTAGATTGCACACACACACACACACACACACACACACACACACACACACCTATTATTTTTGAAGACTTGTGCCAGATCTAAGAATTGACAAGCCTATTACATTGAGTTTGAAAGATCTGTTTCCTCTAAGTCAGAGAAAAAAAGATACAAGAACTCCTGACGTAACCTCATAACAACAATAAGAAAGTGTCTAGGCTCAGTATGTGGATAGAGCACAGAATGATAACAGTTAGGGCTTATATAAGACTTTAAAGTTTACTAGATACTTTGTAAGTATTATCTCATTTATCCTTATAGCAACCTTTGGAGGTAGATACTTTTATTATTCCCATTTTAGAGATGAGGAAACCGAGGCAGAGTGGTTAAGTGACCAAGATCGCATAGCTAGTAAATAATCTGAGACAGGATTTCAACTCAGGACTTTCTGAGCCTAAGATCTTTATTTTTGTTGTTTATAAAATGCATTTGGGCAAACCAAGTGTAACCTAAAGCCTCTCCCCAAAGCAGGAGTCACTTTTGCACTGAACTTCCACGTGCTAAGAATATACAAGATTCACTGGTAAATGTCATTTCAGAGATAACTATTCAACAATCCCTCTGATTTTTCATGTCAATCAAGGTTTAAACAGGGACATCCTCAAAGACATTCCTCACTATTACAGAGGACAGTTATCTTATACATAGTTTATATAAAAGAGAAATTCCACATTGGGTAAGGCCTTCAGATATTCCTGTTTGCAGATGATATTGAGCTGACTTCCTAAAATTCTAGGATAATACAGGGATTCCTCCATAGTTACTGAAAAGAAATTGCCTAACAATCCATACAGAAAAAATTAAATGGATGAAAAATATTTAATGTCCATATTATGACATATACGTTTATTAGTACATTTGCCTATTACCAGCTTTGCAAAAGGATAATGAATTGGTCACATAATTGAATTATTCTTCAGTCAACTAACATTATTTAATACCTATTATGTGCCAGACACAATGCTAAGTGCTGGATAAGAAGAAGATAATGGGTTGCATTCTGGGAAATTTCTCGTGGCTTTTCATGCCCCCAAATTGCATCCTAGCATAAAGGCCCATCTAAAAACACTACATCTCTAAGAATTCAAAGTCTCATGGGTCAATAGAGGGATACCTAAGGGGAACAATTAGATTCTAGCATATATCTGGCAAAGAAGAAGAAGCATAAGGAAATATATTGAATTTTTTAGAAAGTAATGAATTGAAAAGAAGGTGGGCTGATCACATAGAAAGCATGAGGTAGGGTAATCGATGGATATCCAGAATTTTGTACTCATAGCCATGAAATATCAAAAGATCTGAATAAAGTTCTCCAGCATGTTAGGCAGATCTTACAGAAGCAAAAGTCACAGTGGAGGTAAAGGAATGAATGGATGGGTTGCAATCTGCATAAATAAAGTTCACATTAATAAGACCAGAGATCCACTGAATTATTGACCTATTAAATTATCCACCATCTAATGTAGCATTGTTCTATATATTAGGGGTTTAATGAATATTTGTGCAATTTAATGATTGACTTTGTGATGAATAAGGAAGGAGATGGAGGTAGAGCTGTCCTAAAAGACAGATGCATGATTCTGTTAATGATGTGTTTCCATAATCTGGCTAGGAGCTTCTGTGGAGGTATAAGATCCACCCACAGCCAGCACCCAGAAAGCTGCCAGCATGCCACAAAAACACAGTTTTTTTTTTCATCTGCCTTAATAAGGAGAGCAAGGTGAAGGGTTTGGCAAGCTTACTTTAATTCAGCACACAAGTATCATTCACTTAGTTCAGGGGAAAAAAGCCAGCACCCTGAACTTCAGAGCAAAATACAAGCAAATTACAAACATCAACAGATAGAACTTGTCTGATTCAAATCCCAATACATAGTTACCAGAGTTCAACAAAGTCTCAGCATCCGGGTTTACAGGCTGGAGGGCACCTTAGCTACAGCTGCCTGGAGTCTTTTCATCAACACCATCTCAAGAACCCTTAAACAAATTACAAACAGACAGACCCAATACAATTCATAGTTACC
>CM053623.1:322800504-322823654 GCA_028646595.1 Phalanger gymnotis | reverse complement strand
TATTCTTCAGTTGTTTCATTACTATTTTAGTGTGGCCCCAAGAGCAAACTGAACTCTGACTCTGTTGCTGATAAGTATTTATGTGAGAGCTCAGATGGTTTTGTGTTCCCATTTGAAATTTATCTATTCACGTGTGATTCCCTAAAGACAGTAAAAGGTACCTAGCAGTGTCTCCTGATTTTAAATCAATCAGAGAACAAGTAGTATATTTATTAAGTATCTACTATGTGTTTAACACTAAGACATTAGAATTAAAATAGAGGACTCCTCTTATTGCTTAGATAACCTGAAGACAGGAAAATGAAGAAGATGGCCTGTATTTTTTTATCCTGATATTTTATAACATTAGATGCATCTAAACCCTTGCATTCTTTTATTTTTGTTTTCCTTTACTTGGTCTCAGAAACTCTGTTTTTCTTCTTGTGTGTCCCTCCCTCTTTTTCTCTTCCCCCAGGCCTTCATCTATGGGCATCACTTAAGAAGCCACATCATGCTTGTCTGTTGTTAATAAAACATGTGTATAATTTCATGCCTACAATGAACACACAGGCTTGCTGGCCATGTAAAAACAGAGCTCTATTATGAGTGATTACGAAACACTTTCCAAATATAAAATTCTAATCCCAATAATATCCTGAAAACTATAGTATTAGTCTGTCATTAAGAAGATCAAGAAACCTATGATTGATTGTTCTGATACACTATTCACTATTTCATTTACAACTTTTTTCCCATTTTCCTTATTAATGCCATTATTGTTCTGCTTTACAATCTGAAGCACAATAGGCTATTTCAAGGTAATTTCTCCCTTGTAGTGATTACATCCTAATAGGTAAATAAAAATGCCTATTACTGTTTTTATTGCTGGGTATTCGATAAACCATAAAACGCCTTTGAACTTCATTTTCCATCAAGTAAACATGCAGGCTGAAAATTGGCTGCATTATTACTACTTTCTAAAATTATTTCCAGATAGCAATCTTTGCACACAACCCCAAACCAAAGCTTCCCAACACAATAGCTAAATCCCCATATACTTCATTCTATTTCCACCTTGGATGACCTCCCGAGAGAAAGCACAATGCCTCAAAGACCATAATCAAAATGAAGAGTGCAAAATGTGCCATTGTGAATATGACCTCTTTGGGAATTACCAGGGACAGGCAAATCTTAGCAACTCTTCTCATCTCAAGAGATAGACCAAATCTTTATAATGGATGATAAAGAAGTCTACAGTAAATCACAGTCTAAGAACATTGTGCATCACATGATTCTGAGTCAGAGTTGATTGAGGCAACTTCCAAAGAAACAGAATTTTAAAAGTAGACATATCACCAAGGGAATGTGACTCATTACATACATGTAATTAGCCCTGTCCTCTTCTATCTCATTGTCTGCCAATGCCACCCAACCTGATTGGAATGGACAAAAAACATCTCTTAGGTCAAATATCTAGAACTGGAAATGATCTCGGACATCATGTAGTTCAATTTGACAGTTCTACAGAGGAGGAAACTGAAGCCCAAGGTGGTTAATTGATGTATACATCCTTTAACTCATCTACAAGTTCTCACGATGTGTCAGAAAGACTGAGCAGAATACAAATCCTCTGACTAAAAAGTTAGTATGTTTTCTACTATACTAGGGTGCTTTCAAAAGAAGGAAGGGATTTTCTATTTTTTAAAGGCCCAACTGATACACTGGTTATAGAAGCAAGTCTAATGCCACCAGCTTATTGCTTCAGATTGGATATTGTGAAGAAATGAGGCATTCACAAGTCATTAAACAGTTAGCAAGAGGAGATTTACTTTGTTCTAACACAGTAATGAAATGCAGCAAGGATACCATGACACTTAACTTATCTAGACAAGGCTGCCCCCATACCATATGGAAATGTGTCTGGTCAGTAGATGAGGGTACGGTGACTCATAGTCTTCCAACAACCATTAAGTTAGTTGGACACTGAATCCATGGAGATGAGATTTTTTTATGCCCTTAGGTAACCAGGAAGCTGCACCAAGGGAGGCAGAGGGTGATTAAGTTTCAGGGACAGCTTTGGTACCTTTTAGGAAAAATTGATCCCTGTTGTATGGTCTTACCTCAGAAACTTTCTCCATTACCTAACATCCTCCAGGTAAAATGTTTTCCCTACGGTATCTTGTGGGATCTCTCTTTTCCATTTATCTCACTCTGCTTTTTATCACATATGTTTTTGCAATGATTTA
Organism: Phalanger gymnotis; assembly: GCA_028646595.1. Lineage (NCBI taxonomy): Eukaryota > Metazoa > Chordata > Mammalia > Diprotodontia > Phalangeridae > Phalanger > Phalanger gymnotis. Next base: position 322,821,429 of record CM053623.1, on the reverse strand, counting down.
TTCATTCATTAATAATTTAACCTTATTAAGCACCTGCTGTGTGAATGTAATGTGTTTGAGAAAATACAAAGACAGACATTTCAAACCTTCAATGCTTTGATGTATCTGTGGTCACACTGATGCAGTTGCTGCAATAGAGCAGAGGTCACAGGCAATCCACAGCTTATCATTTCTTCTTATGCATATACTGGCATTCCAATCTTCTGTTTCTTTATTTCTTTTAATGGTGGACATAGCCAAAGACCAGTTATTCACTGGCAAATGTATCTATTCCCCACTGAACTTTGCTGGTGCATGGAGTGCGCTTTAACCTTTCTCTTATCTCACTATCTCTGTCTCTCTGCCCACCTCCTTCCTCTCTCAATACACATACATGTGCATGAATGCATACATACATACATACATACATATATACATACATACACACAAGCATTTATTAACCACCTACAATGCACCAGCTATTATGCTAACACTGAGGACACAAAGGGTGAAAAAAGTTCTGACTTCAAGGAGCTTATATCACATCCAGGAGACAACATATCCATAAACTAGTATAAAAAATAAATAAGAACACATATCTATATAGAAAGTTGATACACATCAATAAGGAAGTACTAATAGCTAGACAATGTCAATAAAGTCTTCATGTAGAAAATGGCACTTACACATTTTGAATGAAATAAGGGATCTTTAGAGGTAGAAATGAGGAAAAAGAGCATTCCTGGTGTGGAAGATGGCCTGTGCAAAAGGACAAAGGTCAGGCATGGGGTGCTTTATGTGAGGGACAGCAAGCAGATCAGTTGGCCTAGACCATATACCATAGAAAAGGTGGAAAAGAATATATACAATAAGATCCAGGCTAGATCTTGAATGGCTTTATAAGTCAAACAGATTAGTTTATATTTGATCCTAGGGAGCAATTGAGAGCCATTGGAATTTATGACATAGAGAAGTGATAAGGTCAGATCTAGTTTTGGAAAATCATTTTGGCAGCTGTGTGTAGGATTAATGGGAAGAATTTGATGCAGGGAATCAGGAAGTATACACACACATATATTTGTGTCTAGACTTGTGATTTCATTGGTTAAGGGAGCTTACTAATGAGGAAATTCCTTCTATCCAAGCAGATTGGAAGTGTATCAAAAATTATAGTTCACTTGAGAATTGCCTAGGGGACTGAAAGGTTAAATGAAAGTATATATATATATATATATATATATATATATATACACACACACACACACACACACACACATACTACATCTATATATGTGTGTATATGTACATATGTATATGTGTATGTATATGTATGTTTGTGTGTGTATATATATGTGTGTGTGTGTGTATACATATACACACGCACACACACACACACACACAAACCCACACACACACACACATATATATATATATATATATATATATATATATATATACATTTTCCATGGATCTATGTTGTAATTGCTGTGAATACCCCCTCCAATAATGTTCTAGTGCAGATTGCAACCAGTACATGTGTGATCTTTCTGTGTGACTACTGTTTGTGTCTTTCCAACCTGAATAGAGGCCTGTCTCTAGATTTTTTACATTGAATGGGTACCAATAAAGCACATATGCTATCTATAAGTTATGCTTGCTCTCACTACAGGCCCAGACCAATTGCATTTCCAGTCCTACATCTCAGTGACTATTCCCTTTAAGCTGTTTCTCCTCCATAATTCTTCATTGGTAACATATTGCAGCCTATTCATGCCCTCCATGACACCTTTAGCTGCCCTTCAGGTGACCCACAGCTTTCATTCTTCAGAGAGAATATGATTCTATAACTCACAATGGTACAGTATGACCAAAAGACTATTGATGTTATAATAAATATGGGCCTTTGTTTCAGAAGGAAGCTTGATACTGTTAGAAATACTGAACAAATGCCTAAAGGCAACCCAATCCACTCTCTTCCCCTTGTTTCATTTTAGACTCTCTCTTTTTTCTCATAGGATATGATATTCCACTACTTGGAGACATACCACATCACTGGAAAAAGATTGTAGCTAAAAATATAGGCCTTACCAAAAAGTACCATGTATTAAAGATGAAAAAAAATAACAAATAAATGTAAAAAGACAAAACTACTAAACCCATCCTTTATAAATCCACTTGACATATATAACAAAATAAAAACTAAGAATCAATTCATGGTACACAAAAAAAGATAAAAACAGAAATGAAGATAATAGTGAAATCCTAAATAATGAATGGGTGAAAAAACAAATCATAGCAACAATAAAAGCATGAAAGAAAATTTTAATGATGAGAAAATATGCTGTAATTTCTTTGATCCAACTAAGCAATCCCTCAGAGGAAAAATTGTGTTCCTAAACTATACATTAACAAAATAGAAAAATGGAATAAATGAACTAAATATGAATTTTTTAATTAGAAAGCCAACAAATAAGCAAGCCTAAAATAAGTGAAAAAGAGGAAATTTTGAAAATAAGAAGAGCAATATATACATTGGAATCCAAAAAGACTATATATCTGATGCTATTGCTGTTCTTTTTCAATTGTTCAATCATGTCTGATTCTTCACAACCCCACAGCACACCAGAACCTTTGATCCTCCACTCTCGGAGTCCATCCAAATTCATTTCTCTTGTTTCCATGACACTATCTATCCATGTCATCCTCTGCCATCTCCTTTTGCCTTTTTGCCTTCAACTTTTACCAACTTCAGGGTGTTTTTCAATGAGTTCCATCTTCTCAGCATGCACCCAAAGTATTTTATCTTCACCTTTAGTATTTGGCCTTCCAGTGAATTGATTTCTTTAAGTATTGACTGACTTGACCTCATTACTGTCCAAGGGGCTTTGGAAAGTTTTCTCTAGCACTCCAATTTGAAAGCATTGATTCTGGGGTCCTCAGTTTTCCATGTAGTCTGACTCTCATAGCCATATATTGCTACTGGAAAAACCATAGTTTTGACTAGATAGAAAGATGGATGAGTAGACAGAGAGACAGACAGACAGATAGACAGTTAGATGGATGCATGGATGGATGGATGGATAGATAGACAGAGATATATATTTGATAAAACTAAAAGTAAGTTCTTTTAAGACACTAAGAAAACTAATAAATCTTTAGCTTACCTGATTTAAAAGAAGACAGAAAATCAAATCATCAAGGTTTTTAAATGGGCTTTTTGAAAGCTAGATACACAGATCATACATAACATTACATGGGAAGTACATTAGAGAGGTGTTTAACAAAATACTTTAAGAGGTCTGAAAGAGAAGGTTGTTACTAATCAAAGGGATCAGCAAAGGCTGATCCTTGAGGATTGGGTTTTTGCACGTTTATTTTTCTATCACCAGAGTATTGCATATAACACTTAAAATATTCATGGAAACAGATTTTTTTAATTGGCATAGTAAAACGGGGGTTGTTTGAAAGAAAAAAAAATTCCAAGAGGACTATAACTAAAGGTAGTCTGTACTATGTGAACAAATTTTAGCTGATGAACTGGAAATTTGTTGTTACATCTCTTTTTACACACACACACACACACACACACACACACACACACACACACACCATGGGCCCAGTTCAACTCATTGCACATTTGTAAATAGAGAACAGAACTGGACTGCCTCTGGAAGAATGATCAGTGTTTTGTTTTCTTCTGTTTTTTGTGATTTTAAGGCTTTCTCTGAGGGTTGCATATTTTTATATCAGCCTCATTGTCAAGTTGTATAGCAGTAAGTCATGGAATATCACCATCTCACTGAAAAATTAAACTTAAAGATCACCCAAAGGGCAGCAGAGAGGTATATAGAGGACTTGACAGACACATTACCAATTTATCTTTCTAGACATTTCACATTACTTCCCCTGAAGCACTCTATGGTCTAGTCTAATATAGGACATTCTCTCTTCCACCTCCATGACTTTCCTCAGGCTTTCACATTGCTGGAATACTCTAAGAGAGAGACTTTTCTGTCTCTTAGAATTTCTATCACCATCTAAGACTCAGCTCAAGTGCCTCAGCTTGAGGTTTTTCCTCATGTACTTCCCCCCTGTAATGTTAATGGAATAGGAAGATCTTCCCTGTTCATTAATAGGCTTACATGCCCAGCTGTGATACATCCTGAGTCATAGAGACTTGCCTAAGAAGAAGCTTACTTAGGGGGAGGCTTGCTGGTAGGAAGGCTTTCACACCTTTTGTTAGTAAGTTAATTAGGCACTGAGTAATGAGGGTTATGATGCCTTCTGACTCTGAAAAGTGTATATATATATGTATGTATATGTGTATATATGCATAGGTATGTGTATATATGTATATGTATATATGTGGGTATGTATATATGTATGCATGTATGCTGAGTTGGTATTTTGCTTTGGGGCTCACTTATGAAAAGGACCTTTTGATTTCCTGGTGGAGACTGTGAGTAGCCATATGGTTAGACCTCCTGACTGATCAGGTGTAAAGGTTCTCTTGATCCAGTGATGTATGTAAAGTGTATGGCAATATTGCTTTGATCAAACAACTCTTAGGTATGACATATCTCCTGTCAGATTGGCTAAAATAACAAAACAGGAAAATGATAAATGCTGGAGAGGATGTGGGAAAATTGGAACATTCTTACATTGCTGGTGGAGTTGTGAACTGATCCAGCCATTCTGGAGAACAATTTGGAACTATGCCCAAAGGGCTATAAAAATGTTCGTACTATTTGACCCAGCAATACCACTTCTAGGTTTGTTCCCAAAGAGATCACATAAGTGGGAAAAGGACCCACATGTACGAAAATATTCATAGCGGCTCTTTTTGTAGTACCTAAGAATTGGAAATCAAGGGGATGCCCGTCAATTGGGGAATGGTTGACAAGTTGTGGTATACGAAGGTAACAGAATACTATTGTGCTATAAGAAATGGGGACGATATGGATTTCATAACAACCTGGAAAAACCTACACGATATAATGCTGAGTGAGCAGAGCAGAACCAGGAGAACATTATACACAACCACAGATATATGGATTCTGTGAGTACTAACCCTGATAGACTTTGCTCTTCTCAGCAACACAAGATGCAAAGACAACTCCCAAGGACTCACGATGGAGAATGCTATCTATATCCAGAGAAAGAACTATGAAGTATGAATGCAGATGGAGGCACACTTTATGCTCACCTTGATTCATTCCATTGGTCATAATTCTTCACAACTTGACTAATGTGTAAATAAGTTCAATGCAAAGTTATACAAAGAAGATATATCAGATTCCATGCCGTCTTGGGGAGGGAGGGGGCGGGGGGAAGAAAATCTAGAGCTCAAAATTATGTAGAACCGAGTGTTGTAAACTTAAACTAAAAAAATAACAAAAAAAATATTGCTTTGATCAGGCAGTCAAAGCCCTGTCTGTTGGTCTTTATGCTAATTTCACTGCTTGTGTTTTCTCTGTATTTTTTCTGCTTGTATTTTCTCTGACATTCAGAATGCTGACTTTTCCCCTGAACTAGTGAATGTAATTACAAAAGATTGTTGACCCCTTTAAAATTGCTTTCCTTTAAAAGCAGATTAAAGAATCTGCGCTAGCAGGTCATCCGGGGTGTGCTAGGGTGCTTGCTGCTATACTCCCCAAAAAACATTTTCAGCAATCTCCACACCTGTACTGAAATTATTTTCTATTTCTTAGTGTGTTGAGATATATAGATATATACACACATACATGTTGTATGTATATATATATATATATATATACACATGTATATATATATATATATGCATGCATATCAACATTGATTTTTTTTTAACCCCAGTAGAATGTAAATTCCTGGAGGTCAGTACCTGTTTTCATTTGTTAATCTTTCTATCTCTAGTCTGTAGCACAGAGCCTGGCAAATAGTACATGCTAAGTAAATGCTTGCGGAATTGCATGAATGCATGAATGCATGAAATGAAGACATGCATAGAGGAAACAGAATAAAAGATATCATCATGGGGGATGGTGGCTGGAAAAGGAAATGTGAAGGTCATACAAGGATGAGATATTACTAGAAGCCCTGTTGCATTGCATCACATCCACCAAATGTATGAAAACCTAAAAAAAGGCTTCCAAAAGGTTTACTGGAGGAGGAGGATGAACAGGAAGGCAGGCAGGCAGAGAACAAGAACAAGGGAAATTATTAAAGCCTGGTTCAGAGTAGCACCATTAGCATCAAGTCCATGCCAGTGTGCTAGAAAAGTGAAGTGAGGATCTGGGATGTTTGTTAGTAGAAAAAAGAAGGTCTATGGCCACCTTTATAAAGCATTAAAGGTAATGAGCAATGTTAAATATCACAAAATTATTTAATCAATTTAAAATGATAGGGCATGTATCATTACATAGATGACTAAGTAAATGGTTTGTTTAGAATTTTTCATTATTGAAAGTATTTCTCATCTCTGTTTATGTGCAGCAGGAAGGAAAAGGGACATATTTATCCATTTGTAATATGAGGAATTGTGGAGTAATAAATAGAGGAGCAGCCTTGAAAAGAGGAAAGAGGAAAATCTAAGTCTAGGTTCTACAATTGAGACATGACATCTATGTGAGACACTATTTAACTTCTCCTTATTACGGATCAATGAGCCTAAAGAACCAGATCACTGTCCAGTTCTAATTGTTTAAAATGAGGCTTCATTGCTGGAGTGGGACCCATCATTTTCTTTTGTTGATGTTTTAAATGATGTTGCTTCTTTGAACTAACTGGGCAGAAGTTCTATTTCTTAGAGTTACTTCCATGTGAGTAATTGATTAGCAGTATCTCTAAAGAGCACAAAGCCAATTGAGACTACACAAATTGAATAACTAATTTAATCACTGTGGACAGTTAATTCAGACAATTGTGCTCTGTAGATTATGTCTTGGTGAATATGACCACTGTAGACAATCAGTCCAGATAATGCAGGTACCTCAATTAGACAATTAGACATGAATTACCTGGTTTAGCTGTTCTGTAGGGATAGAATTAACTGGGTAATTACTAGGTTTTCAGTTAGCTTGGTGCTCCACAGGCACAATTCAAACTGCCATTTTTAGCATAATGCCACATACATAAGTAAATCCCAAACTCACAGTTCTCATCTACAATTCTCTTCACATTTATCTTTATTTTTCACATGTGAAGGTTACCAAATATTCTAACTATAATTAAAACATTTCATACCTCAATAACTTCTATCTTAAAACCATGCATTCATTACACAGTGCTGATTGTTTTCTTTAATAATTTAATATTATCACCCTGAGTTATCATCACTAAAAATGAAGAGAACATTAACTTTGAATAAAAAAGTATATTTAGAAGCTATATAATTATAATGGGTATTTTTTTAATCCCATTTGAAAGTAAAATGTAAAAATTGTCATAAATCTAGTAGATATATGATATTTCTTAAATTGAAAACTTGTTACTTTTGATCTTGAGATTTAAATTGTGGAATGTGTGTAATAATTCATCTTTGAAAGTTCTCTGAAGTCTCACGGTAGCGTGTTGGTGATTCTTGATGCTCAAATGCACTACCAAAGGGACTTTAGTTCTGATGAGTTGGAAAAAAGTGAAAGGCTTTGAGTATGGGCCTGGACTCACTAAGGTTCTTGTTCTGAATTAAGCTTAGTACTGCTGCAGTTAACTTTGGGACTCTGAATAACTAATTTAGCGGGACTGATCCTTTTTCTACTCCCTTTCTTTCACTTTGGGTGTAAAAGTTAATTAATATATTCTAATTTTTCATTTCAGTACCTAAGCCCTGTGCATCCATTAGCTTAGTTTTAGTCCTCAACTTTCTGTGAAGTTTGGATTCAGTCCAAGGGCTGCACTTGAGGACCTACAAGGCCACATGTGGCCTTGAGGCTCAGGGTTCCCCACCCTGGCTTAGATATTTTTCCTTCTTTACTCATGCTCAATATCACATATGTCCTCAGAAAATACACACTTTAAGCCTTCTTCACTTGTTCTTCTTCTTGAGGTAAAGCAGTAAGAGGATTAAAAAGGAAAAGGAAAACAAATTTCCTGAATCTTCATCAAATTCAAAGATGGTATTCATTTTTATTGTTATTTTTTATGTTTTACTGATTCTTTTTTGTCATAATTTGCCAAAGATTACACATACACACACACACACACACACACACACACACACACACACACCATGGCACCATATCATCTCACACCACGTCACACCATGCCCCTCAACAGAACATTCACTTGTAATAAAGAAGTATAATTAATCAAAACAAGTAAGCACACTACCTGAGTCTGAAGTTGTATCTTCCATTCTACACCGATAACCCATTTGCTGAGAAACTGGAGACATACTTGCTTCTCAATTTTCTAATGTCATGATTGATGAAAGTTTTGAGGTCTTTTCATGTTCTTTCCATTAACATTATTTTGGTCATCATTTAAATTGTTTTCCTTGTTCCACTTGCTTTGCTATGCATCAGTTCATATAAGCCTTCCCAACTTCTCCATATGAAGAACAAAATTGGGTAGGAAGCACTAAAATGAAGCAATTATATTATAAAAATGGGGCATGAAAGGAAGAACTAATACAGAGGAAGCTAGTGGGGGTAGAGGGCTGGTAATGTTGGAACCTTACTCTCATCTGGGTTGAAGAGGAAAAAATGTGTACGTCTAGAAGGGTGTAAGAGTCTTCTGAATGTATAGAGAGGTGAGAAACTGTATGACAAGATGGGAGAGGGACTTTTAGAAGGGTGTGTGGATTGCACTTTGGGAGGGTGGGGGGAAGGGATGAGGGGACTTTTGGAGGGGCGGATGCAAGAGGGGTGGGAGGGTAGGGGGAGAAAACAAGGTCATAGGGAGAGGGTAAAGAAAGAGGTTAAGAAAGAAAATAGTAAAAATAAGATGCAAGGAAATTCAGAAATAATAGTTATAACTTTGAATGTAAATGAGATTTTGATAGAAGCTATCTTTATGGTGGCAAAGAACTAGAAATTACAGGGACCTCCATGAATTGGGGAATGGCTGAGCAAGTTGTGGTGTATGGTTGTGACGGAATACTACTAGATTACTATGCTATAAGAAATGATGAGCTCAATGATCTTAGAAAGGCATGGAAAAACTTGCACATAGTGATGAATAAAGCCAGCAGAACCAAGAGAACATTGAATACAGTAACTACAATATTGTTTTAAGAATAACTTTGAGGGGCTAAGTCATTTTGATTATTATAAATATCCAAATTTGCTACAAACGACATATGAAGGAAGATGTTATCTGCATCCTGATAAAGAACTGATAAATAGAAGTATGTATTGAATAATTTTACATAAGCCTACCTTCCCACTCTCCACTCCCATGCTCTCACACATACATACCTACATATACACATATACACCTATCTATTTCTGTCTAATGGTAGCTATCTCTGTGGCAGGGCTGGCGTGGGGGAGAAAAAACAGAAAATAATTACATGATTCCTGTTGTATATTTAGAGGGAATAGCAAATTGTAGATGGTAGATATGCAGTTTCATGTGCAATCACCTTTTTTTATTGTGCTGTGTTATGGAAATGGTTATTTAGTTCCCAGAATTGAAAACAAAATAAACTTAAAAAAACAAATGCCTCTGAGTTTTACTAATCAATCATTTCATATTTCATTAAAATGAGCACTCACATTTCTTTCAGTTCTTTGATAATGCAAATTTTTCTCTTATATATCATATAATGAGAATATATAATTTATATATAATGTATTTAACATAATGATGTATACATAATGGTAATATAATTTATCTATATATACAAAATCATGCATCATTTTAGATATGTACATATGCTTCTATACACTATTCATCTATACAATACATTCATATGTACTTCATGTTTACATATTTGTATACATACTTATGGTGACATATACACACATAGGATTTGTTTGGGTTTTTTTATTAATTTCTTGCTGCCCAGTCATTTCAATAGTCTGACTCTTCATGACCCAATTTGCAGTTGTGTTACCAAAGATATAAAAGACATTTGTCATTTCTTTTACACAAATTTAAAGAGGTTTTTTTTTTCTAATTTTCCTTATCCATATCTTGGAGAAGAAGGTCAATAAGATATTTTCTTCTAGCCTTTGAACTACCTTTGTTCTTTCATGCTGAGGAATCCTGAGGAATGATTTTTTTTTCCAGAAATATTTATATTTTTTTAAAATTTGACCTTCATGGCAATCAATCACTTGGTTTATGATAAGGAATGTAATAAAATCTAGAATTTTGGGTAGTCATTATTAGGATAATATTTCATATAATTTTTGTCATCAAAGGCAAAGAAAATCAGGTGAGAAATGACAGCTGTCTGAAGGGATTTTCTCACAGCATCATTGTGAATTTAATAGTCTTTGTCTACTTGATGACAAAGCCATGGAATGCTTCTCATCAAAGGCTAGATATGTACTACTCCTGCTTTGATCTCTGAAGAGAGAATTGGGAGAGGGAAGGGGAGAGGATAGAACTTGAGATTTTTCTAAGAACATTTTAGCAAGGCAAGGAAAGCCATGTGTTTTTTATGAAAAAATAAGTAATTTTCAGAAGCATAATCCCAAAGTGAATGTAGTATAAATTATTATACAAATCTTTTGTTAAATTTATTCCAAAGAGCTATTACTTTCATGCTTTTTTAATGCTTTTTACCTGGAGGTTTCAACCCTTAGTGATTTAACAGCAATATAATAATTTTAATAATAGCTAGAATTTATAAAGAGGTTTACAAATGAGAGATTTGATCCTCACAACAACCCTGGGAGGTAGATACCATTAGATGTTAGATGTTAGGTTTCTTGCCCATGATGAAATAACTAGTAAGTCTCTGAGGTTGGATTTGAACTTAGTCTTTCTCCCTCTAGATCCATCTGAACCATCTAGTTGATTTAAAAGCAAAATCTCTATTATGCCTTAGGCACACCCTTTGCTGAACTTATGGGAGCATGTGGACTAGGTTTAGCAGGCTAGGCAAGCATGAGTGGATTGTAATTTGTCATTTTGGAGAGAACAATCAAATTGATGTCCAAAATTATGCCATCACAATACTTGGAACCCATCCATGAATATTCAATTTACATCCAGCACCATCAGTTCAAATCACAAAGCATATTAAACACTTTTTATTGCAAAGTATTGGGCTAGATATTAAGAATATGAAGACAAAATCAAATTGTAACTGCTTACATCTTAACTGGGAGGAGATATAAGTATAGCAGAGTCAATACAGTTTAATTTGAAGTTGGAGAAAGCATTAACCACTAAATTGAACTGAGAAAGGTAGAGAAAACTCTAGAGCTGGGCCTCAAAGTGGGGCTAAGGATTGTAAAAGATAGAGTTGAAATAATTGTGAATTCCAGGAAAGGACTGTGGTATTGTGAAATCAGAGACAAGGTGCCAAATCCAGTGCGTAGGCAAATTAGGAGATACTATAGAATGAAAGATGTTGAGCAATATGAAATAATGCTGGGGAGGTATGTTGCAGGAAGATTATGAGAGAATTTAAATGTTTGGCTCGGATTTTATATTTTATGTTAGGAAATAGGGACCCTCTTATGATTAATGGGCAAAGACATGGCATGGTAAAACCTCTAGTTGAGGAAAATAATTTTGAGAGATATGTGGAAATTGTATTGGACATTGGAAAAGGAGTAGAGTAGGGGAATATGTTATTACAATAATGATTTAATGAGAAATGTTATATACAGTTGACTTTATGGTGGTGGCCAAGTTAATAAAAAGAAGGAGAAGATATAAGAAATATTGAAAAGGTAGAATCTATAAGAAATAGTTCTTAATTGGATATGGAGGGTAGTGAGGAAGAGGAAAGAGTGAAAGATAACTCTGAGGTTATGAATCTGAGTGATTATATTTTTAATATTAATCTTGAGTTTGAAAGAGAGGTCAGTTGAGAGAGAAAAATAGTAAGTTCCATATTGTTGCTATGGGACAACCAAATACAGCAGTCTACTTGATAATATCTGGGACTTAAATTCATAAAAGAAGTGAAAATCAGTCCATAAGCACTGATTAAGCATCAGAGTTGACAGGATCTCCAAGAGAGATGGTATAGATAAATAAAAGAAAATGTTTTAGGACAGGGCCCTGGGGGACATTCATGCAAAGTGGGTAGGTTATAGATGCTGAACCAAGACAACAGAGTGAGAAAGAATACTCAGATAGGAAAAAGAAGAACAAAATGAAATCAGTGTTATTAAATACAAGGGAGGTAAAATTATCTGAAAGGAGAGGGCCATTAAATTGTGAGCTCCTTGAGGGCAGGAACTTTCTTTTGTCTATTTTTGTATTCCTGATATTTAGCATAGTGCCTGGCACATAGTGGGCATTTAATAAGTGTTTATCAACTGAATAACTAGTTAACTGCCAAAAGCTTCTGAAATATCAAGAAGATAAACTAATGAAAAAAAATCCTGTATTTACATTACAAGGTCACTGCTAAACTTTGAGATGTGAGAAGCCAGAAAGCAAAGGGAACTTCTTTGTCCAAGTAAGTTCAAAGAGTACTACAATGTCATATACCAGTGAGCTGCTGAATTATCAGTGCTTGTTTACAGAGATCATGATAAGAAAATTTGAATATGATGGAAGATCTAGGATTAACAGAACCTCTGGAAGAGACAAATATGGACAAATACATTTGTACATGACACAGCCTGATTGTTGAACATTTTGCTTCTAATCTTTCTATAATGATGAGATTGAAAAAATTTCATGGGTCAAATTGATGAAGGGACCCCCATGGATGCTCACAAAGCACACACAGATGAGGTTGTTGTTGATTTTCATTGCTATTCTACCATGAAATATGACATTAGACAAACTGAAGGACAGAAATAAGTGGCAGAAGTATCAGATTTGTTGGAAGGAGGACATAGGCAAACCTTAGGAGTTTGTATTCTAGAAGCAGATCAAGACAGTGTTTAAAGGTCAAGGAGTAGGAGTTATAGACACCCTGAAGGTTGATTCCATAACATTTTCAAAGTTCACCCATGATCCAGATTTAGGTCTAGAAGTAAGACATGCCCAAGTAAAAGCTGGTAGTCTAGATAAGAAAACAAATCTATAACTAAATCATATTGGAGAGCCAAATGAGAATTTAAATCAATGAGTATTTATTATTAATCATCTGTGTTCCAAGTACTATGTTAGGTTCAAGGGATGCAAAACCAAAGATAAAATAGTCTCTGCCCTCAAGGGAGATATGATGTTTATTTAAATAAGTAAATCAAAATATTCACAAATACCAAGTAATAGAGAAGGGAGCATCAATTATCCAGGCGAACAGAAAAGGCCACAAGTTGTCTAATAATAGGTGGTCCCCTAGCCAAGCTATGAAAGGAGCTGAGAGATCCAAGGGGCCAAGGTGAAGAAGAAGTGCATTCTGAAAGTCAGAAAAGGTCCTAGATGCCCAGATCTTTGCCACCATCTCCCAAAGGAAAAAGGAAGAAAAAAAATAAAAATCAATATCAAAGAGCCACGTCCAATTCACCACAAGATCCACTGCCATCATTTAAAAGGGTTACATCAGGGTTGCATTACTGATCTCAATTTCAGTCATGATCATCCATATGTTAACACTCCCAGTATTCCCTTATTTGTATATTTTATGGAATATTTTCCAACTTGTTAGGCAATCATTTTTTAAAATTAGTACTTCAGATATTGACCTTTTCTTGGACACCTAGGTAGTAAAGTAGATAGAGAGCCAGACCTAGAGTCAGGAAGACGTGAGTTCAAATCCAATGGGCAAGTCACTTAACTTGTCTGTCTCAGTTTCCTCAATCATAAAATGGGGAATTATAGCACCTATCACACAGGGTTTTAATGAGGATAAATGATATAATATTAGTTAAAGCACTTTGTAAACTCGAAAGCCTCATGTAAATGCTGCCACTATTGAGGTGTCTTAGGGAAAGGGAGGCATAATTAACTTGTTTGTTACTAACAAGTTTTCTTTGTAATTAAATTTGATGGAAAAGCCGAAGCTCTAAAAATGGTGACTAGGAGCAGGGACAAAGGCCTTTTTCTCTCTCTTTGTAGAAAGTAAATTCACTTTGATTTGATGATGATGATGATGATGTCATTATCATAAGTTCACAAAGCTCATTACACACATAAATTATCTCATCTGAGCCACCTAACAATCCTGTCCAAAGTGTACTATAACTCTTGTTAGCCTCATTTTACAAATGAGAAAAAAATGAGAAAGGTTATGTACCTTGCCCGTGGTTAACGAGTTCAGCTGAAGTAACTATTGCAGCAATTGGACTTGCTTTTCATTTTAAGCATTTTAGTAGGATCTGCCATTGGATAAAGTTATAGTGGTGGTGGTTGTTATCATTGGTCGTGTGCATGGTGTATATGTGTATGTGTATCTATGTGCATGCATGTGTGTTTAGCATTATAATATCATACAATGTATCACATAATGCATTTGAGACTTTGAAGACCCACTTTTATTTTTCAATTATGTTTGTTACAAATGTTCTTGAGCTATATGAAAGATTTACTACTAAGGGAACAAAAGTCTTATTAAACAAGTCTGAGGATTAGTGTCTGGTATCTCTTTTGCAGGAAAAATGCTACTCATATTTAAAGTTATGGGTGAAACTAGACAAAGTTCAAATCAGCAGTAAAGCCTCCAATTTTCTATGTCACTGCCTTTTTGTGCTATTAATTAAAATTGCTAAAGTCTCCCCATGTATGTGTGTGTGTGTGTGTGTGTATGTGTATTGGGCAATCTTACAATGTAGTAAAGAGGCAAAATGTCCTAAATTTTATGATGCTTTAACTCCTGAAGTAGATTACACTTGTGGTATTTTAGATCATGTTTTAGAATGTAAGCTCCTTGAGGCCAGGAATTATTTTGTTTTTGTCTTTGTATTCCCATTGCCAGCAATATGTGAGTACATGAAAAGGCCTTAGCCCAAAAGGGTCAGGGTCTCCCATTGCATCCTGGTTCATCTCCAGTCATCCTGATGAATATCTGGTCACTGGATCCATATGGCTCTGGAGGAAAAAGTGAAGCTGGTGACCTTGCACAGCCCTCCCTCACTCAAATCAAAGTCAACTGTAAGTCATGTCATCATTTCCCTTATGTCATGGCCCTCTTCAAACACAGCCTGTGAGTAGACCGAGATGCCTGAATGAAGACTCAGCTAGTTGGATAATACAGCTCATCTTCCTCTCCCTCTCTCTTTCCTTGTCCTTATCTTTCTCCTTTCTAAAGGAAGGTAAATTTTGATGGCCAGAAGCTGCCCACTTAACTTGGAGTTTACTGGATAGATTTCTTTCTTTCTTTCCTCCCTTCCTCCCTTCCTTCCTTCCTTCCCCTTCCTTCCTTCCTTTCTTTCTTCCTTCCTTCTTTTCTCTTTCTTTCTTTCTTTCTTTCTTTCTTTCTTTCTTTCTTTCTTTCTTTCTTTCTTTCTTTCTTTCTTTCTTTCTTTCTTTCTTTCTTTCTTTCTTCCTTAAAGGCAGTTCACTCAGAAGCTCGTAGATTGGACCACAATAGGTCCCTGCCCAAGTTCCACTTAATGGCTCTATCTTAAGCCCTCCTGGTTTAGAGTGAATGTCAATGGTAATTGTTTCTCTTTGAAACTGCAACCCTGAGGGTCTTACCCTCACCTTGATTTTTTTTTCTAATTAAGGGGACCAACCCCTGACTCACTTCTTAAAGACTTCTATGCACTGAATGGGCTTTACCTCACTCTATGTGAATCCATGAAAAGGCCTAAAAGGGCCAGGGTCTCCCATTGCATCCTGGTTCATCTCCAGTCATCCTGATGAATATCTGGTTACTGGATCCAGATGGCTCTGGAGGAGAAAGTAATGCTGGTGACTTTGCACAGCCCTCCCTCACTTAAATCAAAGTCAACTGCAAGTCATGTCATCATTTCTCTGATGTCATGGTCCTCTTTGAAAATGGACAAACACAACAACAGCCAGGAAAATGATAGGCACTTAACAAATGCTTATTGAACAAAGATGAATTGTCCTGTATGACAATATCCGGAACACACATATGTGATATTAAGCTATAAGGACAGCTAGATAGATAGATAACTAGATATAGAAGTAGAGGATACAATGAATGAAAGAATCCCTTCGCTCTGGGAGTTTACATTCTAATATGGGAGACAAGTACATAAATTCATACAAAATGAGCAGTCACTTGTATATGTTGGTTGTTTCCCACAGTACATTAGCTCCTCAAGAACAGTGATTGTTTTATTCTTTGTATTTCCAGGGATAGCACATAGTAATCATTTATTAAATGTTTGTAGACTGATAGATTTCTTGTATGTTTTTTGCTGTTAATGTTTACCACATATTTAAAAAGAGGGGGAAGAAAGAGGGAGGGGAGAAGAGAGAGAAGTGGAAAGTGAGAGGTAATTTATAGAGAGCCTTGGAGAGAGCAGTTTATCATTAGAGTAGTGGAATCAGAAATTCAAATTGCAAGAGACTGAGAAGTGTCTGGGAGGTGAGGAAGTGGAGGCAAGAAGTTTAGATGAGGTTTTTTCAAAAAGTTTAACTGTGAAGAGAGGAGAGAAATATCAGATGATGGCTTGAGGGTTTGGCAGAATTAAGTGAAAGGTTTTTAAGAATGGAAAACACCTGGGTAAGAGGAAAGGTGCCAGTAGATAAAGAGAGATTGAAGATTAGAAGGAGGAAATGATCAAAGTGGTAAGTTTTCTGAGGAAATAATGACTAGGACCAAGGGATAAGGATCTCCTTATCTTGGCAAGAAAAAGGGTTTTCTTTGTCAGACATTGTACCTAAAAAGGACAAAATGGAGAATAATTCAAAGGGATTTTTAAATGTAGAGCAGGGGGAAAAAGGCAGGGTTCACTATAGAGGGCCTTGAATCTCTATAAAGAAGGTATCTAGATCTTTTGTTGAAGGAAGAAAGATGTGGCTTGATGAGAAAAAAGATCTGATGCAAGTTATCTTGATTTCATTAGTGGAGATACTACCTCCACCATGATCTGCATATCCCCTATGCCTTAGTAAATCATATTAATGCATATCAATGGTGAAAAATATGTATTACCTGTTGACCAACCTTCTGTTGAGGAACTTTACCCAGTAAAGCTAGATTGATCCTCAGACATTGGGCCCTCACAAAATATTCCCCACTCCCAAGCTTGATAGTACTTGACAGAACTAGACTCTGTTGGGATAATCCATGAGAATCCAGTAAGCCTCATCTTACAAGTTATGAGACAAGGATGTTAGTGATGATATTATAACTAGTTTCCCCAGTTCCTTTTATGTTAGCATGAACCATTGATTTTTTTAAAATTGATTTTTATTTCTAGTTTACAACACTTAGTTCTACATGTTCTTGAGTTTCAAATTTTCTTCCATACCCTCCCCTTTCACCTCCCCCCCCCAAGACGGCATGCAATCTGATATAGATTCTATATAAACCTTTGCATTAAACTTATTTACACAATAGTCAGGTTTCAAATCAGAATTACAACCAATGGAATGAATCATGAGAGAGAAGAAATAAAACCAAAAGGGAAGAGGGAAAAAAGAGAGAGAAAATAGGTTGCCTCAATCTGCATTCAGACTCCACAGTTCTTTCTCTGGATATAGTTAGCTTTTTCCATCATGAGTCCTTTGGAGCTGTCTTTGAGCCTTGTATTGCTGAAGAGAGCCAAGTCTATCAAAGTTAGTCATCACAGAAAGCTAGAAGCCTTCCCAATAAGATCATGGGTGAAGCAGGGATGCCCATTGTTATCACTATTATGCAATACATTACTAGAAATTTTAGCTATAGCAATAAGAAAAAGAAACAAGAGGAATTAGAATATGCAATGATTAAATAAAACTATCACTTTTGCAGATGATGTGATGGCATACTTGGAGAACCCTAGAGAATCAACTAAAAATACTTGAAATAATCAACAATTTTAGTGAAGTTCTAAGACATAAGGTAAACCCATATAAATCATCAGCATTTCTGTATAGGACCAACAAAGCCCAGTGCAAGAGATAGAAAGAAAAATTCCATTTAAAATAATTGTAAACTAGGTAAAATACTTGGGAGTCTACCTGCCAAGACAAACCCAAGAACTATATGAGGAAAATTACAAAATACTTTTCACACAAATAAAGTCAGATGGAAACAATTGGGAAAAAATAATGGGTAGGCTGAGCCAATATAATAAAAATGACAATTTTGCCTAAGTTAACTTGCTCTTCAGTGACATACCTATCAAACTGTAAAAAATCTATTTTATAAAGACAGAAAAAATAACAACACAATTTATCTGGAAAAACAAAAAATCAAGAATATCAAGGAATTAATTTAAAGATAGAAAGGAAGGTGGCCTTATCAATACCAGATCTCAAACTATGTCATAAAGCAGTAATCATCAAAACACTCTGGTACTGGCTAAGAAATAGAGTGGCAGATAGGTGGAATAGATCAACAGAAGCCACAGTATTCAATGACAATAGTAATCTAGTGTTTGATAAACCCAAAGACTCCAGCCTTTAGGACAAGAACTCATTACTTGACAAAAACTTCTGGTGTAAACCAACATCTCACACTGTATACCAAGATAAGGTCAAAATGGGCACATGGTTTAGACATAAAGAGTACCATCATAAGGAAATTAGAAGAGCAAAGGATAGTCTACTTATCAGACTTATGGAGAAGGGAAGAAATCATGACCAAACAAGAGATACAGAACATTATGATATGTAAAATAGACAATTTTGATTTTGTTAAATTAAAAAGCTTTTGCACAAATAAAACCAATGCAACCAATATTAGAAGGAAAACAGAAAGCTGGGAAACAATCTTTATAACAAGTATTTCTGATAATGGACTTATTTCTTGAATATATAGAGAGCTGAGTCAAATTTATAAGAACACAAGCCATTTCCCAATTGATTAATGGTCAAAGGATATGAACAAGCACTTTTTAGATGAAGAAATCAAAGCTACCTATAGGCATATCAAGAAATGCTCAAAATCATTTTTGATTAACAATACTAATTAAAATAACTTTGAGGTACCACCTCACACCTATCCAATTGACTAAAATGACAAAAAATGCTAATTGTTGGGGAGAATATAGGGAAATTGGGACACTGATGATCTGTTGGTAGAGTTTTGAACTGATCCAACCATTCTATAGAGCAAATTGGAACTATAACCAAAGGATACCCTTTGAACCAGCAATACCACTACTAGGTTTATATCCCAAAGAGACCATAAAAAAGGAAAAGGCCCTACATGTGCAAAAATACTTATAGCAGCTCTTTTTGTGGTGGCAAAATATTGGAAATTAAGAGGATGTCCAGCAATTGGGGAATAGTTGAACAAGCTGTGACATATAAATGTAATGGAATATTATTGCAAAATAAATAAGAAATGATGAACAAGTAGAGTTCAGAAAAACCTGGAAAGACTTGCATGAACTTACAAAAAAGTAAAATGAGAAGAACCAGGAAAACTTTGTGCAAAGTATCAGCAACATTGTGTGACGATCAACTATGCATAACTAAGCTCTTCTCAGCAAGTTAATGATCCAAGACAACTACAAAGGAATCTTGAAAGAAAATGCTATCCACATCTAGATAAAGAACTGATGAACTCTGAATCCAGATTGAAGCATACTCTTTTTATTTACTTTATTCTTTTTTGGTGTGTTTTTTTTTTCATCTGTTTCTTCTTTCAGAGCTATGACTAATCTGCAACTACATTTTACATGGTAGAACATGAACAACGTATATCAAATTGACTACCATTTTAGGAAGAAAGGAGGGAAGGAGAAAAAAATGGAAGTCAAAATCTTGTAAAAATGAATTATGAAAATTGTGTTGACATTTAATTAGAAAAAATACCATTAAAAAGGAAAAAAATTGTTCTAAAAATTATTGAAAAAAATTGCCCTGAAGTTTAAAACAGGAACATTAAGTAAAAATAGAAAAATTCTACTCTGAAAGAGATCCCAGGAGGAAAACTTCTAGGAATGTTATAGTCATGTTTTAAAACTCCCAGGTTAAGGAGAAAACATTGCAAACAACAAGAAAAAAATAAATACTGCAGAGATACAATCAGGATTTCACAAGACGTAGCAACTTCTACATGAAAAGACCATAGGTCTTGGAATGTTATTTATATTTTAAAGAGTAAGAGAGCTGGAGTTTCAACCAAGAAAAAATTTAGCCATCAAACTTTAATATAATCCCGAATGAAAATAGACATTTAACAAACTGAAAGATGTCCAGGTTTTTGTGGCAAAAAGACAAGAACTCAATGGAAAATTCAATATATGAGATCCAAAAGAAATATAAGGAAAACATTAAATTCTAACTGTGAGGGACTCATTAAGATCAAACTGTGTACTTCTTAAATATAAAAATGTTATCATTATTTTCAAGGCTGTCTTCATTACTTGGGTAGTTTGAAAGAAGATCAATGGTGAGTTGAGTTTCATAGGTTGATTCTAAAAAAAATAAAATTGGGTAGGGAAAGGAAGGAGCAGTTATACAAATGGGGCATGAAAGGAATATCTGATCTAGAGGAAGCAGGCGGAGTGAAGGACTGGTAGTGCTGGAATTTTGCTCTCTGGATTAAAGAGAAAAGAACATATACATCTAAAATGGCATAAGTCTTCAAATTTATAAAGAAATAAGAGAAATCAGGGACAAAATGAGGGAGAAACTTTTAGAAGGGTATGCAGATTAAGCATTAGGAGAGTGTTGGGAGATGGTAAGAGAGAGACTATTCATGTATAGATTAAGATTTAGGAGAATGGGGGTGGTTAAGAGAGGGACTCAAAAAGATGGGTAGAATAAGGAAGAGAAGGATAAGGGGAGAGGATAATGTAATAGGGATAC
>CM053623.1:322781024-322800004 GCA_028646595.1 Phalanger gymnotis | reverse complement strand
TTCAATTTACATTTAATATATTTCATAGGGGCACAATTATTTGCATATTATTGCCTCTGTAAAGATATTAGCTCCTTGACAACAAGAATAGTGTTTTTGCATCTTTTTTAAAATCTTCATTGTTTAGTGTGGCATTCACGGCTTAGTAAGCACTTAACAAATGTTTGTTGATTGATTCTTTCATTCATTAAGTAAAAACTCTTAGGGGTACTAACCTATGATTCATTAGTGTCTGAAACTCCTTCTACCAATGTGTTCAGCAACTTATTTGTAACTTATAGCCTTTGATGACCAGAGATCAGAAAGGTTAAGTGTCTGCTAAGGGTCCTGTCTGTCAAGATACAACTTGAACTCTATTATTACTGACTCCAAGGTTACCCTCTATCCAACACCCCATGCAGTTTCTCAATATTAAGAATACTTAACAGTACTTAAATGGCAGCTCATGTCAAGTATTGTAGAACCATGACTTTGGTCACTTTTGTTCTGACACTGTAAGTCTTCTTTCTGGTAAATGCTGAAGCCACGTAAGATTATTTAGATTCTCATTACTATGCAGATGCCTCTTCAGGTAAAGGGAAAAAATCATTAAGCAGGAAGACTAGTGAAGGCAATTTGATCAGAGCAATAGAAATCAGGGCTGGTTTCTTATGTTTTGACTTTGAATAACCACTAAAGCAAAGACATTTCTTTTGGAGCCAATGAGCTGTGTTTTCTAGCATGCATGAGACTTTTTAAGTTTAAGAAATAAAGCATAGCTCAGCCACTACTTTGCTGTGTGATCTGGAGAGAAGTACATACCTGCCATGAACTTCAAGTTTCTTATTTGTTAAATGAGGATAGGGAAATGCCACCTGATCAAGGTATTCACAATACTATCTATCCCATTAATAAGATGGAGCTGTGATTTTAGTGTTATAGCCTTTGATCAGCAATTGCTGTTTTTCATTTTGAACTTTATTTCGTTTTTATTGGCTCAAGTGTTTTGATTAATAAGTGAAAAATACAAGAATAAAAATGGCCAAAAAACTCAAAGATTTTAAAATAGATATGTGTATGTATATACATATCTGTATATATACATATGTATATATAGGTGTGTACTTGCACACATATTGAAAAACACCTTAAAAAGATGCCCTCTTTTACCATGATATGCATAGAGAGTTCTCTGCATAAATAAACCTTCAACTGAACTTTCAGTCTCCCAAAGTGAATTTCAGATCTGACCCATTTCAATTTTGAAAGTGATTATATCCAAAGATAGTAGACAGTGAAACCACGAGGTCCTAATGAAAGTCATTTTGCTATGTTAGTGGCAGCTTTTCAACCATGAAAAATATATACACAAAACTGAAAAGGTAAAAAAAAAAATAAGAGCTTCTATGAACTGATTAAATTTGAGTTTATTTCTCATCAAATACCATTTTCTTGACAAAGCCTTCTTTTCCCAAATCTATGCAATTTTGCTACTTCCCCTTACCAAATAGACAGCTGTCTGTCAGCAAGCAGCATTTCTGCTACTCTTTGTGTGGCCAGTTCTTGGAGGAGGAGGGGAAGTAGGGAGTAGTTGCTAAATTCCCTGTGTGCTGGTAGCTATGACCAAGTTTCTAAGATGGCAGCAAAGTCACTCCATCAGCTCAACTGGCTGACCTTAGCCACTGTAAATGGCTACATGTAATTAATATAGGTAGATCAACATAGCTCAAGTTTTGAAGTGAAATTTTATCTCGTTGCTGGCACCACTAATACTAACCTGATTCTTATCTGTCTAAGAAAAAACATTCCTTCGTAACAGGCCTGCATAACTCTTTACAACTTGCACATACCTCCTGAAAATTATGAAAGG
This sequence comes from Phalanger gymnotis, assembly GCA_028646595.1. NCBI lineage: Eukaryota > Metazoa > Chordata > Mammalia > Diprotodontia > Phalangeridae > Phalanger > Phalanger gymnotis. The sequence goes on along the minus strand of CM053623.1, from coordinate 322,798,155 downwards.
CCCTTTGTATCAAAACCTGGGGTAAACAGGACATTTAAGACCTCTTGGAGGTATCTGCTGGTTTTGGTAGTGTGATCTTGTTAATCTGTAAGTTGTACTCTATTTCAAAAATCTATAAAGAGAAACATAGTCTGCAAATATTCTTTTCAATTCTCTGTTTATTCATGGGCAAATAAAGCCTTTTAAAGAGGAAAAAGAAATCTCAATGAAGAGAATATTGTGGAAGGACTCTGGCCACTGGGATTGTGGTAATCCATGGGTGGTACAGTTGAAAAAGGACTAGACTCTGGATAAAATTAACTAGACACTAAGCTCGACTCTTCTACTAGATAATTGTATGTCTTCTCTTTGAAATTAAGGGATTGGCCCAGGTCAGGTAATCTTTAAAATAAACCCTAGTTCTAAAACCCTGTGACTATGTGATTTTTCCCCTCAACATTTCTGTATTTAGTTTTCTTAACTAAGAAACATCTTAGCTACTCCTACAGTATTTCTTCATGGATTCTTTCATTCTCCTTAGAATGTTAAGGGCAAAACTTCATTCCTTTTCTAAAGGCTATAAGCATCCTACCTTCATTCTTGGTTTTGTTCTCTTCCTTCTTTCTATGGAAGCTTGCTCCTTTTGATCAATCCCTTTCTCTCTGCGTTCAAAAATGTATGATCTAGAGACAATCTTTGCTTGACTCTCAGGCTGCCCTGCAGCTTCTGAACATTTCTTCTCCTATCTTTTTCTAATAAATTTCTTAAGTGGTCATTCCTGTCAACATTTCTCAATATTCTGCCTCATTTTCTCATGACCCTTTTCATTCTTAATCCCCTTTAACTCAGAATCTGTCCTAACTCCTCCTCTGAAAATTTGCTTTTAGAGGCTACCAGGGGGTCTTCTAAATACCAACCTGTGTCTTCATCTTTCATCTCATTCATTTGCCATGATGATCACCCTCTCCTTGGCTTAATAGGAACAACATTGAAGTGGAATATAGGGGGTATAGTTTCTAATATGTATTCTGCTAAAAACTAGTGATGTAGCATTAATTTGCTCAGTTAGTTAATATCTCTGTGTTTCTGTTGGTGTGCCTTTTCTGTGAAATGAAAGGGCTGTCTCAGACACGCTTAGCGTAATGTCAGCATTTTCCCATTTTGTTCACCTATTAAATGAAATGGATTAGATAAATTCCAAGGACTTGTCCAGTTTTGCTATTTTTAAACTTCTGTTATTCTTAGAATTCCATTCTCTGGCTTCTATGACTCTAGAGTAGGTGATTCTTCTATTTCTCTGATCAATACTTATCTGGCTACTTTGAAGATTCTTCTTTCTCCTTTGTCCCCCCAAATAAGGGCTTCTCTTGAGGCTGAGTTCTTGGTTCTTTGTTTTTTGTTCTTTAGGTTCCCCCAGATTGTTGTTCTTGTTCATTCTTCGTTTTCAAAGAGGACCAAAGACATCAGGAGGGTGATGCCTTCACTTGCAAGTGAATTGGATTTAAGTGGAGCAGGGCTGTGTAGTGGTGAGCCTCACTCTTTCCTCCAGAGTCATTGGAGTCCAGTGGTAAGACATAGTTCAGGATGTCTGGTGATGGTCCTAGATGGAGTGGGAGACTGTGGCATTTTTAAGTCAGTCTTTCCTACCCTTGGAAATCACATCCCCTTCTTTGGCTCCATCCATCATCTCCATGTAGACTGCTTTTAAATGGATCATTCTTGTCATGACTACACCTCTGAGCTCTCATCCTGCATCACCATATTTTGTGAGATATTTCCATTACAAAATCTTATCAGTATTTCAAATATATCTTGCATAGCACTGAATTGCTCCATTCTGTGAACAGCAATAACAATTTTCTAGTCACTCAGATAGGAATGCTTGGGAGTATTTTGCACAGAAGAGGTATCCAATACATGTCTAAAGAATAACTAAGACATGTGGAACCTTTGCTTTTTAACAGCTCTCCTGAGTGCCTTATTTTCCATTTCCAATGCCACCATCCTTATTCAGGCTCTTTTCATCTTGAGTCCAGATGATTACAATAGCCTTCTCACTTCTCTCCATGTTTCTAGTCTCCCTTCTCTGTACTAGAACCACAAACATTTATTGTTTACTGTGTACAGCAAAAAATACTAGGCATTGAAGGAAAGAAAAATCTAGGGAAAAAAAGTTTCTCTTTTATGGGGTTTACAGTTAAGAAAGGGGACATTATAACAGATAATAACAGACATAGAAAACCATCATCTAGGGGAAAATTAAATGCTTAATAAAAATCCTGAGCTAATTTTCTTATTTTTTAAATTAAAATTTATTTAAATTAACAAGTATATTATCTATTCTTACAGCCACTCCTACTGAGAAAGAAAAGAATAATAAAATCCTTAGAACAAATATGCATAGTCTAAGAAAAAAATAATTCTCACATCGATTATGCCAAAATATTCATGTCATTCCTTATCTTGAAGCTATCACCTCTCTGTCATGAGGTGAGTAGCATTTTTTTTCTTTTTTCCTTTTATTTTTTTTTTTTACTTTTAGCTTACAACACTCAGTTCCACAGGTTTTTGAGTTCCAAATTTTCTTCCCCTCCCCTTTCTCCCCACTCCCTGCAAGATGGCATGGAATCCGATATATCTTCTTCACATAACATCACATTAAACATATTTACACAATAGTCAAGTAGTAAAGAAGAACCATGATGAATGGAGTGAATCATAAGGAAGAAGAAACAAAACCGAAAAAAAAGATATAGGGAAAAAGAAAGAGAGTAGATAGTTTCCTTCAATCCACATTCATACTCCATAGTCCTTTATCTGGATGTAGATAGCTCTTTCCATCACGAGACCTTTGGGGTTGTCTTTGAACCTTGTATTGCTGAGAAGAGCCAAGTCTATCAAAGTTAATCATCACAGAATCAATATATCTGTGGTTGTGTATGATGTTCTCCTGGTTCTGCTCCTCTCACTCAGCTTCGTGTCATGTAGTTCTTTCCAGGTTATTATGAATTCTGTATCTTCCCCATTACATTCAGATACCACAACTTGTTTAGCTATTCCCCAATTGATGGGTATCCCCTTGATTTCAAGTTTTTTGCTACCACAAAAAGAGCTGCTATCCATATTTTTGTATGTATGGGTTCATTTGCCACTTCTGTGATCTCTTTGGGATACAGCCCTAGAAGTGATATTGCTGGGTCGAAGGCAATGTACATTTTTATAGCCCTTTGGGCATAGTTCCGAATTGCTCTCCAGAATGGCTGGATCTGTTCGCAACTCTACTAGCAATGTAACAATGTTCCAATTTTCCCACATCTTCTCAAGCATTTATCATTTTCCTGTTTTGTCATGTTAGCCAATCTAACAGGAGAGATATGGTACCTGAGAGTTGTTTTGATTTGCATTTTTCTGATCAATAGTGATTTAGAGCTTTTTTATAGCTATAGATATCTTCAATTTCTTCCTCTGAAAACTGCCTGTTCATATCCTTTGATCATTGCTCAACTGGTGAATGATTTGTATGCCCATAAATTCGGCTCAGTTCCCTATATATTTTAGATATGAGGCCTTTATCAGAGACACTAGTTGTAAAGATTTTCTCTCAATTTTCTGCTTCCTGCCTAATTTTTGTTGCATTGGCTTGGTTTACACAAAGACATTTCAATTTAACATAATCAAAATTATTCATTTTGTATTTTGTAATGCTCTCTATCTCTTGTTGGGTCATGAATTATTCCCTTTCCCATAAATCTGACAGGTAAACTATTCCTTGCTCTCCCAAATTGCTTATAGTCTCAGTCTTATTCCTAAATCGTGAACCCATTTTGACTTTATTTTGGCATACGGTGTAAGATTTTGGTCTATGGCCAGTTTCTGCCATGCCATTTTCCAATTTTCCCAGCAGTTTTTGTAAAATAGTGACTTCTTAGCACAGAAGCTGGAATCTTTGGGTTTGCCAAAGATTGGATTGCTATAGTCGTTGACTATGGCAACTTGTGTACCTAACCTATTCCACTGATGTGAGTAGCATTTTTTAGCCTAGCTGCTTTGGAATCATAATTGCTTATTGTGTTGATCAGAGTTCTTAAGTTTTCCAAAGTTTTGTTTGTCTTTTTACATTGTTATTTTCTTAAAATACAGGTTTGGGCATTTCGTTTTCTTCCTCAAATATTTTCTTTGGCTTCTCCATATCCCCAAGATCAGGTTCCAGATCTTCACCTTGGCATCTACGGCCCTAGATGATCTGACATTCACCTGACGTTCCAATACTATTGCCCATTGCTAAAAATGGACCAACTATTTGAACTTGTTTCCTTCCTATTCCTTAAACATGTATTATTAATAAAGCTATAGTATCCATGGCCCTACCAATAGGAATGTCTTCCATGTTCCAACCATGATTTTTTGTACCCAAAGTATAAGACTTCATAGTAGTGCTTTTTAAATTTTACTTCATTCAGTCCAGTCTAATGTCCTAGCCTTTCAAGGCCTTTCTGAATCCTGACTTTGTCATCTTGTGTATTATCTGTCCTAGATCCTAGGTACTGAATTTATATTTTGAAATCCTCTAGGTAGTGCTTGTTAGATCTCTGGACCTGGAGTCAAGAAGACTTAAGTTCAAATCTCTAGCCTCAGCAATTACTATCTTTGCAACAAGCTAAGTCACTTAGCTACTGCCTGTCTCAGTTTTCTCATCTGTAAAATGGAAGTACTTCTCAAAGTTGTTGTACAGAAAAGATGAGATAATACCTGAAAAGCACTTTGCAAAACTTAAAGCAATGCAACCTCTAGCTATTATTATTATTAATTTATACCAATTTTATGAGAACATAATCTATTTCTTTATCTATGTCATCAATCAGCAAAAAAAAAAAAACTGCACAGCACAGTGCCAAACACTGTTCCCCAAGGTACTGTATGGCCCTCGAGACCTCTATGCTAACACGGAAACATTCACAATGAGTCGTTGAGTAGACCACTTAACAAACCCATCAGATTGTAATATTGTCTAATCCATATCTCTCCATCTTCTCACAAAAATAGTAGATGTTTATTCAAAAGCTTTGGCAAGATTTCAGTAAATTGTCTCCAAAGAATTTCTCTTATTTCCTATTTCAGTATTGCTGTCAAAAAAAGGAAATACATTGGTTTAGCATGACCTATTCTTGATAAAGCCTTACAAGTTCTTTGTAATCACTGAATCTTTTCTTCTAGACATTTGCCAATTGTGCACTATTGAATTACCCCATGAATTTGATGTCAAGCTCATTTTCCTTAGTTTTAACTTGGTGATCATTCCCCCTTTTTGAATACTGGAATGTTTGCCCTTCTTCAGTCCACTGTCATTTTCCATAGTCATTCAATTATCAATGACAGAAGGGTTCAACAGTCACAACTGCTGGGATTTTTTCAGAACTTAAAGATATGGTTCATCTGGGCCATCATCACAATCAACTAGACGATTTCTTATGATCATCTGACGTCTCTTGGACATCATGCCCCTGTTAGCCATTTGTATTCTGTTATTTCCAATGCAAAGACCAAATACCTAGAAAAAAATGAGGGAAGCAAAAGCCTTCACTCTGATGTCAGTTATCATCATCCTGTCCATCTAAAAGAAGATACCAAGACTTCCCTGATTCTTCTTTTCCTCCTCATATATGGTTTTTTTTAAATATTACTCTTTTTGTTATCGTTATTTACCCTTAGCAGTCTCATGGCATTTTGATATTTGGCACTTCTGATATTATTTCAGGAGATTGCTCCATATTCTCATATTCATTTTCTGTTACCTGAACTTGCTTCCATATTCTGTATATTTTTCAAAGCTAAATAAGTGAGCTCCTAATACACATACATTTTTCTCCTTAGAAAAAAAAAATCCCTCTTTTTTTTCTTCTTTGGAATTATTTCCTCAGAATTTGATTCTTGAGTATATGATAGGAACTAACATTTTCCTAGCACCTAATGTGTATCAGCCACTGTGGTAAGTAATTTAAAGTTATTATTTCATTTGATCTTCAAAACAACCCTGTGAGGTAGGTTTGGTGTTATTGTTATCTTCATTTTACAATTGTGGAAACTGAGGCAAACAAGTTAAGTAATATACCCAAGGTATATACCCAAGGCCACATAGCCAGCAGTTGTCTGGGGCCAAATTGGAACTCAGATCTTTTTGACTCTAGGCCCTGGCACTCTACCCACTACATCACTCAGCTGCCTCACGCATATAAGATTATGCCCATTTTTTCCTTCTACTCTATCACAAACTCTGAGATGTAATGATTACTTTTCTCCAGAATTGCCATAACTTCTAACTCAGAAATAATTTCTTCCTGTAAGAGGAAGAATGAAATTCAACTTACAATTTTCACCTATTTCTTGCATCTTTTGATGAATATAATTATTACCAAAAACATGTTAACAAGTTGTTGACTGTTTTGCTTTTGGAAGAGTGAGAAATAAATGTCTGAACCAATGAAGTCCCATATAACTGCTATAATGCCTCTATACCAGGTTTTTGAAATATTTCCAAAACTACTCATCTATGTCCTTTTTCTGCACAGTATTTTATTATATTCAATTTCAAAATTTTTTCTATTATTTCTTTCTTTGATCCTAACCCCAATATTCCATGTCTCTACTCTTACCCCCTCTGTTTCTTTTAGGTTTCCCAACATGAATATACCTTTTTAATATATAATGATATCCAATCCCACTACCCCTTTTATCTATGATCCTCCTTTTGAATAACTTATATCTCTCCAGAGCCATAGTCTGGTCATGGGTCCCATTTCATCAAACCTCAGGGGTATGTCTGAGGTCCACTCACTTCCTTATATAGTATTTCTTGTTCCTTTTAAATGTTGCCTAATCTTTGAAAGACACCTGAGGTAATGAGTTTTACTGTTAGATCATTTCTTAGATTGCCTCTCCTATGAGCTTTTGTGTGGCTCAGATCTTATTCTTCTTTAATTGTGGGAGGAGATGGGTTGATTGATGGTGGTCAGCTTAAGGCCTAGGTTTAAATCCTGCTTCAGATACTCCCTACCTGTAGGATTATGGACAAATCACTTAGCGTCTCTCAGTCTCACTTTCTTAATTTGTAAAATGGTCATGATAATAGTGCCTACCTCACAGGGTTTTGATGAGGATCAAACGAGATTTTAGATAGACAGACAGATAGATCAATAGACAGATGATAGACAGACAGACAGATCGATAGATGATAGACAGATAGATAGATAGATAGATAGATAGATAGATAGATAGATAGATAGATAGATGGATGACTTTTTAAATCTGAAAGGTCTGTAAACTGCTAATTATCTTTATAATTGTTACTCCTATTACTACCATTTTAGGGCCTCAATTTTCTTATCTGTAGAATGAATTTATTGAAATAGAGACATCTAGATGACCCAGTTAATAGAGTTCAGAACTACCTACATGACCCTGGACAAGTAACTTAAACCAGTCTGCCTCAGTTTCCTCATCTTTAAGATGAGGATGATAATAACACTGTCTACCTTCCATACTTATGAGGATCAAATGAGATGATGTCAATAAAGCACTTCCAATATATCATATAAATGCTAGCAATTATTATTAATGGTCTATTGATCTGTATTTCAAAGAAGATATACATAAGGTAAAATGATGACAGAAGACGAAGCATGCAAAGACAGTACATATGTACAAAGACAGTAGCCAACTAGCTGATGGCAGTTGATATCCGGGGATGGGGGGAGGAGATTATGGGATTGAGGCAAGGAGGGTTGAAAGTATGTGGGTTCTGAAAAATGGTTACCAAAAAAAGCCACCTAATTGGTGCTTAGGCAGCATTAATTTGAACACTGAATTCCACTATTTCCATGGAAACCACATTAATTCCTGCATACACTTCTAAGTAACAAACTTGAATAGCTGCTCTAGCCTGAGAGCTACAGTGGTCTTGGAATGAGGAAGTCAAAGCTCTGTCTCAGACACTTATGCCCATGATAAAAGACTAGTCATTTAACCTCTTGATGCCCAGGGAACTCCATAAGATTGTAAGTTATAGAGGAATTGTTTATCTGTTTCTTTGGAGAGTTTTCACACTAAAAATTTCTGGTATCAAAGAAATTACAGACAGATCTAGAAAGAAAAGGAGAAAAATTCCATATTAGGAAAGAAAAATCACTAAGAAAGATAGACTATATTCTTGCTACTTCTGTCTGTCTCTTTTTGTCTTTCTTCTTGTCTTTGTTATTGTCCCTCTATCTCTGTCTGTCTGTCTCTGTCTCTCTCTTTGTCTGCCTCTTTCTCTGTCTGAATGGCTATATCTCTGTCTCTCTGTCTGTGTCTCTGTCACTGTCTTTGCCTTCTGTCTCTGTCTCTCTCTTTTTCTTACACACACACACACTACCCTCTGGCCCTTCACATGTAGCTGTTAGAAGACATTCCTCTTCTCCCTGATGATTTTCTATAATCACACACAGGAATTTTAATTCTCAGGCAGTTGATAAAGACCTGGAATCTGCGAACATATGCATACATAAAATAGACAGATAGAAAATTTTGATATAGTCAGTTTAATTTGCAATCTTAAGTATTTCATTTTCTGTATTTAAAGATACTATTCTGAAATGGTGTCCACAGATTTTACCAGACTGCCAAAGGATTCTTCCATACAAGAAAAGTTGAGAACCCGTGCTATAAAGAGACATTTAGGTAGTATCCTAGCTGACCTGGACAGCTCCTTCTTTGAAGGAACCATATCAATACCTTGTACTCTGCAATGCCTCAAACTACTACAGGATTTAGCGCAAGAAGGCCCCTTAAAGATCATCTCATTTTACATAAATACATATATACATATATATATATAGTTATATATGTATATGTATATAGTTATATATATACAGATTTACACATATAGTTATATACGTATTGTTATATACATATAGTTGTATATGTACATATATATATATAATATGTATATCCATATATATCCCTATATATACATATATGGATATATATGTAATTATATGGTTCAAAACCTGTTCCAGGTCCCATATTGAGAAATAGCAGAGCTAAGGTTATAGAATCTTAAATAGAGAAATGGAAAGGAGTAGAGAGTTCATCTAGAAGTTCACTAATTTGCCAATGAACAATGAATGACAGCACTGGGACTTGATCTTGGGGAAAATATGGAGCCCTTTCCATCATATCATCACTGCTTTTCCCTTTCGACCATGTTGCTTCAACGTCATCTAAAATTGTACAGACGTGATGGTAGTTTATGTTTTCTAGCAACTGCTTTTAACTCAGATACTTAGTGACTGATTTCTGAGATAAATAGGATAAGGAAAGATATTTAACGGCCTCTAATTTTCATTCCTGTGGCCCTAAGCAATTCATTTGATCTTTTGATATCTTATTTGTACCCATTATAAAGTCGATATCTACCTATCTATCTATCTATCTATCTATCTGTCTGTCTGTCTGTCTGTCTGTCTGTCTGTCTGTCTGTCTGTCTGTCTATCTAGCTAGCTAGCTAGCTAGCTAGCTAGCTAGCTAGCTATGTGTATATATGTATATACATACATACATATATGTATATAATTATGAAGAGAATCTCAGATGCTTAGAGAAAGGGTTTACATGACAGCAATTGGGTTTGACTTAGCAGCATGGTGTAAGAGACAGAGCACTAGACTCAAGGTCAGAAATTCCATTGTTCAAATTCTGCCTCAGAAACATACTGGCTCTATAACCATAGTTAAGTCACATAAATTCTCTGAGTCTCAAGTCTTCTGTAAAAAGGAGAGAGTTGAACTAGATGACCTTTAGGGCCCCTTGTAAATCTATTGTGCTGTGCTGCTATTATAGTAGGGCAGACACAGAGCTGCCCTGCCTGCTTCTGACTTTCCATGTATAATCTCTATACGGAGAGATTATATATGCCCATATATAATTCTGTAATCATGTGGTGTATTATACTTCCTGTGACATAAGCAGGTCATATGGCTTACTAATGGGTGGGAAAGATCTTTAAATCTAAATTACTGTTACACATGGGTCCCTCAGGTCTCAAGGCTTCTGTGTCTCTCTCTTGTCAGAGTTGTGTGTTTTCCCTTATACTATAACTCACAAAGAAGTGCAGGGTTTTTCCTAGCTCTTAGCCTGTTTCAGTGGTAGTGGCACTGAGAGTTCCCTTATTCCTCAAGGTTGCACTTCTGTCAATCACTAGTCAGGTGCTATGTATGGAAGAACAGTCAATACTGAGGAAGGAGATAACAGTGTCACTGTCTGCCAGTCCCCATCCACAATAAACATAGCTTTCTTAACTCCCTCCCTATTACACCTCCAAGATCTGGTGTCAAGCAGGGCCAAAGCCAGAAATTTGAAAGACCTTCAGACAAATTCCAAATAGAACTAGATTTTCTGTCTGATTTGCACATATAACTCAGCTATGGAGAGAGAGGGATTGCTGAAGGGACTAGGTAGAGAGCCTTAAAAAAACTGTCTCTCTGTGAATTTCTGATGCTATTTCTTTCTTTAAATGCAGCTTAAAGTGTCAGGATAATAATGATTTTTTTTTTAAAAAAGGACTTCCTATCTAGCACATCTATCAAAACATTGAACAAAAAGACAAGAGAAGTTAAAAGCCTACAAGTCAGTCTACATAGTAAATTTCAGCATCCTTGTTAAGGGGACAGAGGTGCCATTTTTAATTCTGATTGAACAAATAGAGTATATAGCTAATCAAGTCCTGAAGCTTTCTGATTTTTATGACATTTGAAATTTTCCCTGCTTTATTGGAGAATAGGAGAGCACTTTACTGAAACTTTCATAGCAACAAAATAACCAAATATAGCACCTACTATGTGCTAAGAACTGTGCTAAGCATTTTTTACAAATATTATCTCATTTTATCCTCACAACAACCCTAGGAGGTAGGTGATATAATTATCATCTTATTTTTATAGTTGAGGAAAAAGAGGCAAATAAAGGGGAAAAATAGCTAGTATTGACAGAGTCATCAGACAAGTGAGCCTAAAGCTCATAAGTTCTCTTGAAAACAAATCACAGCTCTGGGCAGGACGGAGGAGTATGGAAGTGTAGAGATATTGATGAAACCAGCCAAAAGCACATGAGAAATTAGCTAGTATCAATACAGTATATTTTGCCTAGGGAAAAATAGCTAGAGTCCAATTTGAACTCCAGTCTTTCTGACCCCAAGCCCAGCACTCTGTCTACTCTAGCTGCTTTTTAGAATATTTATCTTTTTTCAAGGTTCGCGTCAGTCACTATGTCCTCCTTCAACCTTCACATGTCCCATACGACTTTAGTGTTCTCTCCCTTCTAAAACATTGTGAGAAATCTTTGTTTGAATTCTTCTTTACTCCCAATACTATATTAACTTTTTCCGTTTTCATGTTCTTAACCCATTGGGAGAAATTAAACTCCTTAAGAGAAAGGATTTTCACATATTTTTTTTCTGGTCTTGTTCTCTCCTGGGCCGAGAATTGCACCTGGCACAGAATAAATGTTTATTTTTTTCATGTTATAATACGTTTACATCATTTTATTTCTAAATATATTCCTCCCACTTCCTACCTAATGAGTCATCCCTTATGACAAAGAAGAAGAAGGAGGAGGAGGAGGAGGAGGAGAAAGAGAGAAAGAGAAAGAAGAAAGAGGAGGAGAAGAGGAAGAAGATGAAGAAGACCAACAACAGCAACAATCACAGCAGCAGCAACAATGAATTCAGGTAAGCTAGCCGCATGCCAATCAATCCTCTGTGTGTGCAATATTCCCTACCCATAATCTTCTATTTCTGCAAAGAGGGAAAAGAGTTTCTTTCTCCTGTCTATTCATTTAAGACATCATTGGTCATCATGATCCCCCAGCATTCAGTTTCAGGGTTATTATTGTTGTAATTCTTTCTATTTAAATTATTTTAATAATTGCTTTTTTATGCTATTTTACCCTTCATCTATTCATTGAAATCTTTCCATGTTTCTCTAATTTGTTAACATTCAGCATTTCTTGTACTCACAAAATAATATTCAAGTGTATTTATACATTTCTCTATTTCCAAATTAGCGGACATCTACTTTGTTTCAAATTCTTTGCCTCCACGTAAAAATGCTACTGTGACTACTTTTGCATATAAGGGACATTTTACTTTATTGGTCTATTTATCTAGCAGTGAGATTTCTGAGTTAAAGGGTATGGACATTTTAGTAACTTTCTTTGTCCATTATAAATCATATTACAGAATGTTTGCAAGGATTCATAATTCCACCAACAATGTATTACTGCACCTGTCTTTTCTACAACCCCTCCAATATTGTTTATTCCAATATTTACACATTTTTGCCAATTTGCTGGGTATGATGTTTCAAGGTTGTTTTTATTTGCATTTCTCTTATTATTAGAAGCCATTTTTGCTGCAATGATTCAGAGCAATCTTTCATATGGTTGTTAACTGTCTTCTCTAGAACTCGGCACAGTCCCTGTCACATAGTAGACACTTATAGTAGTGTTCAAATGCCACCTTTTGCGAAGGGTCTTCCCCACTCTCTGAGATGTTACTATCTTCCCAAGCTATCTTTAAACTTGGATATATCTCACATATAGCGATTTATGTGCATATTGTCTCTCATGCTCTTTGAGGGCTTTTCATTTTTCCTTTGTGTCCTCAATATTTAGCATTAATGCTTGGCACATAGTAAATGTACTTGCTAATTGATTGGTTAGGTTGCAACTCTTTAATACCTTTATTCCTCTCCAGGCTGCACTCCTGACTTTCTTGAACTTTCTCTGTATATCTCAGAAACCTCTTCACATCGGAAGTTTACTCTACCTGCCCCCCCCCCCCGACTTTACATATTGGTAGTACCTTCTTCTGCTGATTGGCTTGTTTCTCCCCAAATCTCCATTTTAAGGAGGAGATCCACACCAGCCGTGTTTTCATTCCTTTACAGGCTGTAGTCCTGTCTCACCCAGAAATTTTCCATGTGCATCTCACATGGGTACTTTCATTTCCCTCACTACCTGCTTTTTAGCTCCCTTTTATGGGTTGTCTTCCTCCTTTAGAATGTAAACTCTTTGAGGGCAGGGACTGTCTTTTTTATGATGATATTTGTATTCTCAGTACTTAGCAGAGTATCTGGGACATAGTAATTCCTTAATAAATGTTTCTTGACTTGATTTTACTTGATATAGAGAGTCTTCCAGAATTTATGTGGCCAAAGCTATTTATTCCCCGGAGATTTCTGGTGATGAACCTCTCTGAACTTAGCTAGGCAATCTTTAGATGATAGCAAGACATGTAGTCTGTCTCTTGGCCCACACTCAAAGCCCTTGCAGTATGATAGGACCTGCTAGACTTGGTCTCCATGAGCAGAGCCTTTGAGAATGCAATGATGTCCCCAAGTAGCAATAAGACATCCAAAATATGATTTTATTGGAGTATACCATAAGACTTTTACAGTAGGAAAACACAATAGACAACAAGTTATTCATTAGAAGATTGGTAAAAATGTTTTCTATTTTAATATTTAAAAAACAAAATTCTGATTTTTTTTTAACTGAAGACAGATAGATTCACTACGTATCCTAATTTTTCAATTACAAGAAAAACAAAAGCCAAAATTGTAACCTACCAGAAGGCTTCTAATTTGGCAGGCTCCCAACTTATACAAGGATATTACTATATGTGTAGTTTATATTACCATTACAAAAAACTACTCACAGAGGACAACTGTAACAAAGGCACCCCAAATGTCCTCTCATAAAAATGATGAGTCTTTTCTCCTGTAATTACTGTCTAATTAAAATCTATATTTCTTTGATGCCCAGGGTTTTGTTTGTTTGTCTGTTTTTTTTTTTTATTTTAAATTAGAATGTGAACTCCTTGAAAGTAGGGACCATGCTTTACTTTTCTTTTCTTTATCTCCCCAGAATACGGCACAGTGTCTAACAACTAGCAAGTGCTTAAGAAGTGCTTATTGACCAATTACATTTCAGTAATTCATTCATTATTGAATTAAAGGCATGCTGGGCATCGTAAAGGGTACAATGAAAATATGACTTGATTCCTTGATCTTCTTGAAACTTCCAGTTTTTAAGAGTCTAGCCATTGATCATACTGTGTATTTCAAACTTTTCTGGTCTCCCATATACTCTTCTGATACAAGAATAGACAAAGATACAAACTCCCTAGAAAGAAGATTTTTCACCAATAACACTTTTATAAAGGAAGCAGAATAATTCCAAAGAGCAAATGAGTTTTTGTAAGAGAACCCTAAGCAGGTGCCTGGAGTTAACTTTGAAGCACTCAATTATACTATATGTTTAAAGGTCAGAAAGGCTTTTCCATGTAATTAATGTTACAAAAATGTACTACCATTAATAAGAAAACAGGAACTCAGACAATCATGCACATTCTCAAAAATAACCCTCAAAGCATAGTGATAAATTTTCTCCAGCTAGAAAAAGTCGGAAAAGGTCAAGGGGAATGTATATGTTTTTTCCATTGTATGATGACATAATTATTTATATTCCTGAACAGATAAACACTATGGGCCCAGCTGGCTTAAACATTTCTCCAGTTGTTCCCATTTTTTCCCTCTTATCATTTAGAAAGTCAGAATCACTGATTCCCAAGCAGCATCACAGTTAGAGATGGGAAACCTCCCAAAGGTAGAAAGTTTCTTAATGACACTGATTAGCACCCACAAGGTCCAGACACTTGGTGGAGTCTTATCTACTCTCTGTGGGTGTGTGAACCTCAACTGGAAGTCTTGTGAGAACAGGATAAATAACACTATTTCTGTTATCCTTCTCCACTTGAGCCAGAAATACACAGGAAAATAATTTCTCATGTGCTTTTGGCTGGTTTCGTCAATATCTCTACACTTCCATACTCCTCTGTCCTGCCCAGAGCTGTGATTTGTTTTCAAGAGAACTTATGAGCTTCAGGCAAGAAATGGCTCACTTGTCTGATGACTCTGTCAAGTAAGTGTTAGAGAGATATTCAAAAACGAGTAGCCCAGAAGTGGAAATCTTTCTAATTGTTCGGTTCAAATTTAGGAAATAGGTGAAGGGTTTGAACTAGAATAATCCTAGTTCCCTCTAGCTCCAATGCTTGGTGATTCTACAATCATGGGATTTTAAACTTAAAGCTTAAAGGTGTCATTTAGTCCAACATCACTTAAAATGAAATGCTCTTTCGAATTTACCATGTTGACCTTCATTTGTCATAGAGGTATGATTTCTAATGCTCATTCATATTGTCTGCCCTTTTAGATTCATCTTCAGTAAGATTTGGAAGGAAAATGTCCAGATATATTTCCACTCTATTTGGTCAAAAAGGAGAAATAGACACATAAAATATACTTGGGTTCATATCCTGACTGCTATTTCCTAGAAGGTCTCTAAGGTCCTATCCACCTCTAAACCCTTTAAGTTTATGCAACATTTAAGTAGGGTCACAGAATAACAGAGGCAGCTAGGTGGCACAGTGGATAGAATGTTGGGCCTGGAGTCAGGAACATCTGAGTTCAAATCCAGCTTCAGACACTAGCTGTGTGACCCTGGGAAAGTCACTTAACTTTGTTTGCCTGAGTTTTCTCATCTCTAAATAAGTTAGAGAAGAGAATGGCAAACTGCTCCTCCATCTTCACCAAGAAAACCCCAAATGGGATTTTTATATCTATATATCATGTGCCACTATCCCCATTTTATAGATGAAGAAACTGAAGTTCAAAGATATTAAGTAATTTGGCTATGACCACATGGCTAGAAATGATCAGAGATGGGATTTGAAACCAGATCTTCCTTATTCCAAGCCCACTACTCTATCTACTGTGTTAAAATGTACAGAGACTGAATGTTAGACCCTGTGTGAATGGGTCTATGACACTCAGATTTTACAGAAACCAGATTTAAGATTAAAAAGAAACATCTAAATTATTAAGAGTTCAATAAAATGGTCAATGAATTTTCATATATACATATGCATGTATCTATACATATGTGGTAAAATGGATAGAACACTGAGCCTGGGATAAGGATAGAAATAATATTTATCTCCAAAGATTATTTTTATGAGAATCAAATAAGACAATAATTATAAAATACTTAGCACACTGCCTGCCACATAGTAAGCAATATATCGCTGCTGATGTTGATTTAAAGTCGATCTGATTATAAATGGTTGTATCAGGCCCCTATCACTTAATGACATTAAATTGAATTGAAATATGTCTGCTTAATGAACAAATTTAATTAAAATCTGGCCAATTGGTCTAATCTTAAAGGCCTTCCACATTTCATGAATTAAAAAAATCTTGTGACTATACTCTTTTCTCACACATCTAAGAGTACTGTTACTGTCAGAATGAGAAAGCACCTAAAAAGGTGCTTTCTTTTTTAGATTTGACCCCAGTCATGGGTCTTCCAGCTTTTTCCTGACACTTCAAAGACAAACCAGATAGAATGGCTTATGTTACTATTTTGGCATCGTCTCTATTTTAACATGAGTGTCACTTCAGCAAAAGGTCTGTTACCACTGGATCTTTGCCTATAACAGTGGTCAGCTGAGACCTCTAGGGCCACACCCTCCCATTTCAGAGCAGCCCGATGGCAGAACTTCTGTTAGTACTGCTCCAAATTTTCTCCTAGATTCCCTCCCTTCTTCTCTCTCTTCCCTTCCCCAGCCCCCTCCGTGCACACACAGTCCAGGCTCCTTGGACTTTAGGAAGGTCCTGCCCATTGCTTTTCAGTAAGTCACATGACCATTGTTAGTTCTGAAACTCTGTTTGTGTTTCCTTTCCAGTATGCTCCCATCAGCAACATGGACCACAAATAGATCCCGGGAATTGGAAAGAAGCAAATGCCTGAATTACCATGTTTTCCATCTCACTTAGATATCCTTGACTCATACATCCTGTCTGAGCTAATGTTAGTTTTCTGATTGCAGTGTGTCTGGAGTCTCCACAAGTGCCAGAGCTGTCCCCAAAGGGTCACTCCTACTTTCAAGTAGCACTTGGGCTGCTCCTGACCTTGTTCTCCTTCTCTGACTCCACTTTGGAGTGGACTCAAATGTCTTACCCCCCACCCCAGCATAACTATTTGCTCCTTTGCTTCAAGTTAC
>CM053623.1:322734589-322780524 GCA_028646595.1 Phalanger gymnotis | reverse complement strand
CCCTGATTCCGCAGCTTCCTGCCTCCGCACCTTCTGGCTTCCGCAGCTTCCAGCTTCCGCAGCAGCTTCTGCTTCGGCTGAAACTGTCTCTTGGCTCACCTTTCCTCGCAGCCGAGCCTCTGGCGTTCTCAAGCCCCACCTCAACGACCAGAGACCACTGGTTCCTGAGTTGGCCCCTCTTAAGTCATTAATCTACACCCACACAGGTTTCGCATCTTATAGGGCTTTGGGCCTGGGGCTTAGCACTTAACAGCTGAAAGTACTTCCACTCAAAAGGAACAAAATCCATACTAAGACAATTTTGCTTAACAACACAGGAGGAAGTGGTCAAATGCAAAACAGGCTTTTGAGGAAGGACAGAGTAGAAACAGAAAAAAAAGATGTATAGAAGAAAATAGGATGGAGAGAAATACACAGTTAATAATCATAACTGTGAATGCAAATGGGACAAACTCACTATTAAAATGGAAGCAGATAGCAGAATGGATTAGAAACCAGAATCCAACAGTGTGTTATTTACAAGAAATACATTTGAAGCAGAAGGGTACAGAGAGTTAAAATAAGGGGCTAAAGCAAAATCTATTATGTTTCACCTGAAGAAAAAAAGGCAGAGGTGGCAATCATGATCTCAGACAAAGAGAACGCAAAAATAGACCTAATTCATAGAAATAGGCATGGAAACTACATCTTCCTATAAGGTACCATAGACAGTGAAATAATGTCAATACTAAACATCTATGTACTTTATTGATTAGAGAAATGAAAATTAAAACAACCCTGAGATATTATTTGTTGCTTTCCCCTTCCATCATTTTAGTCAACTTGATAGGTGTGAAATGATATCACAAAGTTGTTTTTAATTTTTATTTCTCTAATCAATAATGGTTTAGAGCATTTTATTTGACTATAAATTGTTTTGATTTCTTCATCAGAAAATGTAAATGTTGTGGGGTATGAGGCAAAATTGGCACACTAATTCACTATTGGTGGAACTGTGAACAAATCCAACCATTTTGGAGAGCAATCTGGAAGTATGACCAAGTTGTTATTAAATTGCCTATATGCTTTGGTCCCTCAATACCACTACTAGGTCTGTTTTCCATGATTATTATGAAAAGTCATTACCTTAGAAAAACATGGATTGACTTGCAGGTAATAACGAAGAGCAAAATGAGGGTAACCAAGAGAATATTGTATATAGTAACAACAATATTGTTTTAAGAACAACTTAGAGTGACTAAGTCATTTTGACTATTATAAATACCTAAATTAAGTACAAAGACTATATGAAGGAAGATGCTATCTCTATCCAGAGAGAACTGATAAATAGAAATATGTATAGAATGGTTTCACACACACACACACACACACACACACACACACACACATATTTGTGCCTAGTGGCTAGCCATCTCTAGGGTTTGGTGGAGAAAGGGCATAAAAAATTGGAGAAAAAAGAAATTTACATAGTAACTTTATTATGTATTTAAAAGCAATAGAAAGTTGCTTATAACAGATTTACAGTTTCATTCACAATCATGTTTTTTTTTCTATTCTAAGATGTTATGGAAATATGTTATTTCTTCAGTTCAGAATAAAATAAATAGATTGTAAAAAAAAGAAAGAGCAAAAAAAAAAAAGCAAAACAAAACATCTCTATGTACCAAATGGCATATCATCCAAATTCTTAACGAAAAAGTTAAATTAGTTGTAGAAAGAAATAGTTAAAACTATTTTTATATCATGTTAAAACTATACTAGTGAGGGACCTCAACTTCCTCTCTGAGAGCTGGATGAATCTAGCCACAAAATAAATAAGAAAGAAGTTAAGGAACTGAATAGTCTTAGGACAATTTGCTATGGTAGACCACTGGAGAAAGTGAATGGGAGTAGAAAGGAGTCAGCTGTACATGGTACCTTCACAAAAATTTTCTGTGTATTAAGGCATAAAAACCTCAGAATAAAATGCAGAAAGGCAGAAATATTAAATGCATCCTTTTCAAACTATAATGCAGTAAAACATTACATTGAATAAAATGCCTTGGAAACTGATGTTAAAAAATAAATGGAAACTAAATAAGCTAATTATAAGGAATGAGTGAGTCAAAGAACAAGTCATAGAAACAATAAATAATTTCATTAAAGATACTGACAGCAGTGAGACAATGCAGAAAAATTTATGAGATGCAGCCAAAGAATTATTTGGAGGTGGGAGGGAGGGCATAAATGTATATCTCTAAATACCTACATCAATAAAAGAGAGATAAAGCAGATAAATGAATTCATCATTCAAATAAAAAAACTTTAAAAATTAAAAATTTGTAATTATACAAGACGAAAATACTAAAAATCAAAGAGGAGATTAATAAAAATTGAAATTAAAAAATTTATCTAATAAATAAAACTAAGAGCTTGTTAGTTAAAAAATAGATAAGCTATTGTTTAATTTGATTTAAAAAAAGAAGGAAGAAAACCAAATTACCAGTATCAAAAATGAAAAAGTGTTAGTGAATCACTGATTGAGATAAAATAAAATATTTGGAGCAATTTTGCTCAGTTATATGCCAATAAATCTGACAATCTAAGTGAAATGGAGAATAGTGACAAAAATATAAATTGTCCAGATTAACAGAAGAGGAAACAGAATACTTAACTAACCCATTGTAGAAAAAGAAAGTGAACAAGCCATCAATGCGCTCCCTAAGCAAAATTCTTCAGGATCAAATGGATATACAAGTGAATTCTGCTAAACATTCAAAGAACAATTCATTTTAATACTATATAAACTTTTTGAAAAAAATAAGTAAATATACCTAAACCATGGAGAGCAAAAAGAGAGGGAGAAAATTGTGGATCAATTTCCCTAATGAATATTGATGCAAACAATTTAAATAAAATATTAGAAAGCATGTTACAGCAATATATCACAAAGATCATACACTATGACCAGGTGAGATTTATACCAGGAATGTTGTTCTAGTTCAATATTAGGAAAAAATGCAAGCATGATTGATGATGTCAATAAAAAAAAATCATGTGATTATCTCAATGGATGCCAAAGTGTTTTGGACAAAATACATTTATTCTTATTAAAAACACTAGAAATCATAAGAATAAATGGACCTTTTCTTAAAATGGTAAGATCAAAAGCAAGCATTATCTGTAATGTGGATAAACTAGAAGATTTCCCAATAAGATCAGGGGTGAAGCAAGGATGTCAATTATCACCATTATTATTGAATATTGTACTGCAATTGCTAGTTATACCAATAATTCAATAAATGATGAATTGAAGGAATAAGAACAGGAAATGTGTAAACAAAACTATCACTCTTTGCAGATAATGTGATTGTATTCATAGAGGACCTAGAGAATCAACTCAAAAGCTATTTGAAACAATGAACTTTAGCAAAGTTAAAGGATATAAAATAAACTCACATAAACCATCAGCATTTCTACGTATTACCAACAAAGTCCGGCAGGAAAAAAATGACTGCAGAGAATATAGAATAATTAGGAGTCGCTCTGACAAGAGACATTCAGGAATCATATGAACACAATTACTAAATTTTGCACACAAAATCAGGTCTAAACAAGTAGGGAATATTAACTGCTCGTGAGTAGTCCAAGCCAATACAATAAAATGACAATTCTACCCAAATTAATTTATTTATCCAGTGTCATACCAATCAAACCATTCAAGTGTTATTTTCTAGAGTTATAGAAAATAATAACAAAATTCATCTGGAAGAACTAAAAGTCAGGAACATAAAGCAAACCAAGGGAGGGGAGGAGAAGGGAGTAGGAAAAGGGAAAGAAGGCAAGCTAGAAATACCGGATTTCAAACTATATTACAAAGTGGTAATAATAAAGGCAATCT
The DNA here is from genome assembly GCA_028646595.1 of Phalanger gymnotis. Taxonomy (NCBI): domain Eukaryota; kingdom Metazoa; phylum Chordata; class Mammalia; order Diprotodontia; family Phalangeridae; genus Phalanger; species Phalanger gymnotis. The sequence goes on along the minus strand of CM053623.1, from coordinate 322,776,644 downwards.
GGTACTGAATAAGAAATGGAGTGGTTGATCAGTGGAATAGATTAACTACACAATACACAGTAGTAATCTACTGTCAGATAAACCTAAAGATCCAAACTTCAGGGGGAATAATTCACTATTCAACAAAAACTGCTAGGAAACTTAGAAAACAGTTTGGCAGAAACTAGGTATAAATAGGCTACTCACACTGTATATCAATATAAGGTCAAATTAGATACATGTTTTTGAAACAAAGGGCAATATAATAATCAAATTAAGAAAGTATGAGAAAACACCTATCAGATCTGCAGATGAGAAGAGATTTTGTGATGAAATGAGATAAAAAAAAAAGATCAGAGGAGGTAAAATAAATACTTTTGATTACATTAAATTAAAAAAGGTTTTGCATGAATAAAACCAATGCAACCAAAATTAGAAGGAAAGCAGAAAACTGAAGGGGTAAAATTACAGCAAGGTTCTCTGAAAAAGCCTTTATTTGTCAAATACATAGAGAATTCAGGTAAATTTTTTAAAAATAAGAGCCATTTTTAAATTTGTATATGGTCAAAGGATATGAACAGGCAGTTATCAAAAGAAGACATCAAAGCTATCAAAAACATGAAAAAATCATTAATCGAAAATTGAAAATACACATCTGAGGTACCTCCTTACACCTATCAATTTGGCTAACATGACAGAAAATAAAAATGACAAGTGCTAGAGGAGACATGGAAAAATAGGTGCCCTAATGCATTAGTGGAGTTGTGGACTGGTCTACTTTTCTAGAGAACAATTTGGAACTATGCCCAAAATGCTATAAAAATGTGCATACAAATTGACCCAGTAAGAATGTTTCTATGTCTATTTCCAAGAGATCAAAGAAAAAGGCAAAAAGGCCTATATGTACAAAACTTTTTACAAGGATAAGATCATAATCCTCATAACAAATAAGCATAGTCATATAGTCAAACAAAATAAATCTACACCCTTGCATTGTTCAAAAACTTATGCCCTATCCTACACTTTAGACTGATCACTCCTATGTCAAGAAGTCTTCATTTTCAGGCTTCTGGCATTGTGATTGGTCATTATATTGATCAGAATTCTCCAATGGTTTTGAGTTGTTTATTCTGCACAAAGTTTTTTTTTTTTTGATTTGTTTTTGTTTATTTCTATATGAATTTTTCTCCTAGTTCTGCTAACTTTACTCTGTATAAGTTTATATGTCTTCTCAGGATTCTCTGATCTTTTGCCTTTTTACTACATAATAATAATTCTATTATATTTATATACCATAATTTGTTTGCCCATTCCTCAACTATATAGAGACCTCCTTTATTTCTAGATTTTTTCTGTAACCAAAATAGCTGCTATAAATAGTTTTATATAGTCCTTTTTATAGTCCTTTTCTTCTTTTTTTGATCTCTTTGGAATGTGTACCTAATAGTGCTATGACTGGGTCAAAGGATATCACAATTTGGTGACTTGATATAGAGTTTCAAATTGCTTTACTAATTATTGGACCAATTCACAGCTCCACCAAGAATGTGCATGCATTCCTATCTTCCCACAGCTCCTTCATTTTTTTTGTCAATTTTACCATCCTGATGAGTGTGAGATGGAACCTAAGAGTTGTTTTAATGTGGACTTCTCTAATTATTAGTGAGTGGAACATTTATGTGACTATTACTTAGATTTCTTCCTTTGAGAGTTGCCATTTAATGTTCTTTGATCTATTGGGGAATGTCTATCATTATTATATATTTGAACCATTTTCTTACACATATTAGATCTGATACTTTTTTCAGAGAAATCAAATACTGAGATTTTTCTACCAGTCAATGATTTCTCTCTTATTTTGACTGCATTTATTTTGTTTATGCAAAACCTTTTCCATTTAATGTAATCAACTTTGTCCATTTTATCTTCTACAATGCTCTCTGACTCTTGTCTGGTCATGAACTATTCCCCTATCCATTGCCACATTTGCAAGAGACATTTTCACTCTAGTTTAAACTTTAAAATAATAAAAACAAAAGAAGAGCAATAAACATGAAAGTCGTAACTACTTTCAAAAAGTTTAAACAGGTCAGCACCAGGTTAAATAAATATCAACTGGTTCAAACCATTTATAAGCAGTTTAAAGAAATCAACATTTAAATTTTATATGATAAAATAATTGAATTGAAAAATGATTGTAATCTTTAAGTTCAAAGCAGCTTAAATAATTCTAAAATGGCTTGAACCAATTTTATACTTGTTCTATAATGTTTGAAGCAAATGAAACTAGTTTGAACTGCTTTCATAATAGGGACAAAATACTTCAATATTTCAAGGACCTGTGATTTTATCAGTTTGCTAACTCCCTTCTCTTAGACATATCTTAACCCCTTTACAACTCAATAGATGGTCTAACAGTGATGTTGTAGCTGAAAAAAAATCACCACCCTGAGGCCAACCTTGTTATTTTTGTCCTAAGATGGCATATGTAGTAATTTATCACCAGGTGCATCCATGAAACCTTCCCAGCTTAGAAGAAATTTCAGTTTAAATTCCATTAATGGAACCTTGATATAGAGAGTCACCTCCATCCCTGATCTGTGAAGAGGCATCTGAGAAGATTAAACAAGTTAAAGCTGGCTAACTTTAGTTTTAAATTGTTTAATTCCTTTTTAAAAAATAACAAAATAATAGTCATAAAAATAATCATAATCTGCAATCTGAATTACCTACAACCATCATAAAAAATTTAAACTAGTTTGAATTGGCTTATTTTAGTTTGGAGCAATTTTTTTAAATAACAAAAATAAAATAGTAAGAATATTTCAATCCTTCAATGATGTGGGATTTAGTTGATGTGGGTATACCTTTACCTTCTACTGCCACTAATTCAGAACGTATTCTCCCTGTAATTTAGTAAATTGTTTTCAAGAGTTGCTGTGGCTGCCCTTTCACCAATTCATCACCCTGCAGCCAATCTGGTGATGAGTTTCTATGGACTTAATGAGGCTGATCCTTGAATTAAAAATAAGCAATCCCTCATTGGTCCTATACTCAAAGCTTAGTAAATCCAAGGTCACCTCCACCATGATAAGGCTTAGTCCTTTACTGGTGGCTTGGGAAAAGAAATGATAGTAGTAATCATTATCTTTATTGTTATTATTAAAACTCTCAGGGTACTTCAAAAGTGAAAAGGGGTACTAAAACCAACCAAATTTTAGCTACCTGAAATAGCTTTTCAACCATGTAAACAAATGATAGAAATAATTTTGAGTATAAATAGCTTTCAAACTGTTTGATAAGGTGAAAACTGACATCAGTCTGAATAGCTTTCAACTGTTTTCAACCACTCATAACTGATTTGATATTTGTATAATTTAAAAAGTTATAAGAACATTCAAAAATCACAGTCGGAAACATTTTTTAAAAGAACATCTTGTTTAAATCAGGAAGAATCAAATGCAATTCTGTCTGAACATTAACTGCTTTAAATTTTAAAAAAATATAATCTAAAAACCAAAAATGGGTTTAAAATGTAATATAAAAGAGAAACATAATAATTACATTTATATAGAGTTTAAGTAAGTTTGAATTTACTTGAGTTCATTTGAACAGATTCAATCAAATTAATCTGAAACAGTTTATATTGGGTAAAACTTGTTTGGACCTTTTAATAATAACAAAATAAAATGTTAGAAATAAAACTGGTCATGAATACCAGTCTCAAGCATCAAAAACAGATTAAATTCTTTTTAAGCCATTTTAATAGTATTCAGTCAGGTTTTAAAGGATTTAAACTATTTGGACTCTTTAATAATGAAAACAAAATAAAGTAATAACTTCTTTCTAGAGCCTCCACACATTAGAATTGGTTTAAATATTTAGACCAATAAAACGAAAATACTAATAATAAGAATGATGATAAATATAAATTTAAATCAATCTAAACAAGTGAGACCATATTAGAGTTCTCTTAAATTTATCAGGGTTTATAGCATCTTACATTGGATTAAATGTTTTTAAATAATTAAAAAATATAAATGAAATAATTAAAATAGCAAGTTTCAAATAGACTTAAATGGACAAAACTGGAATATCAAGTTTAAAAGATCAATTGATTTTTAACCAATTGAACTTCTAAAAATAAAGATGTCTTTGTATAAAAAAAGAATCACACATAGCAATATGTCTCCACTGAAGTGATTCCTTGATGACTGATCATGGCATGGAGGTAGGTGTCTTTGCCTTCTCTTGTGTTTCATCCACAGCACCTACCTTCCTTTCCATTCTTATTAAAAATGACTCGCTCTCATGCACTGTACATTCCAACCAAGAGCCGCTTTTAGTCTTTCTTTACATACAACCTTCCACCTTCTGTTTTCTGGATTTTACCAGGGCTGTCCCTCATATGTCAAATTCACTCCTTCACCTCCACCTCTTTTGGAACCCCCAGTTTCCTTCAGAACTCAGCTTAAGCATTTATATCGATTTGTGGTCTTCACTCATTTGGTCCTTCTCATTCTCTTAGGACAACCCCACCCCCATTATCTTATACTCTGTTTGCATATAGACAAGGGAGAAAATCAAAGAGGAGGAGGGAGGGAGGGAAAGAGAAAGAGAATGATAATGATGATAATGACAATGATTGATTGATGATGATGTTAGTGGTGGTGAAGATAGATAAATAGATGACAGATATAGACAGACAAATAGAGATATTGATTGTATGTACTTCTGTGGAGTATTTTTGGATGAGGACTGAACCTATGATTTTTTTTTATTTCCAGAAAACTCTCTCTACTAATGCTGGTTTACCCCTTTTCTGTGACTTTGCTATCTTAGACAGTTGCCTATAATGTTGAATTTAAGTGATTTGCCAAAACTCATGAAAGTCCTATGTATCATCCTGAGATCATGCCCTGTCTACCTCTCTGCCTATCTGTCTGTGTGGAGGCATTTATAAAATACACATGTAAAATCTAGACACATATGGAGATATCCATATCTATATATGTCTATATCTATATCTACATCTGTATCTATCTATTCATCTATCTATCCATCTATATGTGCATGAGTGGGTTTACTTTAGGTCCAATCTATGAAAGACAAATGTCTTAAGTCCCTATTTCCTCCAGAGTTTTCTGAAAACATGAGGGCAATGAGAGGATTTTTTATTCTGCCAATGGCTAGAACCTTTACTGATTGTATTTCCCTCAATTTTATGTGCCCAGAAAGTAGTATCTCAGGTCTATTTAACTAGTTCCAATAGATTAATTTTTATAAAGAAATATTTACTACAAAGATATATTAAGAACAAGCATTTGACATTTCCCTGAATGCCTGGTGGCATAATTATTACACACACACACACACACACACACACACACACACACACACATATGCACACACACAAGCACACAAATATCCACACATGCACGCTCACACACACATACACGCACACATGCACGCGCACACACACACACACACACACACACACACACACACACCCCACCTCAGTCTCTGAGGAGAGCTCTCAATTTAACTTAGGTAATATATAGCATTAGTCCTAACATGTTCAAGTCTAAAGCCCCACTGGGCAAGTATCCCAGACCATTGCTCCTCCATGCTTTCCTGATGGGCTCCATGTGTGGCCTACAAAATCACCAGCTCAGTCTTGCAGGTCAGAGACTCCACTCTTTTCACCTAGAATTTTAAAGACAAAAGATACAAGACCAAAACCACATAACCCAAAGGGAGGTTGCCCCTAGACCTTTCTTCCTTTTACTACATAGTATCACCTGCTATAAGTGAATGACTCCTGCACCACAATTGGGTGGATTTGAAGACAGAAACAGTTCTGGCTATGCAGCCATTGGAAAGAGACTGGCCCCCAACCACTTGGTAGGGTAATGCAGACTGCACAGGTATGTGCTAGCCCCCTTATCTCCCAGACATAGGTCTCCAGAGCCTCTCACGCAGATGATGCCTCTGGGAGCGCACCAAACCACAGTTATGCATGTAACTCACGGAAAATCATCTATTGCGGATTGGGGTGAGGAGAGTGATATCACTCAAAGGAATACCCACACCAATACTATTATAAGTTGTGTGGATTACTGAAGATGAGCAATGAGATGAAGTCCAAAAGTCTCAAAGCCAAGCCTAGAAAACCACTTGTTGGCATTCTGGAGGAGATTCCTATTCAAGTATTAGGTGAACTTATGACCTCTTAGGTGCTTTCCAATCCTGAAACTCTATAAGTATATTACTAGTGCATGGATTTCTAAATCGCTTTATATTATAAAAAAATTCTCCTAAGATATGCTTATGACGTAAATAGTTCAGGCATCATGATTCCTACTTTACAAATGAATGGACTCAAAGCAACTTAAAGATTTGTTCAAGATTACAAAACTAGCATCTAGAAGGCACAGTGGATAGAACAGCAGGCCTGGAACCAAGAAGATCCAAGTTCAAATGTGGCCTCAGATACTTATTCACTCTATGAATCTGGGCAAGTGACTTGCCCCTCTTTGCCTCAGTTTCCTTGTCTGTAAAATGGGCTGGAGAAGTAAACAGAAAACCATCCCAGTATATATGCCAAGAAAACCCCAAATGAATAGCAAAACTATAACTAGCAAGTGGTAGACCTGGGATTTGATCTCAGGTCATCTTATTCCAAATCTTTTGCTGTGTCTACTACAGAACATTGCTTGTAAGATAGAGGAGAATAAATAGATGGTTCATATAAATCATTTTGAAATCATTCATCCTGGTTGGATGCAATTTGCATGTTCCAGGCACATTTTAATAGTAAAACTAAAATGGTAGCAAGAGAGGAAATGATAATAATAGATAATGACAAAGATCTTAGGCCAGAAATGGATAAAATTAATTTAAGAAGGTTAGAACCAGGTTAAAGCAACTGAAAGCAGTCAAAATATGTTTGAAAATCATTGTGATAATAAAAACGAGATGATAACCATAAAAACAATTACAATAACTACTTTCAACGAGGTTAAGGAGCTAGGTTAGAGGTTGGATCACCAGGTGATGGACATGTTGGCCTTCACATCTCATTATATGGCCTGTTAAGGCAAAGACAGCATTGGCATGAAGAGTTCCTCCTCCTGATGAAGGAAATCAAAGATTCCATCACAACAACAATAAGGATTATTGTAATAACTCCTCTAAGGCAGTTTAAATAGGTCATAAAGTATTTGAAAATTGTTCATCTTGGATCAATGAGGTTTAGGGAAATATAAGCTGGTATGAACTCCTTTTTTATATAATAAAAACAAATAGTAATAAAACTAATAATAACTGTCTCCAATGACCTTTATGAGTTCTAAACTGTTTCAATCAAATTCAAGAAATTTAAATGCATTAAATTATTTTAATAATAAAAAGTAACAGCAAGACTATAATAGTAATTACTTTTAAAGTATTAAATAAGGCCAAACTCATTTAAATCCACTTAAATGACCTGATTAAGTTTGAACAGTTGGAAATTATTTGATAGTTACTGCAATATTTAAAAGGCATGAACAATGGGAAGAATATTAAATTGGTATATAGTCCAAGGTGGAAAAAATACAATCTGCTGTTCTTATTGCTTGATGATGATTTTAAAATAATTATGAGTTTGATTCAGTAGAGGGAAATGTTGCCTCAGAATTCCTCCTTCAACAAAGTGTCTCCCATGAAACCCATAAAATTATTCAAGAACCCTACAGAGAATTAATAGAGATAACTCTGAAAATCTCTTGACTATTTATATCAAATGAAGCATGAAATATTGTGTATATTTAAAGATATCTGTTACCAAATGCAATGGCTCAAAGTTGAAACAAAAAAGAGAGTCTTTGTAGATCAAGCATTCTTAATTTTCCATCCATACACCTCTAATGGACCCATGGATAGATTTCAAGAAGTTTATTAACTTAGGTCAGAAACAAAAGCACAACTAATGAACACTTTTTTTTTTTATTTTTCACTGCTTCTAACTGAAATTTAGCATTTCCTTCAATTTTTTTTTTTATTATTCTGAAACAAGGTCCCTAGGTTTTATGGGATTACAAAGGGTCCATGACAAAAAAATAATGATTCTTGAGACAGATGATGATTTCAAAAATAAACAGATGTTTGCAAATGACACTAATTTCATCAAGCCCAAAAACCCCTATATAACTTTCTAAATGAGTCCCAGAATCACTCACGAGAGAGTTCATTCTAACTATCCATTCGGGAAAAATCAAGTGGATGAAAATTATCCATTGCCCAAGTACGACATGTAATTGGAACACCCACCATAAATCTTGTGCCTCAGGATATATATCTTGGACATATACTACTAATGGACAATAAACTGGGAAGAGGATTTCCTTTGGGAGATTATGTGGTACTTTTAATGGCTCTATGATTCATCCTGAAGTAATAACTTTTAAAAATCATTATCTTATTGGAGAGTGATGCTGTATGACAGTGAAACAACAATGCTACTTGTTGCTACTGTGATGGTGTAAGGCTAATAACACCAGCACACAGCAGGGCTACTGGCACAGATTCTTTGATCTGCTTCTTTAAGGAAAACAACTTTAAGGGGTTAACGATCTTACTTTAATTAAACATACATATATCATTCACTTAATTCAGGGCAAAAAGTCAGCACCCTGAACTTCAGAGAAAATAGAAACGGAAATTACAAGCAGAAATTATATAAACAGAACAAATAAACACAAATCAGTAGACATTCTTCTATTTGTCTGACTGACCAAAGCAATACATATACAGTTACCAGAGAGAGATGCATCAGTATCAAGGTTTTTCAAAGCTGAGAGGCTCCTTAATGGCTACCCAGAATCTTGTCTGGTCAAATCACAGGATGCTCTTCCAGTGAGTGAGCCCCAAAGAAAAATGCTAACCACAGAGTATACATACACATCTTCAGGGATTCTCACCTCTCAAGGGTCTCATATCTCTCCTGGACTTCACACCTCTTGTGGCCTAATTAGCAATAGAATGTAGGCCTTCCCACAAACAAAGGCAAGACTCAATCAAAGGCACTTCAATGCCTTGCTGAGAAGCACTCCAAAAGGAAAAAAAAAAACAGTAAAAAGTCCCACTTTGCTTGCCCTTACAGAAATCATAGAAAACCATAGACTGTGAAGAATTAAAATTATGGGTCACCCAAAAGGCAATGGAGAGAAACACGGTGGGCATAAATGAGCTGCAATACATTACCAATAAAGAATTATACAGGGAAAGTAGTACTAATCATATTACTCGAAGGGTATATGAGCTGAACAAATAGCCTACTGGTCATATAGATAAATTGAGAGATAAGCACTAGACAGCCCACAGGTGCCATTTCATATTCATTCAATATCAAGAAATCTTTTCAAAAGACCCCATATACATTGGGCTACATGTGAGAGATTATGGGAGAATACAAAGAAAAATTGTAAAGGAAGAAAGGGCATACCTGAGCCATAATCTACATGCAAAATTGAGAACTTTATGTGAATTGATGAGATATGAGATCTCAAATTATCTAATTATTGAATTAAATTTGTCCAAAATTACACATACATTTTAATTAGTTCACCATAGATTGATGCAAATGCAACTGTTTTAACTACTTAAAACAAGAACATAAAAATAGAAGTTACAATAATAATTACTTCCAAGGATCTTAAACAGGTATTATTTCAATATGTATTTTAGTTTAAACTGTCTTAATGAGGTTTTAAGTGATTTAGACTGGATCGAACTCATTAGAAGTAATAAAAACTTCAATAAATGCAATAATTATAACTACTACCAATGAGCTTAAACAAATTTCAACTGGTTTAATTCATTTTAAATTCATTTGGTTGGATCTGAAACAATTTAAACTTTTAATAAAAAATAATAGCAATAGAATAACAATAATTATTTTCAGAGTATAAGCAAAATAGAATTAGCTTAAATCTATTTAAAAGGATTCTAACCAGATTCAAACAGTTTAGACTGGTAGTAACAGGTTTGAACTCTGTGTATGTGTGTTTATAATGAAAATAACATGAGAGAAATGAGAACAATTGTAATCATTATCCTTTGATTCTTGTCAGCACCTGTTCTGTAAGCCTTCTCTCACAAGCAAAGATTTAGAGGAGAGAAGAAAAACTTGCTTTAAGGGAGTAGCATCCCAGGATCCTGGTACATTTAGAATAGCCTCATACCAGAGGCTCTGGCAATTGAGAATCATGAAAAAAAAAAAACCCTTTACCTTCCTTCATGACTCAAGCATAGTGTTTTGTTTTGTAGAGGGTTGGATTTGGACTCTCACAATTTGGATACAAATCCAGGATTTGCTCCTCAGAGCTATTACCTTGGGCAAATTACTTAGCCTTTTTCAGGCTTAGTTCTTTGATTTGTAAAATAAGGAAGTAGATTAGTTAGCCAATCTCTAAGGTTACTTCCAGTTTTAAATTTTATGATTTGAGGAAGCCAAAGATATGCAAAGATATGTGAATGCACATATTTGCCATGTATTTACATATCACAAACAAAACTCACCATTGTGTTTTGCTTGGTAGTGTGAGACAATATGCTATGCAAGGGATTTTCTTGTGCTGCCAATAACTATCCCCCATTCCAACTCTATTATACAGCTTAGTGTTTACTCTTATGCCCAAGACAATTGTTTCTGGCACTTAAATGAAAGTACTTTTCATTTAAAAAAAAAGTTTTAATAAATAAAATCAAATAAAAATATTTCCTTTCCATCTCCCTCCTGTTGAAAAAATAAAATAAAATAAAAATAAATTCTTTGTAATAAACTGCATAGTAAAGAAAAACATCAAATGCTACATTGGCTATGTTTAAAGTATATCTAACATACATCTTAATTTTCAGTGTGTCCTGAAACCATTGCCTTTCTGTCAGGAGGTAGGTGGCAAGTTTCATCATGAATCCTGTGGAATTATGGCTGATCATCATGTTGTTCAGTGTTCTTAAATCTTTTTGTTGTTGTTATGGTACATTCGCCCCTCATTGGTTCTGCTTATTGTGTTCTGCATCAGTTCATACATGACTTCGCTAGTTTCTCTGAAACCAACTCCAATTGGGGGGCATTTTCCATCCAGTCTTGTATCTACTGACACTTACTTGCAATAGTAGCTATGGATCATCAAATTAAGTGAAGGTGCAGGTGGAAATGGAGCATGGCTAGCCCCAAAGTGGGTCATTCAAAGGAATTCAGAATGGAAATAACTGGCTCTAATTACAGCTGTGTATACCCTGCCCATTTCTCAGTTGCTGAATAAACAAATTAGAGAAATAACACTCCCCAGGTTCAGACTTGCAAGGCTCCTACCTCAAGTGCAACTGTCCCTACACTCATAAGAATTGGAGACCCATGGGGTAGCTCGGTGGCACAGTGGATAGAGTGCCAGATCTGGAGTTAGGAACATTCATCTTTCTCAGTTCAAATATAATCTCAGATATTTACTAGCTGTGTGACTCTGGGCAAGTCACTTAACTCTATTTGCCTCAGTTTTCTCAACTGTAAAATGATCTGGAGAAGGAAGTGGTAAATCACTCTGGCATCTTTGCCAAGAAAACCCCAAATTGAGTCATGAAGAGTCAGACATGACAGAAATGACTGAACAACAACAACAATATTATTATTATTATTATTAATTATTATCCAACCCAAAGAGGAACTGGCACCAATGGAGATGACCAACATCTTCCCTTCCCTCATTTAGCAATGTAACTGGACAAAGTTCAGACTCAACTTCTACCTTGGATTGTTGCAGACTATGATACAAGCCTCCAATCAAGGTTCCAAGCAAGCTACCATGGAACCCATGTTGCCTAGGGAAATCTACCCTTGGTCTCCAAGGTTTGAATAGCTTTTAAAACTTTGTTGGATGAGTACCTGTCTCCTGTTGCTTTGGTTTGCAGAACATTTCACATTCTCTATCTGTGACAGCATAAGGTCTGAATTCTGAGGCTCAACATAATCCACTGATGTGTTCCTCAGAGTGAGATAGAAAGGAGTATTGCCAGCAGTATTGTCAGTGAAATTTTGTCATTAGAATAACACTGCCAGTAAAATTCTCAGATGCCAAAGCATGCTCTCAACAATTACAACAGCATAGTCCTCCCCATAAACCTGAAGGACATGCCCCACTCCACGATATTATTTCACAGGGTCTTAGCATGAAGGATACGGAGAGGCATTTCATTACATTACTATATACAGCTATTTGTGAAAGTTCACATTGCCACAGACATTCCATATTTCATATCTAGACCTCAGATTTCAAGAAGTTTTGCATAAGAATGTATATAAAGGGTTTATCTCCCCCATCCACCTCACTTGCAGGAGATTCAGTCCTAATTGTGGGTTGGGAAGAGAGGGCAACTGAGGTCACATTATGACTTGTGACTCAGTATTTTAAGTTTTCATAAACTTCCTGTTGATAACTCCCTGACTTTTCTGTGTCAACCAATGGCAAATATGGTTAGACTTCTGTTGTAGGTTTATGTGAGAGGGAGAGGGAAATGGGGAAGAGGGAGGGTTGCTTCAACCACATACACATCTGAGAATCAATGGGTGGAATACAGCCTCCCAGAAACACTTTAGTCAGCGTGAATTCCAGACATGCTATTCAAGTCATTCTGTTTAGGCAGTGCAACTCTCTAGTGGTTTTCGATGTTTCATAACATTTCCTTTTTCCTATGACCTGCTGGATCAAGGAATGGCCATTTATTTGGATGACATACTAGTTTATGGTCATATCCTCAACCAGCATTTAGGCTTGGTTCGTACTTTGTTTTAATACCTACATAACTTCTACCCTTGCACTAAGATAGGCCACTTGAGCAATATTTTTTGGAATTCCTGAACCATGTTATCCAATAAGGGATATGAATGGGTCTATAAAGGATAGAGGTAGAATTTTTAAGGAGGGGAAAGAGATCCCCTACCTTGATCAAAGACTTAAAATGGTTTAGAACATTACTTTATCCCCAGATTCTCAGCTTTTTTCAAATTCTCCCACAGATATTGAAGCCAACTCAGGCTATTCCTTATCCAGTCCTCCTACTATTATGCTCAGGCCTACCCGAGCCTATGTCTCAACCCTAACTAGAGACATTAGTGACAGGTTCAGGACTCTTTAACCCGGTCTCATCTGACTCTCAACAGCTGGGGAAGGCTTAGTATTCAATGGGTACTCACTAATGTATTGTATTCTCCAAGATGTTATAGTCTGACCTTTATATATCTGTGGTTGGCTAACCAGAAATTTAAGCAGAAGAGACTGCTCAAAGGACTAACTGAATGAATGAATGAAAAACACATTTATTGTTTATTTTATGTAATGCAACATGCTAAGTAGTGGGACTACAAATAGAAAAGTTAGCTAGTCCCAGCTATCATGGAACAATTGGTCAGGAGGTGGTATTGGTTATGGTGGGGAAGGTAAGATTTCTTCTCCATAAGGCTTTTCCCCTGGATGATGGCTATGGTGACTGGTCTAGTAGTAGAGCCAGCCAGAGGTTTGGGGGGCCACTAATCCTTCTATCTAAGGAGGCAGGTAAACGTAAACCAAATGGCTAGGACAGGTTGATACCAGCGAGTTAGTTTATATTGCACAGAATTCCAACATTAGAGGGAAAACCTCTCTTCTAGGTCAAGGAAATTTATTGCTACCTCAGGACACTGAATATACTGAGTTCCTTGGATCTGATGATTTGTCTGGTTCAAAATGTTTTTCCAAATCTCTTGCCTTTTTATGTTGGTTTCTCACATTTTCCCCTCTCCTCTACTGGTGGGATAGGATGGTCCAAGGCAGGAAGGCTGCATTATTCTCCTGCTTCACTCAACTATATTTATTAGGCCAAAGGCTCTTATATAAGAATGTTGGATGGTCAAGGCTGCATTTATATTTTGACAACACCACAGCAGAACACAGTAGTTTCTTCATGATATAATTTATGTTCTCCTAGGAATAGTCATGATCACAACATGATGTTAGTTGTTATATCCATCACTGTTATGTGTGAAGCTGATCCAAAGCCTCCAGGTCTTCCATGATCCTCTTCAGTATCCTAGTGACCCTCAGCAGTCTTGATATTAAATTTCTAATGTACCCACTGCTATCCCAGGGTCACAATAGTATCCTAGTGTTTTTGGACATGTCATCCAAGATGGATCCATTTTCTTTCAATACTAGACTACTACTAGACTGCTTATTGCTCTCAAAAATATCTAATATTGCATAGGGGATACTGTATTCTAATCTACTCTCCCTTTTCACATGACATCTGAACTAGGACTCTAATTTATTTACTGGGCTTTTTTTTATTAATGAAGTTTAATTCCCTTTGGACCAAAGTCCACATGTCCATTGCCTAACATTAGCATTCATACATCTATTTGGAGTCTACCAACAAAATGTTAGAATAAACACTGGTGCTATAAACTCTTCTTCCATAGTTGAAACTTGTTACAAACATTACCTTTTGATCTACCAAAACCCCCTTCCTTTCATAAAAGCTATGGTGTTCACCAAAATTTTCTTCTCACTTATCCCCTCTATACCTTCATACATGAGGTAAGCAACTCCCCAGGGGGACTTAAAAGTTACTCAGATTGACCTACAGGATGATAAAAATCTACAAAACATCATATTCCCATAGGAGTCATCTCCAACCAGGAGACCAGGTCTGGCTAGCTATGTGGGGTATTTGTAAGAACAGACCAAGAAAGTACCTAACCATCCTGTAGGTCCATATCCTGTTGTGCAAGTAAGAAGGCAGCTCCATGACATACAATTTGGACTTGCCTACTTCATTCCAGATATACACAATATTTCACTGGCTCTTCTTACATCTTAACCATCTTGAGCCAAGTCTGCACCCTTACAACTCATGTCTTTAGTTATCATGGAGGAAATGGAGGAATTTTTAAGAAAAGAAAAAATGATAATGGAAATGCCTCAGTAGACCCTCTAGTGCTATGCTGAGGGGAAGGACAATCTATAGACCTAAGAAAATTACTTGGGAATCTTCAAGCTATATTGACACCCCAAAGGCAATAGAAGAGTTCCATTCTCATTAGCTCAACCCAGCATCCCAGGTCCTAGGGATGTGTTCTGAGAGGAGGAATAAGGTCCAACACTGCCTATAATGGTGGCATAGCAACTGTGGGTTGCTATATAAGCAGTGGGGTGGTGGGATAATGCAACCGTACATAAATGGCCATTGCCCACATTTTTAATCAGACTCTGCCAAAAACCAGTATAGTATTATGGTGACCAAACGCTAAGCTAGTCTGATTGCCTATAGCTTGTCTTCATGGTTCCATGGGCAGGATTATTCATCAGTATGACAAATTTCCTCATATCTTACCTCAGAATCCCACTGCTTCACACCTGGCAGTTTAAAAAAAGGGTATCCCTGGGTGGAGCAAAGCTAACAGTAAGCCTGGTTCTTTGATCCAGTTTGATTCGATTTTCTTATCTCCATGTTATTGACTTGTTCCTTTGCACCTGGAATGAGAGTCAGTGAAAACACTCCTCAGGGATATTTTTTACAACTTCAACTAATTGACTACTCCCGTAAAGAAAAAAAGTTTCTCTCACTCTTCTGGGGAAACTGGTTGATCTCTGGCTATTTTAACCTATAGCTCCAAGTACTGACGACTCTCTTGCCTCTGTTCCACTGGCAATATTGGCAGACTCCTGTTCCTCCCCTTCTAGACAACAAGCCTGAAGCATTCCAGGGTTTCTGGGTTCCTGGTTCAGTAGGTTTGTCCCATGGTGGGATAGAAAATCTTAATAATGATAACTAGTATAAGCACTTTAAGGTTTTCAAAGAGCTTTAAAAATATTGTCTCATTTGTTACTCAACACCCTACTATTGCCTTTTTACAGATGAGAAAAGTGAGGCAGACAAAAGTTAAGTGACTTATCCAGAACCACACAACTAATAAGTATCCAAGATAGAATTTCGATTCAGGCCTTCTTGAACCTATACCAGTGCTTTCTCTCCACTGTGTTACCTAGTTTCCTCATAAATATTTTAGATTTACTTTTTGTTTAGTAACAATTTGGAATAACAGCATCATATCAACACATTCATTAACCTGCTAACCTACAAATGGCATAAGCCCAGAATGAAATGGTCTCCAGGACTTATCTGTTGCCTTTTGAGTTAATATCAAAATCACAGAATTTAGAGTCAGGAGGAACCTCCAGAACTATCAAACTCAACCCAGACCTTAGAAGAATCCTAATATAATGTAACAAACAAGTGGCCATACAACCACTTTCAAGGCCTCCAATGAGGGGAAACCTATTATCTAACGATAGCCAGAACCTTTATAGAACTTTAATATTTCCAAAGTTCTTTTCATATTATCTCATCTGATCCTATCAAATCAAATCTTATCTACTGAGGCAGCGCTGTCCATTTTGAGGTAGCTTTAGTTAGGATGTATTGTCATTTCTATGCAATATTCTAGATATAGCCCACTAAGGCCAAACAGACTATATGCAATCCCTTTTCTGCCTGATGAACCTTCAAATATTTGAACACAGCTTTCAGAGTTCTCTGAATCTTCTCTGCTCTAGGCTAAACAAACCCCTGATTTCTTCAGCTAATTGTCATATAAACAGGGCTGGAAGGCTTTTTGTCATCCTGGCTATGTTCTTCCGGGCTTCACTAGCTTGCTGGTGGCACCCAGAGCTGAACTCTATACTTCAAGATCAGAACAGAACACGTCTTTGTTCCTGCAAGCTATGGCTCTCAAGGAAGCCTAAAATCAGAGCATGGACTAAATTAAACCTTCCTAAATCTTTTTTTCCAAACTGCTTTCTAACCAATTCTTCCCTATTTTGTATACATGAAGTAAATTTTTAAGGCTATGTGTAAGAGTTACCATCTATTGTTTATTTATTTATTTATTTATTTGTACTTTGAATTTATGTCATGTGTATTTCATATTTATTTAGTTCTGTATGTGCTATTTCCCTTCAGTAAAATAAAAACTCTCTGAAGGAAGGGTCTATTTCTTTGATGTTATTCATTTGTTTATTTGTTTTCATATATCAAACAGATAGCATTGTGCCTGGTGCATTTAACGTGTAATAAATGTACGTTGAGTGAATATATGAATGAAGTGAGGCCTAGGCAGCATTTCGTTGAGGTTTCTGCCCTTCAGCGCCTCACAATGATAGAATTTGCATTGGTGGACTGGAGCTCCATTAGAGTGTAGTGGTTGGTTTCACACCTTCATGGTTAAAGGTCTAATTTTCCTGGAATGAGAATCAATCATAGAATCATAGATTTAGAGCTGGAAAGGAACTCAGAGGGCATCTAGCCCAACATCTTTCTTTTATAGATGAGAAAACTTTGATCTACAGAGAATAAATTACTTTCCTAAGGTCATGCAGGTACTAATTTGGGAGCCAGAATTTGAATTCAGTTTCTCTAACCCCAACTTCAATTTTTTGTTGTTGTTGTTGTACCACTCTGTCATTTCAAATTTAGGTTTCTAAGTTTCACCACTGAGGAAAAAGCAAAGGTTTGAATTGGATGTAAGAATAATTTTGATTAGATGTACTCATTGGCTTCTCAAGCACACATAAGCCTGTTCATCTTCCACCCAGCCCAGTTCTCCAACTTTACCCCAAATCCTGCATCTGAAAAACTTACGTTGTAGCCACAATTAACTTCAGTAGGATCTACATGGTAGTGTCTCATCTTGTCTACTTATGAAGGCATTATTGCTTTCATTGAAAAGCTACACTGGGTGATTTTGTAGACCACCATGCAGGGAGATCATCAGTTGAGTTTAGGTAAACAGGGTTTGTATGTAACATTTGAATCTGAAGAGCCTCAATAATTCCTAAAATGATTTTTCTAATTAAGAAATATATTTTCAAACTTTGGTTCCATAAGAAGATACAAAAACTCCTTCTTCTTCTTCTCTCATTTTAAAATGTGCCCTCTGGGTAAACATTACAGATGTTGAACAGCTCTAAAGTACATAAGCAGCCATTACCCATTAATCTGGTTCTACAAACTATGGTAGAATTATCGTGACCTCATATTTTAGGTGATCTTATTTATCATCATTTGTCTCAGTGCTGACATAGGCAGCAGAAACCCAGATACATTATTCCCTACCAACTTTTCATGACATTTTACTAGGCCACAGCTGATACGATCCATCAAGTTATTTCCTCTTATTTGACCTAGCCATGAGTATATAAACTTCCACCACCACCACCCTTAGTAGTAAATGTCGATGACATCTGATCCATAGGAAAGACAATTATTGACATCAGTGGATAATGGTGGTTAAGTGAATGCTAGGATTTTAGTGTTTTCAGTGACATGAATCGACATAGTCATACAAAAGACACACCAATAGCGTATTTAGTGAACAGATTTAAAAAAAAAACTACTGAAGATAAAATTTATACTGTGAGTATACATAATCACAGAAAATGCTGCAAAATAAGGAACAAAAGAAGCAATAACATTGGAGAAGGGGTTCTGAAAATTTAATTTTAAAAACATAAAGGGCTAAAATGGGCTTCAAGATATGTAATGGTTCCCTTAAATTTTATGACTAATCACATTTCAGTTAAGCCATCACTCAGCACTTGTTATATACCTACTATGTGCCAGGCTCTAGGAATACAAAGTCAAGATTAAAAAGTCTCTGCCATCAAGGAGCTTACATTATCATACTGGAGGCAAGAGGGAGAGAATGCATATAACATATATATTTACATACATGTATACATTACAGAAATATATACATCTATAAGTATATACATGTACATGTGTGCACAAGTGCATTTTTATGTGTGCACAAACATAATATGTAGCAAATAAAAGTGAATTTCAGAAGGAGACACTAGCAGCTAGGGGGATCAGCAAAGAAAACTTAACTAAATACTGAAGGAAGCCAGGGAATCCAAGAGATAGCTATGAAGGGGGAGTGTCTTCCAAGCATGGGATATGGTTTGTGGCATTTATCAAGCACCTTCTATGTTATCAGGCACCGGGGATATTTTTTTTTAAATAATGCATCTACCAAATCTCAAAGCTAGGTAAATCCTACATGGAGCCCATTATCCTCTCCAAATAATTATTGAATGAAATAAATATACAATAGAGCAATCAGACATATAGCTTGTTTCCTGGGGTATTATGACTGGTTTCTAACAGAGTATCCAGCACACCAGGGCAGACACATTTCTCTTTTCTTAGGCATGCCCAGACATGCACTGGCTAATTTCCTGATTCTCTTGTTTCATCCTTTTCCTGACCTTCAGCCAAAGCCTCTTTGGTAGTTGTGTAATTAGTCTTTTTAGGTATAAAGTGCTTCAGACTGTGAGAGGGAAGCAGCAGAGGAGGCAGGCCCTGTCCCCAACAAAGAAAAGGGTACTACTATTCTCTTTCTTTAAAAAATAGAGGGGGGAGACTCTAAAATATTTTTGTATTGCTCTATGATCATGTTCCTTATGATATTCAGAAAAAGAAATTATCGTTGTTAAATAATGGTGAACACCAAATTATGCATATTTCTAGTTTAAATGATATTCAATACTAAAAATAGCATTTGGAAATTAGTGAATTTTCATGGATATAATGATCTTGTAAGCAATTTTAAAATCTAACATCATAAAAATCAGAGTTAACAAGAATTAAGCAGTAGAATCAACACCATCCAGCTACAAAAGGAAAAGATTTTTCCTGAATGCCATAAATGAGTCCTCTATACTAAAATTGTTCATTATTGAAATTGACTCATGTAGCAAAATGCACATTGACTGAGAAAATTCATTTGAGATGGGTATAGAGATTCAAACACAACCGAAAATTTAAGGAACTCTTTAGTATTCCTTTCTTTACTTGAAGAAGCTCTTCAAAACCTCCATAAGGATTTCAGCAGACTAAGCTAAACTGAGGCAGAATACTCTGTTTCCAGTCACAGTCCCTCTCCCATTACATGCAGCATCTGCAATGGACATCTATCACCAAAAGACAGAACTCTCAGAAATATACTGGGGGGAACAACCTGTGTGCATTCTTGCAAGATTAAATAATACATTTCTCTATCTGGCCAGATGAATATTTTCAATACCATCAAACACAAAACTCTAAACATTCAGACGCCAGATGATACTTGGTTCCATCATTACCCTGGCTGTTGCCAAAACAGCAGCTGCCAGAATCTCAGCCCTGATCAGCACAACATTTTCTGTCATCTTAACCACAGAGAGGATGGCGAAACAAAATTTTCCCTCCATATTACTATCTGATTTGGCCCAGAACCGAAAGGGGAGTTTAGGAGTAAGAGGGGAGGGAAATATTAGATGGTGGGTAAAGAGAATATATCTTTTGGTTTCTATGGGATAATGGAAAATTCCTTCCTAAATAGTCCACTGCTCTCTAGGTCTCTAGGTGGTTTTTCAACATTTAATTGGGTAAAAGGGAAAATCAGAGCTATAGAAGACAAAATCTTCTAAGCCTCAAGCTTTGGAAATAGCAGAGTCTCCATTCCTTTAAACAAATTCAGTGAAAGTTTAAAGGACAACTAGAAGGCTTATGAAGCCTCACTTTCAGTAATTCTTTCACAGATAGAGGACTAGAAGGAGCTACAGAGGTCATCTAACATTAGGAACAAATAAAGCAAAGTGTCTGCCATGCAGTAAGCACTTTATCAATTCTTTCTCATTCATTCAATCCATTTTGTTCTTCTGCATTTTAACCAAGTACACTCTAATAGACAGACAGAGAGAGAGAGAGAGAGAGAGAGAGAGAGAGAGAGAGAGAGAGAGAGAGAGTTATTGGCAAGGGGCAGAAATTACCAGAACCAGAGTTTGAAGGGTTGGTGATTCCTCTCTCACAATTAAATGTTTATAAAACTTAAGGAATGATTTAAATGATCTAAAAAGGTCCATTTTCTATTAGGCACTCACAGAATATGTAGATTTACTATAAGCTGGGAATTCCAGTGTTCTTTGGGGTTGTCATTAAGTCATGCGACTGCTCTAATGCTCTCCAAAGGAAAAAAAATAATGCCAAAATATCACCCTTATGCTTACACGATCAATGGTTTTCATGTTACCCTGGGCACCATGATTTAGAGCAATATTTTCTCTGTGACCAATTACAATTAAATTAGTGGTTCAGAATCTTCTCAAAGATAAAATTTTTATATCCAGGTAGAACCTGGCTTTGAGACAGGGTAATAGAATGCTAGAGGTCTTAGATTTAGAGCTAGAAGAACCTTAGGACCATCTAGTCCAATCCGTTCTTAATTTGATGAACTAACGTCCAAAAAGTTTAAGTAACTTGCAAGGAGCACAACGCTAGTACATGCCATTTGAATCCATGTCCTCCTAACTCAAAGTCCAGCATGCTACACACTATACCATGCTTCTTTTAAATGATAATTCTCTTCTTTCCCCCAAAAGTCTAGATAGAATAGGCAGCAGTTAATACTCTGCATTATAAAGTTTTACTTCAATATGTCAAAGGACTGATATTTCATCTTCAGAACTATTCCCTTACAATCTTTCAGGATATCTTGAGTCATTGTGGATAGAGCAATTCATCTCCAGATGTCCAGATCTTCAGTAATGAATTTCTCTAATGTCAAACGGATTAGTTCTTGGAAGACAGTCACCCAGTCTCTCATTGGGCCATACTTAAACCATTCCCAGTAAGGTGGAGAATAACAAAGGCTTTGCTTCTAGAATTCTACATTCTCCTGGGACCAATGAAAACTCAAGATTACTTCCATTCCAAGATAAAACATCAGACAAGATGTCTAATGGAGAAAAATGCATATATTTTGATACATAGTGATTTCAATAAATAAATAAAACATTTGAACTTAAAAGCCCTCCAGGTCTTAAAAAAAATCTAAATTTAAATAAAAAGAAGAGCTGTGGACACCTTCAGATCCTCCCAAGGAAGGAGACAAACATGATTCATGCTGAGTAAACCACCCACTCTTGATTTTATGTCATGGTCAAGCATAAGAATAGGGATTCATTTTTAAAAACTATATTCATTTCTCTTCACAAGGTTATTACTCCCTTTTCATCATCTGTAAGTATAACCTTCACCCTTTAGTTAACAAAAAAGACTTCTACAATTGTACATCTGTGAGAAAAGGGGTTGGTCCCAAAATATGCAAACTAACAACATGTAGGTTAGTTCCTTGAGCCGGTGTGGGGGTGTGCCATGGAATGATCATGTTGGAAAAGTATTCTGAAGGATAAACCCTCCTTTTTAGACATTGTTTGATGAATGACCTGTCTTCTCTCATCATAGAATGGGATTTTGTCATTCTAGTTTTGAGCAGCATGTATCCAAATTATGTAAGTCTACAACTACAACATATACTTGAGATTTTTCAGTCTGTAAAATATTAATGAAGACAGAGTGGAGGTTTTGGGGTGAGAATACAAAGGAAACAAAACACACTATCCTGGTCTTGGACAGTTTACAATAGAGGACAACCATGAATGGCATATTTATGTTAAAAATATAAGGAAAACCTATTCTTTAAAGTGAACATGAATTATCCACATAAAATTAAATGCATACGAGTTAAAGGGACTCTGGAGTAAATGTAATGAGACAGAGTCAGAATTATCCTCCTTTGATATCTACCTGGAACCAATTTGAACTCAAGAGAAAATTAAGGCTGAAATCAGAGCATTCCAGTCTTGGGTTCTGAACTGCTCCTGTCTTAGCAAACCCAGACACTGAAAGAATGTTACCTCTTGGTACCCTCTCCCCCTCAAAAGAGGGGGCTGCTGTGGGGGTTCCCTGGAGAAATTTCATTCAGCATCCATTACAGAAGATGCTCATATGTCAGGCATGACTCACAAAATGATGAAATTCAGAAATAATCAGGAGGCCAATAAGAAATAAAACAATGGGCTGAATCCACATGCTGAATTCACAGTGGCTACTCTCCAAAAGTCTGTTCTCTAGTATGTGCAGTATTTTTCTTAATGCTCTTATTAGTTTTCAGTTCAGGGGGAACTACTGTTCCTGAAATCAATAAATGTGAACTCCAAGATTATTGTCTGATCTTTTGTATAAACACTGTCAATCACAGCATTTTTTTGTTTTGTTTTTGGTTGTTTTTTTTTCCTATGGCTCCTTTCCCTCTGTCCTAGATTTATTGCCCCTTACTGCTTAAAAAACTAGTATGTTTAACAGGGTGTGCTAAATAGAGAACAAGACTTAGAGTCTGACAGAACCAGGTACAGATCCTAACTTTGCCACATGCCAGTAATACAAACTTGGGTAAGTCAGAATCTCTCCAGGTTTCTTCTGGAAATGATATTGAACTCAGTGACCTGTAAGATCCCTTACAGCTGGAAATCTATGATCCTATACTGTTATTCATAAAGGATAGTACTCAGGAAAATTAGTAACAACTATTTCCTTACTCTAGGCAGCAAAGGCAGTGCAGTTGATAGACTGCCAGGCCTGGAGTCAGAAAGATTCATCTTCCTGAGTTCAAATCTAGCCTCTGACACTGAATAGCTGTATGACCCTAGGCAATTCACTTAACCCTGTTTGCTTCTACTTCTTCATCTGTGAGATGAGCTGGAGATGGAAAAAGGCAAACCACTCCAGCATCTTTGCCAACAAAACCCCAAATGAGGTGCCATAGAGTGGGACCCAGCTAAAACTTTCTAAACAACATTTCAACATTTCCCTACTTTAAACTCTAACTACATTGGGAATGAGGGATTCCTTCTGCTACTCTACTATCAGTGAGCCTTTTCCTTCTTCCTTCTCCTCTAAATTGTTTCTAATCACAAAACTCTCTTATTCCCTGCTTGGGAGTCATGAAGACAATTTGTGATTAATATCTAGCATTCTGGAGAAAGTATGGGATAACCTATTACAAGAGCTGTACTTAAAATCAGAAGCCCTGAGTCCAAATCCCACCTGTGACACAGGCTAAATATGCGATCACAGACAAATCATTTATCCCTTCCGAGATTCAGTTTCTTCATCTGTAAAATAGAGACAATTTTATCTTCCTCCTTGGGTTGTGAGAGAAAAATTGAGGAAATGTATAGAAAATGTTTTGTAAACTTTAAAGTGCTATATGTTAGTTATAATTGTTATAGATCAAAGCAACCTAATGCTTTCAGCCTTTTAAGTTAAAAGTTGTGCCCATGTGGTAGATTTTGTTGAGATCAGAAAAAGGACGGAAATATGATTCAACCAAAAAAAAGGGTTGATTCATTCACCATGAATAGACATAGCCTGAGTTTGAACTTTAGCTTTACCAGTAACTAGCCTGGATATGTACCAGGGTTTGTACAGCTTCCCAAAATAATCTTAGCTTTAGTGATAGGAGACACTTGGACCAAAAAAAATTAAACCATTCTGAAGAAGGTAGAAATGGATTTAACTAGAGGGTGGAACATGTTTGTCCTATAAAAATTATTTAAATGTTAAACCTTTTTAAATCCTCTGAAAAGCATCAATGAGAAAAGTGCATCTTAAATGATGATCAGTTTGAACATGTTCATATTTTGATGCTCATTTTTAAAGATTTCTATGTGGTTATAACATGGAAGCAGCTTTTGTGACAAACTATAGCACAACCTAATCCCCTATTATGCCCCCATGATATTGTTATTTTTTTTTCTTTTGACCCAATAAGAACTATTTCCAAATGCTAGAAAGAGAGGATGAAAGGGCTAGACCATCAGGGACATATTTATTTAATAAGTGGAGAATAAATCCATAAAAATCAGTCAACCAAATTCTCTTAGAGATCTTATGAAAGCCTTCTTGTAGTGACAGAAGTCCTTCAAGCCAAATTTTGCAAAGATTAATCTAATCCACTATGCCCCGAGATCCCTTCTCTAATCACTCAGGGTGGCCATTTTTCCCTGGCACACAAGCTCTGCGTGTAGAAATTTGCCAATATATTCAGGCGTTTGTCTCTGCCCAGCAAGGCCAACACCACTATTGTGTACTCGATCGGAGAGAGTGAATGTGTCATTGGGGAGTAATAAAAACATTGAAACTATTTGACTAAATGCAAATTTCATGAGAAGTAAAGAGATAAGGATATGATTTTCG
Source organism: Phalanger gymnotis (assembly GCA_028646595.1). NCBI lineage: Eukaryota > Metazoa > Chordata > Mammalia > Diprotodontia > Phalangeridae > Phalanger > Phalanger gymnotis. Next base: position 322,751,507 of record CM053623.1, on the reverse strand, counting down.
GCATAAACTGAAAAGAAGGAAAGTGGTCTTCCTATGCAGCTTACATTCTAGACCTGATACAATGAAGCTCTTTTTTGATGTTTAGTTGCTTTAGCTGTGTCCAACTGTTACGACCCCATTTGTGGTTTTCTTGGCAAAAGATAATGGAGTGATTTGCCATTTCCTTCTCCAACTCATTTTACAGATGAGGAAACTAAGGCAAAAAGGGCTAAATGACTTACCCAGGATCACATATCTAGTGTCTGAGGTCAGATTTGAACTGAGCCACATGAGTCTTCCTGACTTTAGACCTGGAATTCTATCCACTACGCTACCCACCTGCTTCAATAAGGAAGATCTAGAAGAAACTTAACAGTCAATATAAAATCTTATAAAAGAATCTTTATGATTAAACAAGGGTCATGTCTTAGCTTTATCCTTTGGATGGACAAAAGGGGTATTTCACCAAATTCCTTTCCTACAGAGGAATACAAACTATTAATTAGTGGAAATGCCCTTGGGGAATTACTGCCACATGGAATCACTAAGGGAATATACTGCCCTTACAAGTTTACGAATTTGACTGGACAAATGGATTTCCATTTATATTCATAACAGAGTCTATTGTATTATGAGTTAGTTGTTTTAGATAATAATATATTCATTTCATTTTACTCAATATAAAAGCTATTGTTTCCTTGATAAAAGGAAATCCTCGATAAGAAAAATTTTTCAACCAATGCAGGTCTGTTCTTTGTCTTCACCTGATCTCTTGGAGAGTTGCCAAGAACAATGAAAGATTAAGTGACTTGTCCAACGTCACACAGCCATCATGAAGCAGAGGTAAGCCTTTTACCTAGGTCTTTCTGGCTCCAAGGCCAGCTTTCTACCCACTTTACTGTATGCTTCTCATATTACATACTTGCACAGAATTGGTTAGATTTCTTTTATATTTATGTTAACTTGGAGGTAGCATGGAAGAATAGATAGAGTCAATCTGGGAGGTTAAAAAGCCTTGGGTTCAAGTCTTATGTCCTACATTTATTGATTGTGTGACCGTGAGAAAATTGCTTAATTTTTCAGTGCCCTCATACAACTTTTTCTTTTTTTTAGTATTAATTAACTTATTTTTAGATTTCAACATTCACTTCCACAAGATTTTGAGTTCCAGACTTTCTCCCCATGTCTCCCCACCCTCAGCCTAAGATAGCACACATTCTGATTACTCCTCCCAATCTGCCCTCTCTTCTATTACACCCTATCCCCTTCTCTTATCCCTTTCCCTTCCATTTTCATGTAGGGCAAGATAGATCTCTACACCCCATTGCCTGCATATCTTATTTCCCAATTGCATGTAAAAATAGTTTTTAACATTTGTTTTTAAAAATTTGAATTCCAAATTTTCTTCCCTCCTCCCTCCCTACCTACCCTCATTGAGAAGGCAAACAATTTGATATAGTTTATCCAGGTGTAGTCATGCAAAATACTTCCATAATAGTCATGCTGTGAAAAACTAACTATATTTACCTCCATTCTACCCTGCCCCCCTCCAATTTATTCTATTCTCTCCTTTGACCCTGTTCCTCCTCAAAAGTGTTTGCTTCTTATTACTCTTCTCCCAATATGCCCTCCCTTCTATCATCCCCCCTTCTTATCTCCTTACCCCCCACTTTCTTGTAGGGTAAGATAGATTTACATACCCAATTGAATGTGTATGTTATTCCCTCCTTAAGCCAATTCTGATAAGAATAAGGTTCACTCATTTTCTCTCACCTCCCCCCTCTTCGCGTCCACTATAAAAGTTCTTTCTTGCCTCTTTTATGTGAGATAGTTTACCACATTCCACCTCTCCCTTTGTCCTTCTTGCAGTACATTCCCTTCACCCCTTAATTTTATTTTTTAGATATCATCTCTTCACATTCAACTCACCCTGTGCCCTCCATCCATGTGTGTGTATGTATGTATGTATATGTATGTATGTATGTGTATATATATACGTATATATGTGTGTATGTATGTATATGTATATGTATATATATATACAAACATATATGTATATATTCCCTCCAAATACCATAATACTGAGAAAGGTCCCATGAATTAAAAATATCAACTCTCCACGTAGGAATGTAAACAGTTGAAATTTAATAAGTGCGTTATGATTTCTCTTTCATGTTCACCTTTTCATGAGTCTCTTGAGTCTTGCATTTGAAAGTCAAAGTTTCTATTCAGCTCCTCTTTTCATCAATAATGCTTGAAAGTCCTCTATTTCATTGAATATCCATTTTTTTCACCTGAAGGATTATATTCCATTTTGTTGGGTAAGTGATTCTGGGTTGTAATCCTAGCTCCTTTGACCCCAGGAATATCATAGTCTAAGCCCTCTGATCCCTTGATGTAGAAGTTGCTAAATCTTGTGTTATCCTGATTGTGTTTCCACAATACTTGAATTGTTTCTTTTTGGCTATTTGTAATATTTTCTCCCTGACCTGGGACCTCTGGAATTTGGCAACAATATCCCTAGGAGTTTTCTTTTGGGGAATCTCTTTCAGGAGGTGATCAGATAAGGCTTCAATACTTGATCACTGGTTCTTGATATATTTTATATTTGTTGAATATCCTTCTTAACATTTGGCATCCAGAATCAAATGAAATCCACCATATATGATCTTGACAGCACGGTTAGAGTATAAACTTCCTTTTATGGATATCACATTTCCTTGAAGACATTCATTGATTTGGCAGCTGTATCACATTCTGACACATTGATTTTGTAATTGACTAAATTCTCTCATTTTTATTTGAAAGGTTATCTAGCCATGTTTCTTCACATACATATGCCACTTTGTGTCAACATGTCTGTTTTCACTGAGCAGAGAAGTTTACAAAGTTCTCTTTTCAGTTTCAGTTCAATTCAGGAAATACTTAATGATACCAGAACATGATACAGGAGTCAAATAAGAAATATGATACAGTCCTTGTTCTTGTGGAGCTGACATCTTTAAAGTGGAGATGATGCGTACACTGAGAACCAGAGTATAATAATAAAACATGCACATGAAATTTTAGTGGTATATTTGTTCAGAGGATGGAAATACTCCTTTCAAGATAGTACAATCATAAAAGGCTTCAGGGATGAAGTGGCATTTGAGCTGAACCTTAAAGGATGGATGGGAATTGTATGAAGAGACTGTGGGTAGAGGAGAAGGAGGGAATCACCGATGGAGACAGCAACTTAAGCAAAGGTATAAAGGAAGGAAAGCACTGACTGAGTTTTAGAAAAGCAAGTATTCCAATTTGTCTGAATGGCAATGAATCAGACAGAAGAGAGATGGTCTCTCTGGTAGATAGCCAGAGAAAGGTAAATAATAATAATTAATAATAATAAATAACAAAAATACAAAACATAGTATTTTAAGGCTTACAGAGTTCTTTACAAATATTAGCTCATTTAATCTTCACAACAACCCTGAGAAGTAGGTGCCACTATTATTCCTATTTTATAGATGAGGAGATGGACACAGAGATTAAGAGACTTATCCAAGATCATACAGCCAATAAGTGTCTAAGGATGGATTTGAATTCAGGTCTTCCTGACTTCAACCTCTGTTCCACTCAGCTGCCTAGGTATAGGGATAAAAACAGGCAGATTGAATTTAGAGCTAAGCACAGGAGATTCTATGGGGATAATGGTACTTTCACAGTATATATATGATCATATTAGAAATAATTTTATGCATTACATCTGTGCACATTACAGTGCCATAACTGTCTCTAAATAATTATTGATACAAATGAGAATTGTGGTGAGAGGGAGTGTTGCACAGTGGTTAGAAGACCAACCTTGGAGTCAGAAACATCTGGGTTCAAGACCTGTTTCTGATACACTGGTTGTGTGACCATAGGCGAGTCATTTAACCACTCAAACCAGGCAAATTTCTACGGAGATTTCTATCTCTAAGACCTGCACTAGAGGAGGAAGCTTCTTTTTGGAGAGATGGGGAGGAAGCAATCAGGATCAAGTGACTTGCTCAGGGTCACATAGTAAATGTCTGAAATAAGATTTGAATGGTCTTCCTGACTCCAGGGCCAGTGTTTTATCCAATGTGACACTTAGCTATCTCTGAAGTAAGTTTCCAAACCAATATTTCTCCTCACCAAGTGTTTCCTATAAATAGGAAATCATAGGTCTAAAAAAGACCCTAAACAAGGGGAGGAGGAAGGGACAGAAATTGTATTCATATAGTATTGGTTTCGGGTAACATTAATTAATGGAAACACACAGATATTTCTAAGAAATGTTACTTAGCTCTTTGTGGGAGATTTTACTAAGAACAAGGGAAAAGGCAGATAACAAGGAAGATAAGAAAATGAAAATCTCAGGAACTGAATCCTATACCTTTGGATTCAATTCTGTAAAAATATTTACTTGCAAAAATAAGTTAATGAACTACATTTTCTTAGATATTTTTCTCTATTGTATAATTTGTAAAATTGTTTACAGAGCCACTCTCAGTGATCTGGGTCTGAGAAATAAGCTATCTGTAAAGGCACCATTTGAAAATGCACTTAAATTGAATTTAGTATTAGAAATTGCCAAATGAATAATGATTTCGGTCCCAACTAAAATTAAACAACATCAGAGAAAAATGTCCTTGTTTTCTTCTGTTTTGAAAAATCTCTTTAATCTTCCACTTTCTAAAGTCAAAAATGCAGGCAAGCTAATAACCCTACATGGGCATCACAACAACCATATGCAATATCCAAATTTGTGTGCCTGTGTATATTATAATCTCCCTGTTGTTTAATGGAGGAAAGCAAAGATATTTCTTTTCCAAACATAGGCATATTAATCAACAGAATATTCCCATGCTGTGTGTGTATTATTAGATCTGAAAACTAGCTTTTTGACCTAGGAAATAGAATATGCCAAATTCTAAAAGCAGTTACTTGGTGTGGTTAGTCCATTTTCTCTTTTTTTCTGTTCTACATTTTTTTAAAAATTTATTTTTAGTTTACAACACTCAGTTCCACAAATTTTTGAGTTCCAAATATTCTCTCCCTCCCTCTGCTCTCCCCTTCCCCCAAGAGAGCATGTAATACAACATAGGTTCTACATATACCTTCTCATTAAACTTATTTACATAATAGGCAAGTTGTAAAGAAGGATTATAACTGATGGAATGAGTCACAAGAAAGAAGAATCAAAACCAAAAAGGAAAACAAAAAGAGAGGAAATAGTTTGCCTCAATATGCATTCAGACTCCATAATTCTTTCTCTGGATGTGCATAGCTTTTTCCATCAGGAGCCTTTTGGAACTGTCTTTGAACGTTGCATGGATGAGAAGAAGAATCAAAGTTAGTCTTTACATATACCTCATGTCTGTAATCGTGCATAATCTTCTCCTGGTTCTGCTCCTCTCACTCAGCATCAATTCATATAAGTCTCTTGAGGGTATAATGAAGTCTATCTCCTCCTCATTTCTTATAGCAGAATACTCTTCCATTACATTTATATACCACAATTTGTTTATCCATTCCTCAATTAATGGCCATCCCCTTGATTTCCAATTCTTTGCCACCACAAAAGACCTGTTTTACGTATTTTTGTACATACTCATCCATTTCCCACTTGTGTGATCTCTTTGGGATACAGACCTAGAAGTGTTATTGCTAGGTCAAAGGGTATGCACATTTTTATAGCTCTTTGGGCATAGTTCCATATTGATCTCCAGAACGGATGGATTAGTTCACAACTCCACAAACAATGTAATAATATTCCAATTTTCCCACATTCTCACCACCATTTATCATTTTCCTATTTTGTCATGTTATCCAATCTGACAGGAGAGATGTGGTACCTAAGAGTTGTTTTGATTTGCATTTCTTAAACAATAGCGATTTAGAGCATTTTTTCCCATGACTATAGGTATCTTTAAATTCTGACTCTGAAAACTGCCTATTCATATCCTTTGACCATTTCTCAATTGGTGAATTACTTATATTCCCATAATTTGGCTCAGTTCCCCATATATTTTAGATATGAGGCCTTTATCAGAGACACTGGTTGTAAAGATTCTTTCCTAATTTTCTGCCTCCCTGCTAATCTTTGTTGCATTGGCTTTGTTTATACAAAACTTTTCAATTTAACGTAATCAATATTATCCATTTTGCATTTTGTACCACTCTTTATCTCTTGTTTGGCCATAAATTCTTCTCTTCTCCATAAATCTGATAGGTAAACTATTCCTTGCTCTTTCAAATTGCTTATAGTATCAGCCTTTATATCTAAATCATGAACCCATTTTGACTTTATTTTGGTATGTGGCATAAGATATTTGTCTATACCCAGTTTCTGCCAGGCTATTTTCAAGTTTTCCCAGCAGTTTTTGTGAAATAGTGAATTCTTAGCCCAGAAGTTGGATTCTTTGGGTTTATTAAAGAGAAGATTGCTACAGTCATTGACTACTGTGTCTTGTGTACCTAACCTGTTCCACTGATGCACCACTCTATTTCTTAGCCAGTACCAAGTAGTTTTGATGACTACTGCTTTATAATACAGTTTAATATGTGATATGGCTAGGCCACCTTCATTAGCATTTCTTTACATTAATTAATTTCATTAATTTTATTGTTTTTTTTCCATAAAACCAGATCTTAGTTTTATTTATTAGTTCAATAGTTCCCTTGATTTCAATTTTATTGGTCTCTCCTCTGGTTTTCAGAATTTCTAATTTAGTATTTATTTGGGGATTTTCAATTTGTTTTTTTTTCTAGCTTTTTCAGTTGCATGCCCAATTCATTGATCTCCTTTTAATCCATTTTATTCATGTAGGCATTTAGAAATATAAAACTTCCCCTAAGAACTGCTTTTGCTGTATCCCGTATGTTTGGTATGTTGTCTTATTATTGTCATTCTCTGGAATGAAGTTATTAATTGTTTCTATGATTTGTTCTTTGACCCACTCATTCTTTAAGATTAGATTATTTACTTTCCATTAATTAATATTTCCATATTCCTTTATTACAAATAATTTTTATTGCATCATGATCTGAAAAGGATGCATTGACTATTTCTGCCTTTCTGCACTGGATTGTGAGGTTTTGTGCCCTAGGGCATGGTCAGTTTCTGTGTATGTGCCATGTACTGCTGCGAAAAGGTATATTCCTTTCTATTCCCATTCTGTTCTCTCCAGAGGTCTATCCTATCTACCTTTTCTAAAATTCTATTCCCCTCCTTAACTTCTTTCTTGTTTATTTTGAGGTTAGATTTATCAAATTCAGAGTGGGGATGTTGAGGTCCCCCACTAGTATAGTTTTGCTATCTATTGTTTCCTCTAACTCCCTTAAGTTCTCCTCTAAGAATTTGCATGTATCCTTTTAGTAGGGTATAGTTAACTTCCTTATCTCTCTAATTTATATCTATCTTTGCTTTTGCTTTGTCTGAGATTAGGATTGCTAGCCTTGTCTTTTTTTTTTTACTTCAGCTGAAGCATAATATATTCTACTCCAGCCTTTTATCTTTACCTTGTGTGTATCACCATGTTTCAAATGTCTTTCTTCTAAGCAACATATTATAGGATTAATCCATTCTGCTATCTGCCACCATGTTATGGAAGAGTTCATCCCATTCACATTCACAGTTATGATTACTATATGTGTTTTTTTCTCCATCCTGTTTCCCCACTCCCCGCCCCCCGTTTATGTGTTTATTTCTCCCTTCTTCCTTCCACTCCTTAAAAGAGTTTTGCTTTTGACCACAAACTTCCTCAATTTTCCCTCCCTAGTAACACCGCTCCCTTATCTCACCCTTTCCCCCTTGCTATTTCTTCCCTCCCTCCTAACAATCCCCACTTATCTTTTCTCTTTTACCTCTTACTGCCTGTAGGAAAAGTTTGATTTCTTTACTTATCAGAGTATGCTATTCCCTCCTTGAACCAAATCAGATGAGAGTAAAGCTCAAACATTGCTCTTCTCCCTCCCTTCTTTCTTTCTACTATAATATGTTTTTGTACCTCTTCATGTGATAAAAGTTACCCTTTTCTACCTCCTCCTTACCTCTTCTCCCAGAACAATCCCTTTTCCCCCCTTAATTATGCTTTTTATCATCACATCGGTTACTTTATACTGACACCCTGAGTCTATATATATCCCTTTTAATTGTCATAATAACTGTACCGTTCTCAAAATTGGCATATATATAACACATATAAAACGATATAATCCTATATAAGGATGTTAACAATTTGCCCTTATTGACAAGTTTTTTTTTCCCTGTTTACATTTTTATTTCCCCCGAGTTTTATGTTTGAAGATCAAATTTTCTGTTGAGCACTGACCTTTTCATCATGAAGGTCCGGAATTCCCTTATTTCACCGAATTTCCATCTACTTGCCTGAAAAATTATGCTCAATTTTGTTGGGTAGTTGATCCTTGCTTGTAGTCCAACCTCCTTTGCCTTTCAGAATATCATATTCCAATCTCCCCTATCTTCTGTTGTAGAAACTGCAAGATCCTGCATGATCCTGACTGTAGTTCTGCTATATTTGAATTGTTTCTTTCTGGTTACTTGCAGTATTTTCTCCTTGACCTGATATTTCTGGAATTTGTCTACAATATTCCTTGGTGTTTTCAATTTGGGATCTCTTTTCAGAGGGTGATTGGTGCATTCTTTTGATAACTATTTTACCCTCTGGTTCTAGGACCTCAGAGCAGTTTTCTTTACTGGTTTCTTGGAAGATACTGTCCAGGCTCTTTTTTTACCTCATGACTTTCCAGGAGACCAATAATTCTTAGATTATCTCTCCTGGATCTATTTTCCAGGTCAGTTGTTTTCCAATTAGATATTTCCTGTTTTATTTTATTTTTTCATTCTTTAGATTTTGTTTGACTGATTCTTGATGCCTCATAGAGTCATTAGCTTCTAATTGATCAATTCTAATTTTTAATGAACTGTTTAATTCATTTAATTTATGTACCTCCTTTTCCATTTGGTTGATTTTACTTGTCAAGGAGTTATTTTCTCCAATTAGATTCTGTACCTCCTCACCCATTTTGCAGATTTTACTTTTTAAAGATTTGTTCTCATCAGTAAATATTTTTACCCTTTTTTACCTCTCTAATTTGTTTTTCTTAAATCTTCCTTGAGCTCTTCCAGGAATGCTTTTTGGGCTTGAGATCAGTTCATGTTCCCTTTAGAGGTTTCAGATGTGGGTATAGTGTCAATGCTGTCCTCTTCTGAATTGAGATTTTGATCTTCCCTGTCTCCATAATAAGAATCAATAGTCTTTGGTTTTCTGGATTGTTTCTTCAGGTAGTTGTCTTTTTTCTGGATTTTAAAGAGGATCTCTGTTCCTGAGGCCCAGGAGGCTCAGTCACAAGCTTTTTTGCTGGGAACTGGGGGCCTGGTTACTGGCTTTGTGTGCTGTGGCCTCTGGTTTTGTCAGCTGCAGCTCACCTGATGCTGATGTGGAGTTGGCTAGTGTGTGAAGGTTGAGGCAAGAGGGGTGTCCTTCTGAGTTCTCTTGAGTTACATAGAAGCTCCTGAGGTGTAGGGAGGGGTCATCTGGCTGCTAGAAGTCTCCTTTTCCCCTAGGGCTGTGCTGCAGCATGGGTGGTCTCAGTTGCTGTCTGCACTGATGTCTGCCACTTCTCCTGGCTGTAGGAAAGCATGTTGGTGGTTCTGGTGTTGAAGCTTAGGGGCTCCACTCCCATAGGGCTCAGGAACTCCCATTGATCTACTGAGGTGGGTTTTGCTGGGACACCTCTCTTTCTGCACTAATATACTTCCACCACTACAAGAGGGGCCCAGCTTCTCAGGATACTGAGCTAAAAGGCTACTGAAGCCCCACTTCTGGCTCCTCTATTCCAGGGATTCTCCTAGTATAGTATTCTCTTGGTGAGGAAGGGAGGGGTGAGAGCCATTTTACCTGCTCATCATGGGCTCCTGGAATTTCAAGAAGGTGAATTTCAAATCTTTCGACCATGGGCTGGAAGCCTCAGGAATAGCTGCTGCAGCAGCCACAGACTCTGTGCTCCTATCTGACCTAGTTTCTACAGACTCCCATCCTGGGCTGAGAGGCCCGGGGACTCCTACTACCTCCAGCAAATGGCCCTGGGCCTGCTCCTGCTCCCACTCTGGTATGGTTTAGTTCTGCATGCCCAGCCAGGTCTGCTGGCTGGGTTCCACCCTGCTCTGATTCTGGACTTGTTGGGTGCAGTTCCATGTACCAGATGCTCTCCCAGCCCAAAGATCCATCCTGTCCACCCTGCAGACTTTGCTGTCTTGGAAACCTGCCACACTTAGTCTCCTAGTGGCTTCTATCTCTCTCAAATCTGCTCAGATTCACTTTTTTAGAGATATCTGACAGAATTTGTAAGAGAGCTCCAGTAAGTCCCTGTTTTCACACCACCATCGTGGCTCTGCCCCTAGTCTATTTCTTTTCCCCAATGGAATCAAGCCACCTTTAGCTAATATGCTTCAATTATTTCACCATTGGGAATCTGGCAAATTTTGGACAGGACAAATGTATTTTTTTAATTACCAATGTGTTTTTAATACATAAGTATTTTTTTCTGATGCCTCATCAAGTAGTAAATGTGATCTTAGATTCTCAAAGTGTAGGTTATTGGAGACTACGTTCTGATAGGTCATAGGCTTTGAGTAAAATAGTAGGCTAAGTGACATACTATAGGAGTGTTATCTGAGTAGCTGACTAGCTAAGTGCAGAGAGGGATCACTAAATCTGGATACCCACCGATGTTTGTTGGTTTGTTTGTTTTAAACACAGTCTGACTCCTAAGGTGTTGAGTAGTGATGACCTGGAATGATGGGATGATTACTTAGACCAAAGAAACTATAGGTCTTTGAAGTGTTAGAAGTAACTCAAATGATTTATAATTATAGCAAATACGTTTAGAAGCAAGATAGTAAAGAAGAAAGAACACTGACTCTGTAGTCAAAGGACTTGAATTCAAATGCCCCCTCTCTTATTTACCCTCCTGTCCCACAGTTTCCTCTCTTGTAAAGAGAGGGAATTTGACTAGATGGCCTTTAAAGTCTCTCTGAGGTCTAAATCTGTTATCTTAGATTTTTCTATTTGTACATATTTATTTATAAATTTTCCATTTCCTCTTAATTATATTTGCTAATGATAATTTAAATAATACCATGATATATTTATAAGCAGCAATGGAGCCACAGAATACTACTAGAATTTAAGAAATCTTCTTTTGCATTGAATGGTATTCAGTAGATGCTCTTCATACCAATAATGTACTTTGGATGGATACCTGACTTTACCTGTTCTGTGAATTTGACCCTCTAGTACATTTCAGTTTTAAAAAGGGAAAAACCTCAACATTTTTAAAGTCTGATTGCCTTCTCCCTAGACACAGGCATCTTTTCTCGGCCAGGGGAACAGAATTAACCATGTCCTGCTCTCATTTCTTAACCAAGCCAGAATCTTGATTCTATTGTAAATAATTCTTGAGCATCACCTAACATGTTTACCATCTTTTTCACTAATATCTCTCATTTTGGAAAATTCTATTAGGATGTCAAATTATCACTAAGGCAGTGTTAGCTTAAAGCACTAGCCATCAAAATACCCCAATCACTTTTACTATGATTTATTGTACTAAAAAGAATAGCAACAACAAAGACATCTAGACATAGAAATATAAACCATGCTAGAGAGCTATGGCCCTCTGAATCACTATTTATGAAAGAGAGGCTTTTAAAAATCACTTACTGAATATATTATATAAAAGGAGCTTCATGAGCATGAATTTCACTTCAGCTGCATGGCATCCAGCTTTCAATATTCTTATTAAAGTGAACTCTCAATCAAATATTATACCTTCCAGCATCAGGTTTTTTCTTTCTTTTTACCATATGATAAATTCAGGATGCAAAAAGTTCTAAGTGATTTGGGGATTTCTACTCATTAAAGCTTTTCACAAATTAATGGTAAAGGTGACAAGGTGTCAGAAAGAAAACTATGGTAAATGAAAAAAGAAAATTACATTTAAAATGCCAAACCATATAATTACATCCAATAAGCCTTCCTTTATTGGTTAAGACCCAATAGATCTTTTTACCTTCCTAATTCTTCCATACAACCCATTATTTCCCTTCATTTAAGATGCCTTCCTGGATACTAACCTGCTTAAGGATACTAATTTATGAGTCCTATACTTTTTTTTCCCCAAGTATATTTCCCCTTTAATGTGAATGAAATACTCCAAGCATCTTTTCACTTGGTTCAATAGTTTTGTCTAGTAAGGACTAAGAAGACAATTCACAAAGGAATGTTAATATCCCAGAAAAGTTCTAAGGACCAGAGAGAACACTTGAACATTTGATCATCCAATGATACATTTTTAAAATTTCAAAGATAAGTTTTATATATTTAAATCATGAAGCATGTGAGGTAAAATATTATGTTAACATATTATACATGAATAACCCACTGAAGAAATTACATAAGTAATTTTTAGTCGAGTCACTCATCAGTCACCCTAAATCCTCACTACACTTTTAGGTAAAATATCAAATGTATATAAGTCATAGTATTTGGTTAAAATGAAAGTAAAAACACCGATATATCTTATATAGATGGGTGGAGTATTGTTGTAGATATATTGATAGGAATGTTTCGCAAACAAAGATGACCACAAAATCATGGGAAGAAACTTTGGGAGAATAGGAATGCAGGAGCAAAGAGTGGCAAACTCAACTTTGTGTACCGCGTACTGGGATGATTTATATTCAAAACATTCAGTGTCTCCATTACAGGATCAGTCCACAAATAGCTGCTATAGGCCATGAAGGTATCCTACTCCACAGTAATATAGCAGATTCTGAGTATCCATTGCAGATGCTGAATTAGATTTAGTAGAAAGAGTAGAGGAAAAAGAAAAAAGAAAACTCATAGCTTGCATGTACATGAAGTCAAAACAACTGGTCAGTTCACAGCTCAGAAAAAAGAATTGCCATTTCTTTGGGGCAAAACTCATACTTTGAATTTTGTAGATCAACACCCAGGTCATTGACTAAAAGCTTCACTTTGCATTTTTTGTTATTAATTTATTTATTTTTACTTTTCACTTCCATGAGCCTTATATTTTTTCCCCTTCCAACCCCCCTCCTTCTCCAAGACAACTTGCAATCTAATATGGGCTCTACCCTTACATTCCTATTAAAAACATTTTCACATTAGTCATGTTGCATAGAAGAATTATAAGGAATGGTAGAAATGATGAGAAATAAAAACAAAGAAAAACAGAAAAGAAAATAGTCTGCTTCACTCAGCATTCCAACTCCACAGTTCTTTCTCTGGATGTGGATTGCATTTTCCATCATGAGTCCATTGGAATTGTTTTAGATCCTTGCATTGCTGAGAAGGGCTAAGTCAATCAAAATCAGTCATCACATATTGTGGCTATTATTGTGCGCAGTGTTCTTCTGGTTCTGCTCACTTCACTCAGAATCAGTTCATATAACTCTTTCCAGGTTTTTCTGAAGTCCCCCTGTTCATCATTTCTTGTGGCACAATAGGATTCCATTACATTCATATACTACAACTTGTTCAGCCATTCCACAATTGATGGGCATCCCCCCACTTTCCAGTTATTGGCCACCACAAAGAGAGCTGCAATAAATATTTTTGCATATATGGGTCCTTTTCTTACTTTTATGATCTTTTTGGGATAAAGCCCTAAAAGTGATTTTGCCGAGTCAAAGGGTATGCACATTTTTATAGCCCTTTGGTAATAGTTCTGAATTGCTCTCCAGAATGGTTGGAATCAGCTCACAGATCCACCAGCAATGAATTAGTATTCCATCTTTCTCACATCTTCTCCAACATTTATAATTTTTTCGTTTTGTCATGTTAGCCCATCTGATAGTAATGTAGTACCTCAGAGTTGTTTTGATTTGCATCTCTCTAGTCAAGAGTGATTTAGAACATTTTTTCAAATGATTATAGATAGCTTCAATTTCTTCCTCTGAAAAATGTCTGTTGATATCCTTTGACCATTTATCAATTGGGGAACATCTTATATTCTTATAAATGTGACTCAGTTCTCTATATATTTTAGAAATGAGGCCTTTATCAGAGACACTAATTATAAAAATACTTTCCCAGTTTTGTGCTTCCCTCCTAATCTTGGTTGCATTGGCTTTGTTTCTTAAAAATCTTTTCAACTTAATGTAATCAAAATTATCCATTTTGCATTTCATAATGTTCTCTATCTCTTGTTTGGTCATAAATTCCTCTTTTCTCCACAAATCTGACAGATAAACTGTTCCTTGCTCCCCTAATTCATTTATAGAACCCATCTGAACTTTATTTTGCTATACGGAGTCAGACAGTCTATGCCCGGTTTCTGCCATGCCATTCTCCAGTTTTCCCATCAATTTTTGTCAGTGAGTTCTAATCCCAGAAGCTGGGGTCTTTGGTTTTTATCAAACAGTAGATTGCCATAATCCTTGACTCTATGTCTTGTGTGCCTAACCTATTCCACTGATCTACTCCTCTATTTCTTAGCCAGCACCAAGTAGTTTTGATGCTTGCTGCTTTGTGATAAAATGTAAGATCTGATATAGTTAGGCCACCTTCCCTGGCTGATACTCTGGATCTTTTGTTCTTCCAGATGAATTTTTATATTATTTTTGCTGGCTCTAAAAAATATTTTTTGTAGTTTGATTGTTATGGTACTGAATAAGTAAATTAATTTAGGTAAAATTGTCATTTTTATTATATTACCTTGACCTACCCATGAGCAACTGGTTTTTTTTCCAGTTATTTAGATCTGATTTTATTTGTATGAAAAACTAATTGTGTTCATATAGTTCCTGGGTTTGTTTTGGCAGATAGACTCCCAAAAATTTTATAATGTCTATAATAACTGTAAATGGAATTTCTCTTTCTATCTCTTGCTGTTAGGCTTTGTCAGTAAAATGCTTCACTTTTCAAGTGATCTTTTGCTATCTCATGGACACAAGCCTAATCACTCTCAAAGGAACTTTACTCTCACCCGATGATGCATTTTGAGAGCTTTTAGATTCCAGGATCATAAGCCTGAAAACCGGAGTTATTCAACATTTGTTGTCAATAGTAGCAGCCCCTCAACATTTGGGATAGAAATATAAGTTTTACATCATTCTCTTTTCCTAATAAATTTATTGGAAAGAAGATAATTTCAGCTAAACAGGTAAAATCTTGTCAGTTAAAATCTCTTTGCATAAGTCCAAGATAAGAGTAGACTATTTAACTTTCAGGGTTTTGATTCCCTGTTTTAGGATCTATTTGAAACAATATGGTACAATAGAAAGAACATAGTTCTGGATCTGGAATCCAAAAAAACATGGTTCAAATACCATTTTAGACACTTATAGGTTGTAGGACTATGAATGTGTCACTTAACTGTCCTAAACCTTAGTTTCCTCATTGCTAAAATCAGGGTAATAAAGAGGTATCTGGACATACCCAGGCAATGCTTTATGTATGAGTATGGAGGAGCTAAATAAATATGTAAAATTTTATACTTTGTGTAATATAAAATTCTTTAAGATCTCTACTGAGATCTACCATGAGAAAAAAAAAATTGTGTGGGGAACCAGATTAAGTACATATCATGCCTATAATCTTTTCTGTCCTGGAACTGTACTAAGGATGGCTTCAGTGTGTCTAAGGAAGGTGAGTTTACATCCTAACTCTTTTATTCAACTATAAAAAGCAGTTGTTTTATCTGCCTATACAATAGTGTTCAGAATATTCAATATATTAATAGTAGGATAGTGAGTTATCCTAGGACAATTTATATCTATATGAGATTTGCAATCTAGTAATTGAAGGTAATGATAAAGTTGCAAAAGTAAACAATCATTAAGCATTACTAAAATATGCATATAAGATTATTTTTATTACTATTTTCATAGGATTGGTATGAAAATCAAACTGAGGAAATGGAAAGTGATTTGCAAACATCGAAGTGCTATATAAATATGACATATTATTATTAAATTTATAGCATGTTGAAAATCTTGCATTGTACTTCACAGTCAATGATCCCACATGGTTTCCTTTCTTCTAAACTGGTCAAGCAAAAGGTAAAGAAAAGTACTTTGCTATGGAGCCTAATGTCTCAGGTAAAACTGGGTTAGAAGCACAGGAAAGTATCAGAAGCTTAGCCAAAAAAATATCTTGGTTAGTTGCAGATTTGTTACATTTTGAACAGTGGGCTATGTTAAGAATGAGTGAGATTGGGGGCAGAGCCAAGATGGCGACTGGAAAGCAGTAACTGGCGTGAGCTCTCCACCAAGTGCCTCCAAAAACCAATAAAAAAATGGCTCTGAACCAATTCTAGAACTGCAGAACACACAAAGTGGCAGAAGGAAGCAGGGCTCCAGCCCAGGACAGCCTGGATGGTCTCGGGGTAAGGTCTGTCCCACAAGGAACTCCCAGCTCCCAGCTGAGGGGAGCGGAGCTGAGCCAAGCAGAGCCCAGCGGCACACGCAGTGGCGCAGTGCGGCACAGCGCGGCAGACTGTGGACCAACGAGACAGGAGTGGAGCGGAGAGTGCCCTAGCATGCTGAATTACTGAGCTGTGGCATGTACCAGACCTCACAACCCACAAACAGCAAAGACAACACAGAAGGTCAGTGGGAAAAGCTGCAGGACGAGATGGAGTTTGCAGTTCACCTACCACCCCTGGGGCAACGGAGGTGGGACAGCTTTAGAAATTCAGCTGCAGTTGCTTCTGGTCCCAGGCCCACCTGGTGGGAGGAATTAAGTGGCGGATCAGAGCAGGAGTACAGAGCCTGCTGAAGATTAAAGCCCAGTCCGGGTAGGGGGTTCTTGGGGAAGGAGGAGTGCTGGTGAGGCAGCGCATTTGCCCAAGCGTGGAACATAGGACTCTTTAGTCACACCCC
>CM053623.1:322713025-322734089 GCA_028646595.1 Phalanger gymnotis | reverse complement strand
TGCAGCTGTAGTTCTGTAGCTGCCCCCTGGGGCAGTGGCCAAACGACAAACTTCCTGTCCGCAGCAGCTTTTCCCACTAACCTACTCTGTTGTCTTTGGTGTTTGTGGGTTGAGAAGTCTGGTAACTGCTGCAGCTCACTGATTCAGGGTGCTAGGGCACGCTTCACCCGGCTCCTGGTCTCGGTGGTCCACACTGCCCATGCTGGGCTCTGCTCCACTCAGCTCCACTCCCCTCTGCTCCCAGCTCCATGCGGGATAGACCTTACCCAGAGACTATCCAGGCTGTCATGGGTTAGAGCCCTGCTTCCCTCTGCTACCCTGTGGGTTCTGCAGTTCTAGAATTGGTTCAAAGCCTTTTTTATAGGTTTTTGGAGGGACTTGGCAGGGAGCTCACACTAGTACCTGCTTTCCAGCTGCCATCTTGGCTCCGCCCACTCTAATAGTTGATGAGATCTAAAAGAGGTTCAATTGAGTTAGGCAAGTGTAGTGGTTGCAGCTGCATGAGGACCAATTCTAGAAGAGGACACCTCCTTGCTCATCTTTGCTGACTTCACATCTTTCCTCAGGCTCCTCCTATTCAGGGCTCATTTAAAATTTCTCATGTATTCTCCTTCAGTACTCCAGGGATAATCCCAGATATCAGTGTATGTCTTTCCTTCCCTATTTAATTGAAAAACTCAAGTTCAGGTCTTCCAAGTCTGAGTTCAGATCTCTCTTCGCTACACTACACTGCTTCTCGTAAATGGGTGACTACTTGTGGGTGACGCTCTAGAGAAGATTCTCATTTCAGTATGGGTTTTACTAGATGGCCATCAACGTCCCTTATAATGCTGAAATTCTGTCACTGAGATCTCCTGAATATTAAATTTGGGTACTATTGACAAACCTCCAAAATTGAAGAACTATTGGCAAATCTTTCTTCTTCAACAATATGGCATTATACTTAGCAAGAGAATATCTCTTTTTATGTTTTACAAGGGATTAGCTTATCTTCGTAAATTGAATACACACATCTTTAGCATTCATTTTTTAAAAATTCTTCAATATGGCTTTATTTTTAGATGTGATTCTTGTGTTTTACATTTTTGGGTTTCATATTCTTTTCCATTTGGTTCCATTAATAAATTAGATCATTTAATCCATTCACATGTAAGCTTATGGTTATTACACTTGTGTCATCCATTTATTTCTTTTGTCTTAATTTTTATATCTATCTTCTTTTCAGTCAGAACTCTATTTCTATGGTGAGTTTTACTTACACTGCATTGATGCTACTAGATTAACAAAGCATCTCTCAACTTTACCCCCACCCCAAGCTTAGAGAATACTCTGAAGAAGAGATGAGGCACTATGTCCTAGGAGAATCAGACAACCATTACCACTCCCTTGACCATTATCTCCTCTCAGACTGTGATGGAGACAGACCAGAATTAGTTATCCAAGATCTTTCGACTGGCAGTGCCTCCCAGACTTCCAGACCTGCTTCATTGATAGCCCCCAAAGTCATCAGTGAAGGGGGAAATGATTGGAGAAAAAAAGCCTACCTTCTTCATATCCACAAGTAACTACTGCCGTCCATCTGCATACAGGTGGATAGGCATGAAGGACCTTGGGAGTTACAGCACCTCCAGACTACCTGTCTGACCTGCTTCTGATACAGTCCTTAAAACCATCATTGAGGGAAGCAGTTCTAATAGAGAAGAGGCCAGTGATCCCCACCAACGGCCAACCAACTGCTGCTCACAAGGGAGGCATCTAGCTGAAGCAGGAAGTCACCTTGAAGGAAAATCACGTACAACATATGCCAGTCAAGTGAAACCACCATCATCACCTTGACTACAATCTCCCCTCAAACCCAGATGGAGACAGCTCAGGACCCTCAACTAAAGAAAAGCAACTCTTCCAGTGCCTACAGCCATAATCTTGGGAAATAATTCCACTGGAGGTATATCTTGGCAACTGCTCCTGCTGGTACTACAGCAATATCTTCCAAAGATCCAGAGAAGATAGCTCTTGTCTCCAAAATCTTCCGTGGTTCGGTGTCAGAAATTGTTATCATCTTATGGCATTAACATCTGTTTTGCCACTGTGCTTGAAGGATCATGGAGGCTTTTGATCTCCTTGCAATTTCCTCATTAGAATATAAGCTCTTTGTACATAGTAACCCTTAATAGATCATTCATTATTTAATCTATTTCATTTACCTGCCCTATAACAAATTCCTTAAATTTATTTAAATTACTAATTTCTTTCTCTGTTTTTATTATTATCCATTATAAAATGGATTTGATTACATGAAACTGAAAAATATTTACATAAACAAAATGCATGCTCCTAGTAATATATCTATGTGTGTGCGTACATATACAGATATATGTATATCTATATATAGATATAGATATATACATATATTTGTGTGCACATATAGACACATACATGCATATGTGTATGTGCATCCAAAAGAGGTTTCCCCAATAGATAAGTGTTCAAAGGATTGGAAGAAACAGTTCTCAAAAGAATTTTAATCAATTGACAACCTAATGAAAGAATAGTCCAAATCACTACTAAGAGAAATGTAACTCAAGACAAGCCTAAGGTGTTTCACTTCACACACTGAAAATTGGAAGATCACAAAAGATAGAAATAGTCAATGTTAGAGAGATTGTGGGAAAACATACTCTGTGCATTGTTGGTGGAACTATGAATCAATTTTGGAAAGCAACATAGAATTATTCAAATAAAGTCCCTTAAAACGCCCATATCAGAGACTACATTAAAGAAAAATATATCTCAAAGAAGTCATTGGGAAGAATAGTGTCCAAATATAAAAAAAAATTAGATCAGCATAAATAACAAAGAATTCAAAACCAAGTAAGTGTCCATATGTTGGAAAATGGCTATTCAAATTGTGATGCCTCATTGTAATGAAACTCTACTATGCTGTAAGAAATAAGGAAGATGAATACAGAGAAGCCATGGAAAATATCCACTGTCTTGACTGAAGTAAGTAAAATTAAAAAAAAAACACACATATGCAATAATGACAAAAATATAAATGAAAAAAAAATGGTACACGTGCACACAAAATCTAATGAGAGCATTTAAAAAATATATTTAAAAAAAAAGAAAAGCTTGGGAAAGGAGATTGGAGAAAACACCCTCACTTATTAACATGGCCAGGAGGTCCAAGTGTATATTGCAAATATTTTCAGACTTTTTTTGATAAACTGAAGAGTTACATTAATTTTTATTTATTCTCTTTAACTATTTATTTATTGTATGTTTTTCTGGAGAGATACTGGGAAAAATTATGCTGATATGAAAAATAAAAAAATTATTTAAAAAATTCACTTCTCTTTTGAACTATGTAAGAGTTGGTTTCGTTTGTCTGTTTGTTTGGCATGTGTGTGTGTGTGTATTCTTGCTCCATGATCTCTAGGAATCTGCAGAATTCTCTTTGTTCATCAGGAATTTTAATTCTTTTTTTTCATAGCACATTGCTTATTCCTTGCTTTCTTAAATCTTTTGGCATTTTCACTCCATTTTTCTTCTGTCTTCATGATTTCCTCTATTGGTTTCTGATCATTTGTTCGACTGCTTACTCCTTGAACTTTTGTTAATTACAATTCTCATACTCATGGCTATTTATTTCTGATTTCCTGCCTCATTTTTGGCTCTACCATTCATTGCTTCACATATTTCCCCTAAAGCCTCTTCATAGAGGTAAGTGTGGGATCTCATATTAGGAGTCTGTATAGAGTAACTACTTGTTGAAAGGACTATTCCTGATTAGGTTTCTGGTCATTTTTGATTTGGCCCTTTTCCTTTCTAACTTTCTGCATATGGTGATCTACAATATCCACATCTTCCACTTCACCTCCCTTGGTTGTTCTCTCTTTCCCTGTGTCTGGACTGAGTAAGGTCCTGCCACCTAAGTAGATATTTTATTCAGTGATCTAACAAATTCTATTTTCCTGTACTTTTACTATTGAATAAAATATGCATATTTAATCATCCTTAGTATCATTGGGGTAGGTCCTTCTATGAATGCAGATCATAACCTCTCTATACTTTAGGAGACAGTCTGCATAAATGGTCAAAAAAGTTTATTACCTGTTTGCCATAACTATGTAAGATGATAAACCACCATTGAACAGGCCCTGATTTCCTAATGACAATGACAGTGGAATGCAAACTCTGACATGCCCAAGCAAGCTGGAAAAATAGTCCTTGAGCACAGCTCTGCTTGTGGAATGTGAATCCTGTGTTGTTAAAGGATCAACCTGATTACTCAGGAAGGTCAGCCCCCAGTGATTTATATCGTGTCAAGTTTGTGTCTTTACCCAATGTTTGTAATAGTAATTATCTTTAAAATATAAATGACTTTACCAGTTGTTTTGAGCAGTAGGTAATCATCCTCACTGTGGTTAAAACATTCAAATAGAAATATATAAAATAAAGAAAATCAGAAACAGCCCCTTGAACTGAGACTAAGTCAAATATTACCTAGTTAGTAAATTTATTCAATTAACTGCCATGGAAAACAAAATGTGTAAAGGCTGAAGGAATAGAGCAAAATGATATGAGAGTTCAGAAAATGAAATAGTGATTACTTCCAATAGAGAGGTTAGGGAAGGCTTCAATGAAGGAGGTAGACCTTAAAAGATGATTCAGATTTCAAAGGGCAGAGATTGGAATAAGGTATAAGGAATGGTATGTATAATGGAAAGACATGGAAATCTGGGCTGTGTTTGGGAGGAAAGTTAGTAATCTAGTCTGATTGGCACAAAAAAATGCATAAACAGCAGTATTTAAAAGTAAGTCTGAAAAGTCCATTGGAGTCAGAATGTTGATTGCCTAGAATGCCAGGGTGAATGGGCATTTTGCTCAATAGGCAAAAAAGAATTATGAAAGGCTTTTTAAGAGTGAGGTTACACGAGCAAAGCTATGTAAAAAAATAAATTTAGTAAGAATTTATTAGGTACTTATTAGTTGCAAAGTACTATTCTTGGCTGTAGAGAGAAACAGAAAAGCCCCAGCTTTCTAGGACTTTGTATTCTAAGAGGATATACACAGATAAGTAATCAAGGCAATTTGAAAAGGAAGACAGCACTAAAACCATGGAGGTGGTAAACAGAAAAGTTAGAACCTAAATTGTGCCTTGAAAGAAGTCATGGATTCTGAGACGAAACAAACTGACTAAATATATTACAGACATGGGAGATAGCCTGTGTTGTTAGGGATGGAGCTGTGGATTTCCTCCACCAGGAAGTCTGTAAGGATGGCAATATTTTACACTGAGGTAGGCCAGACTTACCAAAGACATTTGTTTGAAAGATGGAGGGTAGATTGTGACCAACAATTAGCTATCTTTTATATACTGCAAATAGAAGTAGGGAATGACAAAATCTCAGAGTTGGAAGATTCCTCAGAAAGACAGTGTCCAACCGATACCTGAAACCAGAATCCCTTCTACAAATATGCTCAAAAAGTAATCAACCAGACTTTGCTTAAACATTCTAGGCAGCCCATTTCATTTTTGAGTATCTTTAATTGTTAGGAATATTACCTTTTCACTGTTGCATCAAACTGAATCTGTCTCTCTACAAACATCTCCAAAAAAATTGATTACTGACACTTTTTCCCTACCTTTTGCCATCACTCCCTTTCTAGTAATACTAACAACAAAGCTAAGGAACATAAAAAGCCACCCTTTCAAATCAGGCCTGATATCTCTTCAGTGGCTATAAAGGGACAGAAATTGCCTACAAAAAGGTACAGTTCAGATAAATTTTAGAAGCAACTTAGTGCCATATCACTTCAGCAGAGAATTCCTTGTTTTATATGTCTGGTCTGGTGATGACATATTGAATTATGGGCTTATTTCTATCCTTAGTTAACCTCACTAGATCTTTATATCTTGCAACCACAGACACATCAATTTCTAACATATATTCTTCTCTCTCTCTCTCTCTCTCTCTCTCTCTCTCTCTCTCTCTCTCTCTCTCTCCTTGTGTTTGTCTCATTTTGGGGAATTCAGTAGGAATCAGTGGTAAGCAATCTGCTGGAATGTTATGTGGTCACCCCAGTACATTCTTTTGGTTGTTTTTCAACCCTTTCCATTATCATGCAGCCCTGGGTTGTTCTCTTTGCCACACCCCAGTGTGTGATATCCAGACTGCCTAATTGGTGCCTTGGAATCTTATAATGCATTTCTGGTGAGATGGGTGTGGTTTCCATTTCTGGTCAATTCCCCTTAGGTTCATCTCACACCCTCAGTTGTATGCCAATACCACAATTTCAAATAGTGACATGTGTGAGTGTCATACTGGCACGTGGCTGCCATTCACCCACATATGTCAATCCTTAGCAGCAATGGGTAAGAATTTATATCAAAAATGAATTTACTTTATAATGGCCAGATAGAGAAAGAGGCTTGATGACAATGAACAAATATTGAAAATTAGCGATATTCACCCATTGCCTTCCTCTAGTGTGCTAATCCGCTTGTTGAACTTTTTAGTATCATAGATTTGGGGCTATGGGTATTTCTTAGGATTTATCTACTCTGGCTCCTTTCTTTATAAATGAAGATCCTGAGGTTCAGAAAATGTCTTGCCCAAGGCCCAGAGGCATAAGTAGCAATTTCTATGCTGAGGGGAGAGAAGAGGTGACCTAGGTTGCAACTGTCCATGGACATAAGTATGATGCTATTGGTGTTGTCTACATTTTTCCACCCTGGGGAAAGCCCTGGTTGCATTGTTCTAGGTATGATGGTCACCATCACACAGGTAGTAAGTGGAAGAGCCAAGATCATCGATTCCAGACATGATACACTTTCCGCTGTGCTGATTTACATATTCAAAAACATAAAAAAAAATGATCAAAAGTAGGTAATTCTAGTTCAACGCATCTTTTTTCCCCTGAGCTTTGGCCACATGTTCGTAGTCTGCTGCCATGTTGGATTTCCTAATTTCCATTTCAAAAATATATATTACTGTCCTTCCATTTAAAAAAAAAAAACACATCATCTTCACTCTGTGTGACTGTAACACCTGAAATATCATTTTGGATTTTGTTTTTCCTTCTCTTAGTCATCTTGGAAGAAAAACTGTCAAAAATGACTAAGGATAAAACACACACCAGGGACAACTTAGTCTAATGTCAAATAGTTTCTCATTACTGTTTTACTGCGTCAAAGATCAAGACACTAACATTTTAAAAGAACATCCATGTGAATCAACATATGGAGGATTAATGTGGAGAGTCAGGGCAGTGTTTTGGATATAGTTTGCCTTGGAGTCAGGAAGGTCTGGATTTCGGGCCCACCTCTGAAATGTATTTTATGTTAGATCCTAGAGAAATTATTTAAACCTTCCAATACCCCAAGCAATGCTTTAAGACTAAAAGAGATCAGGATTTACCTCCAAGAGCTCCAAATATGAAGGAATAATACGTCTTATAAAAATAATTTGAATATGTAATTCCGAGAAATCTGAAAGAAAGGAAAGAAAAAAATCCTTACCCCAAGAAATACCCAATGCAGTCAGAAAAGGAAAAGATGGATAAAAAGGTTAAGACTGTCCTTATTTTTGATTATTAAGATTAAAAATAAGAAGTATTTTGGAAGTCTGTATTTTGATCTCCAAGCTAGGTCAAGTTATGCCCAATGATGCTGAGTGGAATTGTCTCAATACTCAAATGCCCTTAAGACCTTTGTAAACATCATCAGAATTTTCTGATCCCTCCAGGATAATTGTGTTGTCTTTTTTTTTTTGAAATCCATTGCTGTATCAGCCTCCTAGAGCCTAAATTGAGTATAGCTTGAAAAAAAATTAAGATCTTAAAATTTATCCCCCCCCCCAGCTTTGAATGACTGAAAATATGTTTTGTTGAATCCTCTGGAGAAGTAACTTCATTTACCATGGAATCTCCTATTGTTTATGTATTTGATGAAAGCATTTGGCACTAATGATTCCCAGACTATACCAAGTTTAAAAAAAAGAGGAAGGAGAGGGGGAAGGGAGAGAAATTGAAGTTTAGTGTTCACAGTGTTAAAAATTAAATAAATTTGCCAATAGCAGTTCTTTATTTTATGCTCAAAACTTACAGTGTGATTTATGTAGGAATTCGCCACAGAACTAATGATATACATTGGGACTGTTGTCCAATTCAAAATTGGAAATATTTCATATTCTTTCACAGATGAAACTAACAGATTAGAGACAAAAACAAAGCAAAATATTCACGTGATCCTTCCCATTCCAAATCTGTTTCTATTAGGTCTGGCTTAATTATCCACCCCTTCACTCACATTCAGCCTTCCATGAATGTTAATACTCCCCATGAAATCACAGTCACTCTTTCACACAGTTCACTCTTTCACTCTTTCACTGCTTTGGGTACTGATATATTTTGCTCAACCTGCAACAAATTAGACACACATCATACCTAGTGTCAGTTAACAACTGAGGCATTTTAATTTGTTATGCTAACTTAAATTGATGTTTTAAATGATTACAAACCAATTTTATTTTGGTGACACCCAAATATGACTAATAAAGGCCCTGGGAGATACTTCCTGGACAGAGATTGCATCCTCAAAAATATTCCTTCAATTTTATACTGCCTTTAATATTGACAAAATTACAAAAGTTTAGGCTTGAAGGGAATTCAAACCATCTTGTAATTATTTGTCTCTGTGTAAGGAGTTGCCTGCAGTGGACTATAAGCTTCTTGAGAGCAGGAACAGTTTCACTTTTGATGTATCCACAATTCCTAGATTAGTGCTTTGCACAATGGGGTGCCCAGTAAATATTGCTGAACTGATATAAGGCAGCAGTTTCATTGGACTTGATCTTTAAAACATTAAAAATGGAGATTTTTTTTAAAAAAAATTCAGGGTGGGGGGGAATTTTTTTCCCTTTAATTTTATGTGTAACGTCAGATGGAAGAAAGTCACCACTAGTTTTCTGTCTTTTTTTTTAATTTCACATTAATATATTAACTGGATTTTTGTTCAGTTAACTAGGGGGTTCTTAATCATCTTTTCACATAATGGCCTGTCCAAGAGGAAATAAAAGCCCCCCCCCAAAAAATAGTGCATTCTGGAAAGAATGACCAATTAGGCATGAAGCTTATAGAAAAGACCTGAGGACTGAAGTGACTGACAGCAGGTACCTATTTACTCATAATTAAGCCAAGCCCCAGGGCTCAGAAAGAAATACAAGAAGTACACTGATTTTAGTCCATCCAGGAACCCTAAAGGATAATGATAGGCCCTAAGGGATAGGATAAGATGGATAACTTCAGCTTCTAGGCCAAAGTCATTCTCTGGGCACCAAGGGAACCTCAAGAAGTCCTAAAAATATGAGTGAGGAGAAGAGGAGATCAAAGCCACGTAGTCACTTGTATGTTCTTTCTCCACAACAGAGGAATCTATTCCTTGTTTTTCCATTCATCCTGGGCATTTCAGACTCAAGCTCAAAAGCTATGCTAAAATGGTTGGATGAGCAAAAAGAAAAAAAAAAAGAACACCTCCCCAGGCCTAAGAGATACCTTTGCTGGTATGGCCTGGGAGAAAGCAGAAGTAGATACAGTCCAAAATGAATGAAAAAAGAGTGCTCCTGTAGAGGTGCCATAGATATGGAGCATCACATGTATTTTGTTTTGCTATTTGTCTTTTTTTCTTTTTAAAAAATATTTAGGTGGAGGTGGAGAAAGAGGAAAACAAAGACAATTAGGTAATATAAAAACATCAGACACCTGTCAAGAAAATAAAAGGGCTAAACAGGACCTGAGGGACTCATCAGGCCCTTCTTTTATGGGAATCTGTAGAAGCAAAATGCAAAAAGACCTGGCCTTTCAAATGCTTCCCTACTAACTCAAAGCTCTAAAAACAAATGTTAAAAATTGTTTTTGCATGCAACTGGGAAATAAGATATGCAGGCAACGGGGTATAGAAATCTATGTTCCATACAAGAAAATAATGGGGAAAGGGATGGAGGGGGATGGGGGGAAGGGGGGAATGGGGTGATTGGGGGCAGACTGGGGAAAGGGGTAATCAGAATGTATGCTATCTTGGAGTGGGGTGGAGGGGAGAGATGGGGAGAAAATTTGTAACACAAAAGTCTTGTTGAAATGAATGTTGAAAACTAAAAATAAATTAATATTAAAAAAATTTAAAAGCCTTTAGTTCATTATCAAGTTTTAGTTTTTAATTTCAGTTTTCTTCATTGCCCAGACTTCATTTGCATCTATTGAGCAGGTTAAAATATTTTATTTTATGCCATACAAAAGCAGAATAAAAAATAGTTTCAGAAGAATTTTTAAAGTTAGTTATTCCATGGAATGGATTTGCTGTTTACTATTTAAGTATCTCAAACAAGCTATGTATTCTACAAAGCGCAGTACTCTATTTCTGATCTGATTCAATTCAGTTTACATTCAAAATCTTTATATTGCACTCCTACCTATACATAAGAGAAACATCAAGTAGTTGAAAAATTCCTTTTGTCCAAACTAATAATCTGTTAGATGGACAACCTACAGAGCTCACTCATCATCTTGAAGTACATACATCTTGAACACTGCAAATAGATAGGCCCAGAATTGAACAGAAAGATGAGAGTAGGGTAGATTGCCTTTGTTGTTGTTGTTTTTAAATAACTCCAAGCTTTTCGCTAAAAATAAAAGCTAGAATCCCACATAAGTCAGGTAGCCCTCATCAGAAGGTTACAGTAGTCTAGGTCAATAAGTTT
The DNA here is from genome assembly GCA_028646595.1 of Phalanger gymnotis. Lineage (NCBI taxonomy): Eukaryota > Metazoa > Chordata > Mammalia > Diprotodontia > Phalangeridae > Phalanger > Phalanger gymnotis. Next base: position 322,723,329 of record CM053623.1, on the reverse strand, counting down.
TAAAACTTTTTTGGTCTCAGGACCCCTTTACACTCTTAACAATTATTGTGGTTTCCCTGTCCTCTTCAAGATAATTTTCATGTATATTGTAACTAGATATTTACCATGGTAGATATTACAGCTCCTTAGTATAATCATGGAAAATTTTGACCTTATGGACCACCTGAAAAGTTCAGGGAGCCACAAATAAGACATTTTTGTGGATATAGCAAAGTCAAGATAAGGAGAGTAAATGGGAGGGGTATGAGGTAACTCGTTGAAGTAGAATTTATAAGAATTAGCAATTGATTAGATATTTAGGATAAGAGAAAGTGAGAAATGAAGTTTGATTCCAATATTCTGAACCTCAGTGATTGGAAAGATGTCATTGTTTTCAATAGAAACAGGGAAGTTTGGAAGAGGGGTTAGTTTGTGGGGACAGGTGATGAATTTCATTGTGGCCAGGTTGAGTTTGAGATGCCTATTAAATATCTACTTCAAAATGTGCAATAGATGGCTGACAATGCTGCACTAGAGTTCAAGAAAGAGAAAGGGATATAGGTATGTATATATGGAAGCTGTCAGTTTTGTGATGGCAATTAAAGCTATGAGATGTTATGAGGAGAGGGCTTAAAGGGGAGAAATATCCAGGAAAGAACTTGGGGTATAACTATCATAGAGAGATGGAACACGGATGAAGACCTAGGAAAAGACATTGGGAAGAAGAGATTGGACAGGCAGGAAGACAATCAAGAAAAAGCAATTCCATAAAAAAAGAAAAATGTTCTGGGTAGCTTTTCTGCACTTCTTTCCTGATATACTAAAGAAACTAAGATAGATTTCAAAACATGTAAAAATTTCTTATTTATTAAGTAAAAACAAGAAGTAAGGAAATAGGAAAAATGTGGTAGATTGCAAAGATCCTTTCTTCCCTTCCACAAAAATAGATCTCTGCTTGCTATACATACTAACAAAAATATTAATATTCTTGGCCTATTTTATCACAAACTAAGAGAGGATTGGAATTACCTCACTCAGCCTCACCAGACCTCCCTGTACCTGGCATAGCTGATGTTCTATTGATTTATTTGAATACCTACTCCTAAAGATAGTTACACTTCTGAAGAAAATGGATTACTTCCAAAAAATCATTGCTTGCAGACATTATTTCAGGTAAAACCTTACCCTATTTTTTTCATAATAGTGACTATAAAATTTTACATTTAAATATTTAGAATTTTTAATTCTTAAAACCAAATCACCACTGAAGCTTCCATAGTGGGCAAATCACTCAATCTTCTTGGGCCTCAGTCTTCTTACCTATAAAGGAAAGGCAGAGGGAGAAAGAGAGAGAGAGAGAGAGAGAGAGAGAGAGAGACAGAGAGAGAGAGAGACAGAGACAGACAGAGACAGACAGAGACAGACAGAGACAGAGACAGAGAGACAGAAAGACAGAGAGAGACAGAGACAGAGAGACAGAGATTGAAGGTGGCCTTGATGATCCCTTCAAACATTATGCCTATGTTCCTAAGATACTTCAGTCATCATTCGTCATTATAAAGCTGAATGAGGCCTTAAGGATCATGTGGTCTACCACCATTCCACCTACATTTTATAGAGAAAACTGAAGTCTTTGAGGGTAAAATGACTTACCTACAGTCACACACGCACATCTAATTTTGATGCGCTTTCCAGAGCATATCACTGACTCTCATTAAACCCAATCCTAATAGCTCAAAATGATGACTTATTACCAAACTGATAGAGAATAAGGACATGGTATAATATAACCACAAAACTTGTAAAAATTCCTATCAGGGACTGATTAACTTCGATGGTAAGGATGAAGCTTCTGAAGAATTTGGAGGTATCACATTTCCCCCTTTTGACTAAGATTATGAAAAGAAGTTAGGGTCAAATTTTTATAAAGTTTGTTGTTTTTAAGGATATAGAGCCCTCAATCCTACTGCTATTGACAATGGAAGTTGTGATCTAGTGGCCAAAGACTTAGAGACCTGAGTTTGAATTCTTCCTCAGATACTTACTAGCCTGAGCTTCAGTTTCCCTATCTATAAGAATGGAGAAATTGGTTGCACCTATATCACAAATTTATTATGAGTATCACAAGAAAAGTATTTGGTAAATGTTGAAGCACTACATAAAAATTAGTTCAGTTATTCTAAAATTCTACACAAAATTGCATGCATAGAATTGTGTACATCTCTGCATTTGTGGACCACTATGAGCAACTTAATTTCAGTAATAACAATAATAATTATTGTAGTTAGTAACTAGATATGGTAGCTAGGTGGTGCTGTAGTGGATAGAGTACCAGGCTTAGAGTCAGGAAGACCTAAATCCAAATTCCGTCTCAGACACTTACTAGCTGTGTTACCTTGGGGCAAGTCACTTAAGCTTGTTTGCCTCAGTTTGCTTATCTATGAAATGATCTGGAGAAGGAAATGTCAAACTACTTTAGTACTTTTGCCAAGAAAACCCCAAAGAGGGTCCTGAAGAGTCAGACACAACTGAACAACAAAGCAGCAATAGAGTTTTTCAAGGTTTGCAAAGCACTTCACATATATTATCTAATTTGATTATCACAGCAAACCTGTGACGCAGATGTGACTATAATCCCGAAGTGAGAATGGTTAAGGAACTTCTCCAGGGTCATACAGATAAGTAAATGACTGAGGCAAGATTTAAACACTGGTCTCCCTAACTCCAAGTGCAACATTCTAGCCTCTACACCACATTGCTGCTTGATTCCCAAGTGTTCCCACCACAAATTCTACAGTTGCAAACTATTTTGGTGAGTAATATGATATTAAAAGAAGACAAAGACACAGGCATGCACATAAGTACAAACATGCTTCCAGTAGGGAAGGTAGAGTACATAGGTGCATCTCTTTTGCTTCACTCTATGAAAGTCATTGTCTTCTTCTTCTTCTTCTTCTTCTTCTTCTTCTTCTTCTTCTTCTTCTTCTTCTTCTTCTCTTTCTTCTTCTTCTTCTTCTCCTTTTCTTCTTCTCCTTCTCCTTCTTCTCCTTTTCTTCTTCTCTTTCTTCTTCTTCTTCTTCTTCTTCTTCTTCTCCTTTTCTTCTTCTCCTTCTTCTCCTTTTCTTCTTCTCTTTCTTCTTCTTTTTCTTCTTCTCTTTCTTCTTCTTTTTCTTCTTCTTCCTCCTCTTCTGTTGTTTCAGTCATGTCTAACTGTCTGTGACCCCATTTCAGGTTTTCTTGCCCAAGATTCTCACCTGGTTTGCCATTCTGGCAGACCTGGAAGAGCTGTTACTACTGGAAGACACTAGCTCCTGCATTTCTATCATTTTGGACAAAGACAGGTATTTTTATGACTACATTCTGTCCAAAGGTCCCCCAATATATGCTCATTTTTCCAACTTTGTCCAAAAGCATAATGTAAAGTATGATGTCTCGGTGTTTAATTCAGTGACAGCTTTAAGGCTAGTATTGTCAATAACGACCTTCAGCTATGTGCATAAAATAGAAAGAAACAAGTTATTCTGTGGCTACTATTTCAGAATCTCAAATAATGCATTATTTGAATACTTCTGAATATTTCCGAATATTTTTAAGGGCTTGCTAAAACACCCTCTCATGTAATATGGCCTAACTACTGCTGATGGCTAGGAGCTGACAGAACAGAATAATTTCGCATTCATGTAGGAGGCATGTAACTTTCTGTTATCGTTTTGTTTTGTTTTAAAGCAAAGACATCGGGTCAAATTAAAGAGGCAAAGTTTTAAGCAGGGCTTTCAGATAATGGTGCTACTTGTTTAACACCTGACAAGTTCACGTTCATATTAAGAAATACTGTTCTTAGATTAACCTTTACAAACATACTCACATACTGAGATTTTTCACTACTATCAACTGCATCTTCAAAATAAAGCACTGTTTGCTGAATAGAGACATACAGTAAGAATGATCATTTGTTTAGTACAATTTGAGAAAGAAATGTTACACATGAATGAATGCATGTTCCATAGAGTTTTCCCTCAAGGAGAGGACAAATTTAGTTTATTCTAATTTTTTTGAAGGGAATTTTTCTAAAAGATATCACACACTTCCAAAATGGTAGCATGAGTAGACTGATTGATTTAAGTTTTGGAGAGCTAAGTCATGTCCTCTCTTAGTCTCTTGTTTCCCATTTTAGAAGATGGGTAATGATACTTTTTGCTCTTTGTTTCATGGAGCTTTTATGAGATAAATTATTTGAAAGCTTTAAAACCCTATATAAATGTAAGATATTGCCACTTATATCACTGTGACCTTGTAGACAAAGACATGGGTACATTCAAGTCCAAGTTTCTTGTCAAATGAGTCCAAAGAATATTATTATACACATAAAAACCTTATTTCAGTCCTAGGTTTAAAAGTAGAATCATGCCCAGGACTAGTGAGAGGATAGCTTTGTTGCTGAACATATGGCATACTGTTTTTACTTCTGGTCACATTTTAGCAATGACGTAGATAGTCTCTAGTGTGGCCAGATGAGAGTGATTAAGATGGTAAGGGGACCAGAGATATGGTGGAAGGAAATGGAGATGTTTAACCAGGAGATGAGAAAGTGACAAGGAATGCTGTTTGTCTATAAATATTTAAATGTGATCATGAAAGCAAAGAATAAGACTTGCTTTGATGGTCATTAGAGGATTGATGGGAAGTAGGACCAATGAGTAGAAACTTAAGTGAATCAAATTTTAGCTCAATGTAAGAAACAACTTGCTAATAATTTAAATTATCTAAAAGTGGAATGAGTTTCCTGTGAGGTATTGAGTTACCCATGAGCATTAATATTCAAATGGAGGCATGCAAATGAAGGGATTGTTTCTTGGGAGAGTTGGAAAGAGGATTCCTATTTGGGTAGGGGTTAAAAGAGATGACTTTTGAGGCTCTTTCCTGTAAGAGATTCTATTTTTCTATAAAATTTCATTTGCTCGTAAGTGATACTCTCATATTAGTCAGTGAACAGACTAGTATAGTGAACCAAAGCAAATTCAGATGCCATAAATATCCTGGCAGTGGCAAAAATAAACTCAGATTTTGTGTAAATGAAAAAAAATTAAAACAGCATCCAATGCCAATTAGCAAGTATATTTCAAACTTAATGCTATGCAATTCCTCCTACAGGCAGAAGTAATCACTGTTTAAAGTCCCAAGTCATGATTCTTTATGACTTTATTATTTTGCAAGAAACAAAAACCACTTTCATCTACTGATAACAAAAATAATATCATGTTCTTCCACAAAATTCAGTCTCAAATTAACCAACAGATTTCAAATCATGTCATGGATTTATAGGACTTCTTTTCTCCCATCAACTCAAAGCACAATGCTTCCTACAACAGTCTCTGTAGTTGGACACTTTATTGCTGAAATTGCCTTCGTGGTAATTCTGGTTTGGGGTTCACATCTCAGACAATACTTAAAACATGCTCGTGTGATAGAGCATCGTACCATGAAGAGAATGCTTGACATGGTGCTGGAACAGCTGTATAGATTTGGATCTCAGCTCTGACATTAATTATCTGGGGGCAGGATTGATTCACTTAACCACCCTGAGTTGCAACTTCCACATTTATATAAGGAATAAAATAACATTTGTGTTGACAACCTCATTGGGTTATTTAAAGAAACTGCTTTGTATAGCTTCAGATGCTATATAAATGTGAACTATTTATTATTATCACTACTAAACAAATGAGTAACAAAAAGACTATGTTGTATATAGTACCACTCTTTTAGCCTAGTGTATCTGAGGCATCAGGGAAATATAAAGGCCTTATGGGCATGAAATGGCTTGCCCAAGCTTCCAAGGTTCTAATACCTTGTCTGGAACCTAATCCAATACTCCAAAATGACTCAACAAGAGACAGCTGGGGAGTAGAGTAAATATAGTGATGGCCTGGAGTCAAGAAATCCTGAGTCTGAAACTTGCCTCAATAAATCTCAGCTCCTGGAATTTTCTCTGACTGTCCCTAACAACTGAAATGCTTTCCCTCACCATCCCTGCCTACTGACTACCCTGGCTTTCCTTTAAATCCCAATAAAAGTACCATCTTCTACCATAGGATCCCAAAGTGGGCAATACCACCCCTTGTTGATCCAAGGACACATGGTAGTAGCCCCAGGTGCAACTGGGGGGTGTTGAATAAAAATAAGGTGTGGTGGAAGCATAAAGAAAGAATAAAATTTTGAAAAACCTTTCATACATGTTTCACCTACTGTGTAACAAAGTTAAAGTCATAAAGATTACATTATTTTCCAAATAAACACACAAAATGCAAGTTATAACCCATCAGTGGTCAAGTTGGCCAACAGGTCTTAACAAGCAAGTGTTGGCAGGCAAGCATGTTATTCATTGTCTGGAAGTCCAGAATGAATTGGAAAGAAGATGTGTGTGTGTGTGTGTGTGTGTGCGTGTAAAATGATTTGTTTACAGTACAATACTGTAAGGTTACATGATATAATATCGCATCTTAAAAATTTCAATGCAGGAAAAACACTAATTTTCAATAAATTATTAAATTTAAGATGCACCTTTTAAAAAATATTTCATATTTTTTTAAATGATGCCAATTTAAAAAAAATGTTAAAGGGTTAAAGAAGCTAGATTTTCAGGGGGCACTGAACATTTTTTTTGAAAAGGGGCAGTAGGCCAAATAAATTTGGGAACCTCTACAATACAACCTCTATAACCTTCCCCAACCCCTCTTAATTCTAGTGTATTCCTCTGTTAATTTTTTATTTATCTTGTGCATAATTTGTTAGTATATATCTGTTCATATGTTGTCTTCTCCATTAGGTCTTGAGCTTCCTAAGGGCAGGGACTGTCTTTTGCCTTTTTTTGTGCTTAGCACAATGCCTGGCACACAGTAGGTACTTTATAAATGTTTATTGATTGATTTAACTATGTGTCACTGGGTAAGTCACTTAACCTCTCTCAGATTGAATTTCCTAACCTCTAGATTGGGCATAACATCTTCCTTGCAGGGATATGAGTATCACTTGGAATAGCCTATATAAAGCTCTTGGCAGACCTTAAAGCACCATATACATGGTATCTATTATTATTACTTCAATGATTCCATAATCTCATTGATGTGTATACTTCTCCCAGGGGTAAAACTTGGAAATCATTTTTTTGCATCTAGATCCTATGCAACTTTCATTTGTGTCCATCCATAAATTCACCACAGGCTATGTTTCCCTCCTGACATGTTGGGGGCCTTACATGTATTCTCTTGACACTGTGAAGATACCAATGGAAAATGGAGGCTGTCTGTCAGTTGTCTTTCACTTTTATGATGTGAGAGGCCTATTATTTTTTTTTCTTTTTGGTAATCATACATTTCTCTGATGACATCACTTCTTCTCCATAGTCCTTTGTAATTCAATGCAATTCAATATGTCCAACAAGAGCTTTTGTAATTTCAAATTCAATTCTTTGAGGACTATTATATATAATAGAGTACATAGTCTATAACCTTGATTCATAATGACATAACATCACTGAAAGAGTAAGAGGACTATATCAGATGATGTAAAATATAGCATATAAGGACAGCTAGGTGGTGATAGGACAGAGCCTTGGCCTGGAGTCAGGAAAACTTGAGTTCAAATCCAGACTCAGACACTTACTAATTACATGACCCTAGGGAAATCACTTTACTTTGTTTGCCTTAAGTTTCCTCATGAATGAGCTGAATAAAGAAATGACAAACCACCCTAGTATCCTTGCCAATAAAAGCTCGAATGGGATCATGAAGAGTTGGATATGACTGAAATGACCAAACAACAATGATAATGCATAACCCTGACTTATAGCCATATAATATCGCTAGAAAAAGAAGCCTTTTTCAGTTACATACTAGGAGTCATTCAACGAACTGTGTGAATTCTCAAAGGTAATCCAGCCCACTCTCTACCTCTTAGTCTTTTCTAAGCCTATCCCAGCTTGTTGTCAATATGCCATTTCTGTCCAAGATATTTGTCCAGATAAGTGAGCTCTATGAGCTGTACATCAGACTGCATATCATCATGCTGCAGTCTAAGAAACACAAATTCTTCACTTGTTATACTCCTATGCATATAATTAAACTGAACTATTTTGAATTGGAGCTCATTAAGGAGGTGGAGAAATGCTCTGGGACTTGATGTAATCAGTACAAGGTCATCCACAAATGAGAATACAGGAAGAAGTCACTCCTTTAGGGAGTCACTCTTGCCTGACAGCATTTATCTCAATCATGGCTACTTTGGTGGCATATACATATATACATGTATATATACATATGTGTGTATACACACATAGATATATGTATGTATATATGTAGGTATATGTAAATGTATATGTATGTGTGCACATTTGTGCATATGTAACATGCATATAATATGTGTGACATATGCATATGTATATATGATGTGTTTCTATAATACCTATGTATGCATACACAGATGCATTTACATACATGTAATATAACCCTGGGAAAGTGACTTAAATTCTCAGTGCCCCAGGCAATTCTCTAAGATTATCAGATGTGGAGGAGATACCAATCTTCATTAGTTAGAGAAAGTGCCTTGCCAGAAGCTATGCTGATGAGCTAATACATTGAATTGCCAATTTAATTTCATGTGATAGATTCTGGTGAATAGATATATATTCCACCCCGCCTCCAACTTATTTTTTTCCTATACAAATTATTGATTTCTTTCTAAGTAGCTTTGTATATCATTGAGGAAGCATCTAGAAATATGATTTCTTGGCTAGGCAGGGCATAAGGGACTCCATCCAAGGACTTTATCATCAAAAGGGAGAGAGACAGAGAGAGAGAGAGAGAGAGAGAGAGTCATATAGTGAGAGACACTGATAAGACAGCCCATTTGAGTGCTGCTCCCATATAACCATCAAATAACTAGAGAAAGGTCTCCAGCTCATGAGGTTGATTCCTCATAGAGAATTTGTGAAAGGAGCTATGAATGAATTGCATCAAATACTGTAGAAGGAATATTCACAGTAAGAATAAATGTAGTCCAACATATATTTGGCATCTATTATGGAGTCCACTAAATATCCACAGAGAAGTTTTGAGATGGAAATGACATCATGTAGATGGCATTGAGAGGCTAATCTTCAAGTTGAAAGAAAGAAAGAAAGAAAGAAAGAAAGAAAGAAAGAAAGAAAGAAAGAAAGAAAGAAAGAAAAAAAGAAAAAAAGAAAGAAAAAGGAAGAGAGGGAAGGAAGGAGGGAGGAAAGGAGGGAAGGAGGGAAGATATCAAAGGCATTGGAAAGTCAAATCTTGTATCTTATTAGCTATCAAAAGAAAAGTCACTAAATCTGTAATTTCCTCCCTATAGGGAGCTCCCAGGAAGGCATTTTCTTTAACTAATGCAGATTGGTATCACCTCTCCATCTGATGATCTTAGAGAATTTCTTGGACCAATGAGGAATTAAGTTACTTTCCCAGGGTTACATTACCATTATGTTGAAGAGAGGACCCTTGAATCCATGTATTCCTGCTTTTTGTGACTGTTTACGCTATGCTTCTCCTTCTCTTTTCTTCCCCCTTTCTTTACTCCATCCCTTTACTTTACTTTAATCCATGTATTCCTGCTTTTTGTGACTGTTTACACTATGCTTCTCCTTCTCTTTTCTTCCCCCTTTCTTTACTCTGTTATCTATATATACATGCATATGTGCATATACATATGCATGTATGTATATATATATGCACACACATGTTTCTCTATGTATACACATATATACATATCTAGACACATCAATACATTCATACACATATGTCCTGATGCTTGAGACTGCAATTATTCAGTTTGGTATCTTTTTTTTTATTTTATTTTTTATTTTTAGTTTGCAACAAACAGTTCTACATAATTTTCAGTTCCAGATTTTCTTCCCTCCCTCCCCCCTCCCTCCCCAAGAAGGCATGGAATCCCATATAACTTCCATGTATAACTTGGCATTGAATTAATTTACACACTAGTCAAGTTGTGGAGAAGAACCACAACCAATGGAATGAATCATGAGAAAGAAGAAACAGAACAAAAACAAAACACACAACCCAACAACAAATACAAAAGAGAGAAAAAAAAGGTGGGGGGGGGGAGAAAAAGGCAAGCATGTAGTGTGCCTCGATCTGCATTCATACTTCATGGTTCTTTCTTTGGATGTAGATAGCACTCTCCATCATGAGTCCTTTGGAGCTGTCTCTGCATATTGTATTGCTGAGAAGAGCAAAGTCTGTCAGGGTTAGTCATCACAGAATCAATATATCTGTGGTTGTGTA
>CM053623.1:322661192-322711472 GCA_028646595.1 Phalanger gymnotis | reverse complement strand
TCCCTATCAGATATTTCACATTTTTTTCTATTTTTTCATTCTTTACATTTTGTTTTACTACTTCCTGATGCCTCATAGAGTCATTAGCTTCCACTTGCTGAACTCTACTTTTTTTTTAAAGAATTACTGTCTTCATTTTGCTTTTGAGTCTCCTTTTCCAATTGCTTGATTTTACCTCTCAGGGTGTAATTTTCTCTGTTTAGATTCTGAATCTCCGTAGCCATTTCGCCAATCTTATTCTTTAGGGACTTGATTTCGTCGGTGGATTTTTTTTCCATTTTTTCCCTTTTTTCTTTTGCTTCCCTAATTTGGTTTTTAAAATCCTCCTTTAGCTCTTCCAGTAATGCTTTTTGGGCTGGAGACCAGTTCATATTACCTTTTGAGGTATCAGATGTGGATATAGTGTCATTGTTATCCTCTTCCAAATTGGTATTTTGATCCTGCCTGTCTCCATGAAAAGAATCAATGGTCCTCGTTTTTTTTGTGTGCTTCATGTCGGTTAGCCTTTTTCTGGCTTTACAGTAAATTTCTGCTTTTGGGGCTCAGGGCTCACTGTCCCAGCTTTCTTATTCTGGAGATTGTGAGTCTCTTTGTTGGCTTTGTGAATTATATCCTTCAGTTTCCTGAGGTGTGGGGGAAAGGGTCTGGCTGCCAGAAATCTCTTCCCCTGGGGATGTTCTCCAGCCCTGTTACTCTTCAGCAATGGTCTCAGCTCTTTGTTGTTCAAGCTGGGTGTCTGGCGCTTCCCCTGGGGGAGCAAGAGTATATCTGGGCTCCTGGTATTGACCCCTGCTGGCTCTGCCCCTCTGCGACTCAGGTACTCCAGCTACTCAGCCACCGAAGCCCCACTTCGGTCTCCTCTATTCCTGTGTTTTGTTTTTTGTTTTCTTTTCCCCCGAGGAATTCTCTGGGTGTGGAGGGGAGGGATAAGAGCCATTTACCTGGCCATTATGTCTCCTGGAAGTTCAAGAAGCATTTGAAACCTTTGGGCTGCAAGCCTCAGGAGCTGGTATCTCACAGTCGGGGGCATTGTGCTGCCTCTCGTCACTTCCACAGAGTGCCGTCCTGTGTTGGGAGGTGTGGGGATCTCCACTGGTTTAGGGCACCCAGCTTTCTCCCACCCTATCTCCCACGTGGGTTTCCTGGCCAGTTGCTTCTGCTTTGGTCATGTCTATGGCAGCTCTGCAGCGCCTAGCGCTCTCCTAACCTACAGATTCGTTCCTTTAGCCTTTCAGATTCTCCTGGCTGGGAAATTTGCCCCACTCAGACTTCTCGAGGTTTCTAACTCTCTCAAATCTGCTCAAATTCACTTTATTATAGGAATCTGACAGAACTTGTGAGAGAGCTCCGGTAAGACGCTGTTTTCATGTGGCCATCTTGGCTCCACCCCCCCCCCAGTTTGGTATCTTAACATTAAACAAACTAACAAGTGACAAACAGCTCTTTATTTCCTAATTATCAAGTCATCATATTGTTTATCTTATTGTTTATGTTCATTTTGCCCAAGAAACAAACAGCAAGATATTGGGAGATTTGAGATTGAAATTTCTAATGCCCTTCCCTAGTGTTTATAGTTGGCCTTGGGATTTGGCAACTTTTCACACAAGAGGGGTAGAACATTTAGTCTATTGCAGTTCCATCTAGGATATGTAACTCCTAGCTAAAGAAGTCCCTGAAAAGACACAATTTTGACCTGCCAGTTGCTGGTTTTCCTTACCCTCTGACCATTCACATCTAGGAAAATCCTAGCAATCTTTCTGAGCATATTTACAGCATAAATTAGATGTCATCTCCATAGACAGCTTTTCATCATGGCCCCTAAAAGGCGGTGGTGGTTGAGTGCTGCCAGAGGTCAGATTGTGTTTCTCAGGAGTATTGCCTTTGGAGGGGTTACAATCTGGGCCCAGCCAAGGCTGTCAACGACAGCAGACTGGCTGCTGTGTGTACTTAAGCAGTGCACATGCCAAAATTCTTGCTGAAGTTTTTGTTCAAATAATTTCCATATTTCTGGAAACTGGCATACAAATACTGACAATACAATACAATCATTGTGAAAAGATGTGAAATAGATAGATTTGTTAATTATAGCTAGAGTCGTTTGAGGCAACTCATAAGTCATTCAATCCTAATTAGACCTGACATCTACTTGTTTAAATTCAAAATCTGGCAAGTTCTGTATCATTCTCCATGGCCTCATCTTCCCCCATTCCTCTTTCTCCCTGTATTTAATTCCCTTTTGTGTATGCAGGCAGGTATGTATCTCTTTATTAACATATTTTGGTATTTTATGGCTAGTTTTAATTTTGTACACAACTAATCTTTCTTTCAAATCAAATAATTTATTTCAAAACAGAAACAAAATGCATTAAAACGACATTCCATTGCCCATGCTGTGTGAATATTTTTAAAAGTCCAGGCACACACAGCCATTTATCCTTTTCACCACATGCTTCAAGTCTTAGGAAATAATTTTGTTGAAGGCCGGTGTGATTACCATTTCTTCTGGAGACATTCTACACAGTAAGGAGACTCACCATCTGTTGACTTCCCTCCTCTCTAGTATTGCTGAGTCACAATTCACGTAATGAATTGTTGACAACAGATTGCCTCATAATCACTGGAATCACTTGTAAATCAATTGTGTGTGCTTGCCTCTGTCTCTGGTTTCAGCATAGCTTTTCACACTTACTGTAGATAGCTAAATCCAAAAGCTGGTTTACATTAGACCAGTACAGGCTCAGAAATATTGAAATATCCACCTGGCACACAAAGCTCCACCACATGAAAAAAAAAACATAAGAAAATAAAATAATAAGCCTTCGCTTTGGTTGAAAGTATCTATGGAAAGCTACAGAGTACCCAGTGAGAACTATATAGCAGCAACACATGATTTTTTTCCTCCAGACAGTCTTCTTAAATCAGGACCTTCTGGCAGGAGTCAAGTGAAACATTCTCAATTTTCTTTATACACTGGCTGTTGGGCCTTTTCAGCTGGAAACGACAATAGTCACAAATCTGAGATCCACTGAGTTTCTAATTGCCTTCCCTCCCTCCCCTCACCTCCACTTTTCATTAAGAATCCCTCTAGGTTCCAGAGCTGATCTAAGACTTTGAAATTCTATGGGACTCACAGCATTCCAAGATTCACTGCTTGAAAGCATATTATTTGAAGACCACATATATATATATATATATATATATACATATATATATATATATATGTATATATATATATATATATTTTAGGTGAAAGTTGAAAGGAATGGTTGGAAGATAAGAAGTTTGGGGTATAGACACTAAGTTCTTTCAGAGATAGAAAAGGGCAGAAATTTACTTTTATTATTATTTTAAAAGGTATAACTTAATCATATCCCTTACTAAAGAAATACAATATTTTGAAGCAATTAGAGGAATCAAACTTGGAACTATTGTCTCCACTAGTCAAAACAATTGTTCAGAAAGCCTTTTTATGTATTTACCTACAGCAAATGCCCTATGGCTATTCTTTTCCTTATAATTATGTTTTGTCACCAAGTCTTCATTTACAACTTCAGGCATAATTTGCTTTCACTTTAACTTGTTTTTGTTCTTTCTGCATTTTTAACTAAATAACTTTCTGTGGGATTAGCCAGCACAGCAGTGAATGAATAAAGGGATTTAACCTTCCAAATTCCAGAGGAATATTTTCTTCTAAGTGCGATGCTTGATACAGAATTCTGAATCCTCTTGCTTTAAAGGGCTTCATAGATGCAATCTGTTATGAATTAAAATTATGATTATTTTTAAAATAATCATAACAATAATTTACATAAACAACAATAATAAAAGAAGCCTCCCAGTGTTTTGGATCTACTTTCTATGGAGGATTTTTGAAGGGATATAGGCAAGAATAGCACAAGACAGGGAAGTGTGGATAGACTGGAATTGGATCCATTAGAGGCACTACCTGAATTGTTGAAATCATAGATCAAAAGTATCAAGGGGTTATTATTTGAGTACATATATATGTATATATATATATATATATACACACATATATAGACACATACATATATATATGTATATATATATATATATATATATATATATATATATTGCATTTGTGCTGCAAAACTTGATAGATTGCTGGAAATATATTTGTTCTGCACAAAAAATTCTACAAATTTTTTCCAGACCACCATCTCTAAAGATCCTTCTAATTCTCTCACAACACCATCTGTCTACCCCTTAAAATATAGAAATGCTTATTGGTTGAAGTGCCATTACAAACAAAAATGAAATAACCATACATTTTCTTTGATTCAGGGGGAAATAGCAGCATAGAGGGATGGATTTCAGTCAAAAAGAAAAAAAAGCTGCTCATATAATGGTAGGGGTTATGCAACTCTTCAGGACATCACTGTCATCAAATATGAATCAGTCAATATAGAACATCCCAAGACAAAAATTCTCAAGAAACAATTCTTAGCAACTGGTTTTATAGTCCAAACGCCACAGGGAGGAGAGGAAGGAAACAAGCATTTATTGAGCACCTACTATGTGCCAGGTACTGTGTTAAGAGCTTTATAAATATTATCTTGTTTGATCCTCACAACTGCCTTGTGAAGTAGGTGCCCAATTCACAGTTGAGGAAACTGAGGCAGATAGCGATTAAGCAACTTGCCCAGAGTCATACAACTAGTAAGTAACTGAGACTAGATTTGAATTCAGACCTTTCAAACTGTCCAGGTCCAGCACTCTATCCGCTGTCACCTGATTGCCTCTAGGTAGGATATGCTATTAGCCACTTTCATTTCTTATAACTGAAGTTTATCTACATATGGTACACAAATTTGCCTTGCAAATGAACCTTAATAAGGTAAATGAAGAAATGAAATGATAAGTAGCAGGGGCATAAGGAACATGTTACTTATAAACCTGAGCCTCATATATTTGTCAGTCCATCAAAGTTCAGTATTCTAGACCTGCATGGGACCAAAATGTTGGGAATTATACCTAAGTGATTATTTGGCTATATTTACTATATATTTTTACCATAAACTCACATAGGGCTTTTCAAACAGCCTTCATATACAAGGAAGAAACAGACAGGTTGGTTGAGTCTGTTATCCTTTTAGCTGCATTGATCATATGACACTACATAAAGGAGAATTCCACACAGAAGCAGCCAACACAGCTATATACTTGTCTTCACACTGTGGCCTGAAATCCCTGACCTACAGAAACATTCTTGTGTAGTTTTATGGGATGGAAATCTTTTCCATCATTTTCTTCCAAGTAAAATTTCCTTATGAGTATGTTCTCACGTTCACACATGCAGACTTTCCAATGTATAATTTGATGCAGATTCCACAAGACAGACAAAACCTGCTAATTGAGGTTCCCTATGTTTTCTAAATCAAAGCACTCTATGGCCCTAACCATCTAATATAAAAACATCATGCTGAGACACCTTGTAAAATCCTCTTTTTTTCCTTCCAGAAGATAGTTGGCAAATTATTCTGAAAAGACATGAAAATTAACTGCTGGCTTTTAATTATTTCTTTAATGAAATAGTCTGATTACACAACATAGCAATGGTTCTATATTTTGTATGTATATATTTAGATACATGTCTACTTATGCATATTCATTATCACATTATGAAATACATCACATTGTCAAATACGTATATGTACATATTTCATAAAAGGCTAAGCTAATGTTGATTTAGAAAATGGCAGGGCAAAGAAATCGTATAACCACAATCAGTAAATCTTTGCAATTAACTTAAAGAAAGGAAAATATATATTTCTAGAGGAGATAGATTCATTGTTCTCTCTAGGCCAGTGTTGGATGTAAATGGGATAAAGTTTTAGTCATTTAATCCATGAATATTAGCAACAGGCAAGAAATATAGTCATTATTCTTCGCTTATACCTTTGGATTACTCTATGTAAATTATTCTCTATTACTCTATGTAAATAATTGCAATAGTAACTCTCAATCAAAAACTCTTTTTTTCACACCCTTTTGAGAAAGAGAGAGAGAGAGAGAGAGAGAGAGAGAGAGAGAGAGAGAGAGAGAGAGAGAGAGAGAGAGAGGCATATGGATAGTATTACAGGATATATTTTGAAGATCTCAAATAAAAACAACATTACTTGGAAGAATGTGTGTCTGCTTTTCCTTTTCTTCTGTTTTAGTTTGTCCCATTAACTTACAAACTGGTGTTTAAATCCAATCTTGATTTTTTTTTTATGAAATCTTTAGTGGTTTCTTTATAAAGAACTCGGAGCATAGTGCTCATATATGATGGCAGCCTAGAACGCAAAGTGGTATAACCAATAAAATCATGCTAATTTAGCTTATAAAAATGTGCAGGCTATTAAAACTTCTAGAAACCTAGACAACTCAGAATCACTAATAAGCCAAAGAAAGACAAATCCACATTCTTTTTCTTTCTTCTTTAAACAGAACTCCCCATGCCATTCAGTGAGGGCCATTTCACCCTGTTGCATTTCAAGAAGCTTTTTGTTTGCCAGAGATTAATTATTTTCATTAATCTATGGTTGAATTAGGAAAATAAGTTAGACTAGGAAAATAAAATACCAGACTTAACAGTGGCAACTCTAAGTAAGCATGTTACATATACAACTTCTGATAAATTCATAGGAAAATCTATAAACTCTATGGTCAGGAGGCTTACCACAGGTAGGTTAGAAATATAAGTCCACTGTAGGGCAAAGCAAGAGTTTACTGATGATAGAGTTTCAAAGTTGAGAAGAAAGAATGAGATACTTTTTGAAGCAGAAACAGATAAAACCTGTTTGCATTTCTAGTGATTAAAAAAAATGAAATCAGTACTTCTGATAGCAGTTTCAAGGTCCTCCCTCCCTTATTGAGACCTCCCTGCATTTCCTCCCTCAACTCTCTCCAGCTGCTCCCTTGACCCCAAACAAAACTTCTTTCGTCCCACTTCGGCCCTTTTTTCTAATTCCCAATATAGCTTTCTTTGACACAGTACTTTTCATTTTGTGGATAAGTAATGACAACAAAACATCTAGTAAATTCAGTAAAAAAAAAATTGAAGGGGGTAGTAACAAACTATTTGACTTTACATGTTTCACCTTTTACTTCTGGTTTTGTTGCTACTATCTGGCCTATCTTGGAAAAGTCATTCATCTTGCTGGGCCCTAGTTGCCTTACCTGTAAAATCTAGGATTTGGACTTGATTGCCAGATGTTAATCATATAATCTTACAATACTCTGAATAATCACAGAATCTCCAAGTTGTAAGGGACCTCAGAGACATCTAGTCCAAACTGAATTCGAATGTGGATCCTTCCTATAACATCTTTGACAAGTGGTCAACCAGAGTCAGTTTGAAAATTTCCAGGGACAGTGGACCAATGGAATACTTCATTATTAGGAAGTATGTCATCTCAGCAACCGTAAATCCACCTCTCAATTTCTTTTTGGCTATATAGGAGGAAAGTTTTGGTGAGATTCTTGGAGCTAGAAGGAACCATTGAGATAAAAACGCTTGAATACTTTATTTTGCAGATGAGGAAACTAAGCCTTACCTTAGAAGGCTGATTGAATGAGGATATAGGCTTTAAGAGGCTCCAAACTATACTACCAAGCTCATTTCATGTTACACCTTTCTTCACCCTACCCTCAAGTGTATATGCTATCATATCCATATCTTCATGGTGATGATACGCAGGCTTCCTCCCTCCCCATATATGTAATATTCTTCCTCCTCTTCTTCAATTCTTAGAATTTTATGATCAGAGATGTAGAACAGGAAGAAATTTCTGAGGTCATCAACTCTCCCCTCTCCATTTTCAGATAATGAAGTTGAGGACCCTAGTTTTTAAGTGACTTTCTCAAGCTCCTATGGGCAATAAGAGGCAAAGCCTTCTCTGTCACCAGAACTAGCACCAAGTTGCCTCCTGTCCCTAAGGTCCTTTCAGGCTCAAGTGCCACTTCCTGTTGCTGTTCAGTCGTTTTTGGTCATGTTTCCTGACTCCAGGCGGGCTTTCTATTGACTGTGCCACCTACCTCCATTTCCTACAAGAAACTTTTCCTGATTTCCCAGTCATTAGTTGTCTCTTTGATATATATATATATATTTATCTATGGACAGATTTTCCCCAATAAAACAGAAACTCCTTGAAGACAAGGGCTTTTTCCTTTTGTCTTTGTACCCTTATTGCCTAGCACAGTGCCATGATAGGAAAATAAAAATGCTTGCTGAATTAAAGTGGACCAAGTAAGGCCAGTTTTCCAACATTATGCAGCTAGTTGATGGTTGAACAAGAATAAGAAACCAGGTCTTCTGACTCTTATTGTAGTTTTCACTACATCAAATGACTCAAACATTTTTTAGCCATTCTATTTTTCATTGGTTGATTTTTAATCCAAAGGAGCAGATCTGAATGAATTTCATTGTTTTCAGTTTCAAACTAAATTGTTTGGAGGGCTCCTGCATTGCATTAATTAAATAGAAGGCTTGGAGCCAAACTTTCTTGGTACAAATAGAATTCCCAGGCTGTAGGTTAAGAGGTACCTGTGGATGGACATGGCATTAATTGTCTCTGGTTACCAAGGCATTTTCAATGTTTCACTGAAATAAATTGTTTTATTTATTAGCTTGGGCTCTGTGCCTAAACTAAAAACAAATACAAAAGTGAATTGAAGGATTAACTAATGATTTGCCACAATTATTTTGACAATAACAGGCTCAGGTGATCATGCTGGCGCTCAAATCAACAGCTGGGTGTGAATATGTCAGTACTCACAGAGAATCTTCTCCCAAAAATCAAATTCTGCTTAAAGAGCTGGGGGAGGGAGAAAGCAACCCTCCTAATCAGAAAATTAAATATAAATTAAATTTGATGTCTGTCATATTGAAAATAGCTTCTATCTTAATTTGATAGCATTGTGATTCGCTCCTTACAGGGATCAACTATTCTCACAGACTTCCTTATACCCTTGTAGAGCTGGGTTTCTGAACCAAGGGTGTAAAACAGATGATGAGGGTCAGGAAAGGAGTGTTTATTTCAATGGCCCTTGCCAGATCCTAAGGAAAACTCTCAGTCACTGTTTTTCATATGCCCAGGATTTGTCCAGAGATCCATACTCCGGATAGGCTTGTTTATGATAAAAAGGTAATCTTGGTGAGTTCTTTGTTCAAAAAAGGCATTAGCAATCATGATGACTCATTCATTGTGGGATATCCTGTGTTTTAATGTGTTTTTGATTTTATATTACGAGCAAAGGGATCTGCTTCCCCCAATCCAGACTCAGATAGATAAGATCCCTCTAAGCTCCTAGCTAGGATGGCTCAGCCACCTCAGGATCTCTCAAAAGACAGAATAGCTTTAATATTAGTCCAAGACAAGGTTCGTCTTGGAATTCATGTGCCCACTGTCTCTAGCTGAGCCAGGTGCAGCTTTGAGTCATGGGCTTAGAGCTAAAGAGAGCTTAGGGTTCACTTTGTCCAACGCTTCATTTTACTTGGAGAAACCAAGTCTCAGAAAGACAGTATGAATTGTTCCAGATCCCACAGTTGATTAGCAGCACACAATCGAACTGATTCCCAGACTGATTTCCTTTCTGGTACACAAGCTTTCTCTGGACTGAACAACCCCAGCCTATAACTTTACAAAGTCCTGTAGTTAATTGTGTGTGTCAGTTATACAAATACATTCATCTGGATCGAGATAAGTTCATGGTACTCATTTAATAGATTTTTAAGCCATTTTGGCACCAGAGGACATCAAGTGAAAGATACCAGTATTAATCACAAATGGCCATTTTTTAGCTTGGTCTGTTTGCTTCTCTTGCTTCCTTTGTTTTCACTCTACTTTGTGTTTTGTGTTTTTTGTTTGTAACCAGACTGCGCTTACCCTGTATTTGCTTAGTAGAAAGATAGATGTCTTAAGCTCCTACACTATGGCAAACAATGAAATAAATAACTGTGCAATGTTCCTAAAGCCTTCCTTTAAATAGCACAAAGTGACTCTGTAGACATGATTTAGTAAAATAAATTAATTTTCTTTCAGTCAGGAAACTGTTTACTCACTGGAGAGAGCTACAATGCCAACTCTGAAGGATGCCAGCTGTCCAGAACAGAGATTCAAGAGACCTAACATAAAATGCAGTAGTAACTGGAGCCTAGATTAAGAGATTACTACCCAAGAAAGGTGAAGGAATTGGAGAAAGGATTGAATGATGTTCTACCAGGAGAACTGAGATACGTGAAGTATATTTTAACATGTCACTTTAATGAGGCATGAAAACAGCTTGCAAGTGCAAAGTGCAAATGGAGCATTTTACCTCTTACAATTTATGTTATCTCTGTTTATATTTAATAGAACATTATGAGGTCAGGGTGGGGTGCTACAAGTAGAATGTTGATTCATGAGCACACCCTACTGGCTTGGAGTGAGATGGCAACAGAGAACAATAGAAGTCTTTAAAAAAGATGGTGGCTTCCCCCCCCCCCCCCGCCTTCATTTCTTTACTAAAAGCCAACAGTTTGGTCCATTTGTTAAGTATTCATCTACTGCCTCACTTTTCTGTCTGCCACGCACTCCAGATCTACATTGGCATTCAGTTATATTTTTTGAAGGATAGGAGAAGATGGTTGCATCAGATCAAGCAAGCTAGGGAGTCTCTTATTCTGAACTGAGGAAAATCTCATGATAGTGCTACTACTAGATTTGAAAAATTATCCAGTAAAATATGCATTAAAAATGTCTTCATTTTCACACTTTCCTTTTCAGTTCTCTATGCTCAATGAAATAGCAGTTTTCAGTGGGATATAGTTTCTAGTGAGACCACACATCAAATCTATTTTTGAATCTTTACCTTTAAGTCTTTAAATTTCTGGGTTTTTTTTTTTGTTTTGTTTTGTTTTTTAGCAGATTTTGAATGGTCATAATGTATATCGTTTGTCAATGACTCTCTTAGCAAGAGGACCTCCTTCTCCTGGGATCCAAGAACCACACAGTGATATCACACTGGAGTTCCAGCTCTGACTCATTAACAGATTTTCCCTGTTCCCCTTTGGCTTCTACTATAATAGCTTTCAAATACTCACCTGTGTTTGTGTGACATGTTTTGCCCCCTCCAGGTTTTATAGGCTAATTCAATCATATAAAATACCTCTGGGATCTTTATCTAAACTGTTTATATTATTTCTGTATTGAAATAATACAGAATACTGTTTTTCTAGCAACTTTAAAGAAAAAGAGTCCTATCTCTAGCATAATTTTGACATTAGAAATATAAAACTGAACACTTGAGAAAAAGATTTGGAATAAAGGTATGATGAGTATTTTCATCTGCTTAATTGTAGATGACAAAAGGGTTCCCCAGGAACTGAAAACTATAAAATAAGGAAGAATACTTTGGGTAAACTAGCTTTAATGTATATTCACATTCTTGCCTCTCCTCTCCTCCTCTCCCCTCCTCTTTCTTCTTCTCTCCTCACCTTCTTTTCTCTCTCTTCTTCTCCCCTCTTCTCCTCTTCCTTGAGGGTGTTCTGACCAAAGGAAGGTAAATTTTGATGACCAAAAGCTACCTTGTTAATTTGGGGTTTACTGGATAGATTTCTTTCACTAAGACCAAGCCTTAACCCCAATTCTCTCTGGATCTCCTGGATTGGATGACAATAGGTCCCTGCCCAAGCATCACTCAATGGCAAAATTAAGTAAAATGAAGGACTTCTGGGTGATGAAAGACCAAAACAATTAAGAGTCTGATTCAGAGTATGTAGATAAAGACTATGTGGGATAACTGATTAAAGTATATCTGAGTATCAATGATATGGATAAACAAAATATACCTTGCTCTCTAGAACTAGAATTACTCCTACTCCAGGGGTTTCCCTCCCTCTCGATGGAAGAATCTACAATTAAACTAAAAAGGAATATGCTCCTATTTACTCCAAATTTTTCATATAAAGAATCTGAGATCAGTTCATATCATCAAGTTATAAATTATACATTCACCAGCATCAGTTCAATTTTTAATGTCAATAACTTTTTTGTCATTGAATTCGGTATGTTACTTTCTATATAAAATATAATCCAGAAGGGGTGGTGCAAAGGTGAAGTTTAAATCTAAATTATCTCCATTTCATTCTATTCATATGCTCTCCTTTCCCCTTCTGCTAAATATTCTGAACTTGTTACTCATGTATTGTAACCAAATTTATACAAACAAGAGCACACTGGATAGATTCTCCTTACCCCTGTCCCCAGGGGAAGGACTCATGAATCTCATTTTCTAGGTACAATCACCAGTGGAAAAGGGGATCATCAAAAGTCAATACTCTGAAGTAGTAATGAAGGACATCCAGACCTTAGGGCAATGGTGCCAACCAAGGACCAGGACATCATTACACCCAAAAGGTAATCACGAATGAATTGTGTACTCTAAATATCTCTAACTCTTAGTCCCCACATCTATTTACACACAAACACGAGTATTTAAATCCAGTGGTCTAACAAACTAATCCTTCTTGGAATTTTTGCCCAATGCATTGGTCATCTAAAGCAGCACCTGAGTCTGGACCACTGTTCAGATCTAAAATGTTCTCCTACCTCAAATTCCTTTTGTGAACCTCAAGCTTCCCCTGTGTATTTTGGCTTGCAACTGGGCTAAATCTATATATGAGTATCTTTTTTTTAACATGATTTCACCAGATTACTCAATATCCAGGGTTGGAGAAGAACTTTTTTTTTTTCCCTAGACAGTCTCTCTTTGTCACTTACCAATCCTGTATTATTGGGTTCGAGTGAAGAAATTCATGTTGCCTTTATTATATCACCCACAGCCGAAAGGAGATGTGCTTCACTGTGTTTACCTTTGGTTTCCCACCGTAAAAGAATGTATGAGTGTGGTTGTTTAAAGACTTATTTATTCTATATGCTAACAATCATCAACAAAAACAGTGAAACATACAGAAGAATTTTATGTATACACATGTATAAAAGGATCACATAGGAAACTCTATACTATATTATATATGTATATTATCACACTAATTAAAAATCTATTTTCACATCTTCTTTTGAAGTTTTTCAGGTGTGTATTGTTTTCTATTTGTTGCTGTTATATTTTCCCAACAGGACACATTTGACAGAATGGTTTGTCACTTCTTTGTATCTCCAGTAACTAAGTACAGTGCCCAGTAGAATATAAATGCTTATTAATTATTATTACATTTGACATAGTTGTTAGTATATATATTTTTGTTTTGATTTGGCTCACCTCATTCTTTATCATTTCCTCTGAGCATTTCTATAGCTCTTTGTATTCATTATATTTTTATATTTATCTTCTTGGGGGGGGGGGCTAGAACAATCATTTCATTGGTGAAGTGAATTCTTTGTGAGGAAATTCACTCTATCAATGTAGATCAGCAACTATGGTGCAATGTATAGTTCTAAGGAGTTGCTTAGGATCCTTAAAAATTAATTGCCAGTCTAGGGTCATATACCTGGTACATGTCAGAGGCAGAACTTGAACACAGGTATTTCTGATTCCAAGGCCAGTTCTTTTTTTTACTATATCATGCTGTCACTTATGGTCTAATATTATTCTTCAATATATTGTTCAGTTTTATCCAGTCATCAGAATTTGTTTGTTTTTGCTATTGTAAAATATACTAGGAAAAATATTTTTTGGTATCAAAAGGCCATATTTTTATGAAATCACAAGATTTTAGCTTTTTAAAAGACCTCAGAGGCCAGAAGATTCAATTCCTGCCTAAATAAAAATCCCCTCTACAATATACTCAACAAATGGTAATTAAATTGGTGCTTGTGGACTTCTAGGAAAAAGGAAAAAAATGTGCAAGTTGGGAGTAGGGGAGCATACCTGTACAAAAATATTCCTAGCAGCATTAATGTAAAAGTCAAAAACAATCTTGCTATATCTGATCTGGAGGTATGAACAGCTTTGTGGCTTTTACTACATGTTGCCATCTTGCTTGAAAAGCGGCTTTTGAGGAGCGATGATGTGGTTTATTAATGACAATGAGCAAATAGTACTCGGGCTAAAATGCCATAATTATTTAAAATAATAAAAAAGGTTTTTTCTGTGAAGGCAAAATCAGAATACGCTAAAAACATTTAAATAAGGAGAAACTCGTTGTGAACATGTCATAGTTAAAGCTGCAAATTTTTCATGATTGCCAGTCTGATCATGCAGCTACCTTGCTTTTTAAGACATCTCCAAAGTCCACAGGAAATCAAGTGTGTTCTTGGTCCATAAAGTCCTGTTCTTTACAATCTGCTCCTCATGCCTGAGAGGACATTCTGATTAATCAGTAATGACTATAGTTTGTTTGGGGAGGCATTCTTCTTTGAAATGTACCTTCATCTTGATCTATCACTTCAAGCTGATCCATAAAGTAAATACTGCCAGTACAAAAAGCTGCCACTGCTTTGAACAGAGTGCTATCTGATTATTAGATTTCAAAGCCACTAAACTAGTGATAATCTCCCCTAGAAGAGATCCAAAAATGGATTGTTTTTACACACTAACCTTTTTTCCTAAGGTTTCATTACCTAATACTTTTTTTAACACCACTGAAATATAGGCTGCTTCTGTTTTGTCTCAGAAGTTTTCTTTTTTAAAAAACCATTCTCAGATCTATTTATTATAAAATAATTTATCTGACTACAAATTAAAGCCTGGAGGAATCACACCACCAAGAAACCAAGCACAGTAAATTTGAGCTTTTAAAAATTGACAGAATGGGGAATTTTTCTTTTGATTAAAAAAAAATGTCCATTAAAATCACATCCCAATTGTGTATTGTTGTATTTTTCCCCAACACCATATCGACAGTGCTGGAATACAATAAAAAACATCATACATTCCTTTCTCTGAAGACTGGCATTTCATCATTTTGTGCAAATTGAGAGTTTTAAGCACAGAAGATCTTTGCAGATACAGTAGGTAAAACGATCGATCTTGGGATCATGTTAATGAAAGCTATGGTGAGGCTTTATACATAACATCTGTAGCATTTAAAAATACAGTGAAATGCTTTGGGACTGGGAACTCCAGCTGCTCACAGATTGAAGGAATCCCCATGACATCAGCAGGCAGGAATTATATTTCATTCACCCCTTTCACCATGGTAAAGAACTCAACACGATCCAGATGGCTGTCCTGGGTGTTAAAGTGTGTCTGCTTTGTAATCGTTGTCTGAGACTCAAGCCCTTTCTTTATAGTGCTGAAATAATTGATTTTACCCAACTTTCATACAGAAGTAAAGAACCCCCAAACTCCTACATTACTCTTTGGCGTGGGGCACCATGTAAGCTACTCAACATTTTATAAGTTTGTGGGGAACTCATGTAGCCTACCATGAGATCAAACAAGACTGAAGGAAAAACTTACCTCAACCAGTGTGATAGATACTACCATGTAATGGTTTGTTAAGTGTCAAATCAGGCTACAAGATTGCTATGATAAAACGGAGATATATTTTTAAACCTAACAAAGATTCATACAAATATTGGTCTGTGATTCAGCTGATAATAGAAAAGGGATTCCCTATTACTAGCTCATCTGTACATCTTTAGTTTGTATCCTTTGTTATTGTCATTGTTTTTGTTTTATAAGTTACTGATAGATCATGGGTTGTGTGAAACCTGATAAGTTAATCCATGTGAGGCAGATAAGTTGCCTTTTTAGAATATTATTTTTCTAAGATAAGTATTTTATAATAGAATTCATGAGCAAAATTGCAATTAGATTGTTTAACAATGAATGGTATTGTTGTTGAAATTAGTTCTTTCATCCAAATCTAACGGGGTTCAAAGAGCAGCGTCAGGTCTGGAAAGACTGCTGGATCTGAAGTTAGAAAAGATGTGTGGCTGCCATGTGAAAGGCTCCACCATTCTTACTGGCTGTGTGACCTCGTGCAAATCATTTAAATTCTCTTAACCTCAATCTTCTCATCTACAAAATATGTATGTTGAACTAGATTATATCTATTTTTTCCAATTTTTAAAATTCTATGGTACTAAGGAAAATGGACAGATTACTGAAAAATTGTTACTGCCATTATCGATATAAGCCATCGGAATCTCAAAGAATCACAAAATCACGGACCATCAGAATTAGAATGTAACTCAGACATCATTGAATTCAAGGTATGCTTGACCAAGACATCTCTCTACAACAATCTTGTTGTAGTCAACCAGTATTGGGTGAGGGAAAATTGATTACCTCCTTACTACCTAAGATGGGAAAAGCAACTTTGAATCTTTTTCATTATGAGAATTAAGAATGCATAGTTGCATATTCATACAACAACACAAACCCATATTTGACTCAGAGGTATGCTGGAATCAGCTCACACCAGGAAGCAGATGCTAAATATTCAGTGTGAGTATTACACCTAGGAAATCAGGAAATGTGAAAAACAAGGGCTTAAGTTATTGTTTATTTGATTTGTCTAGACTTAAGAAAGTGATAGAGAAAATGTCAATAATGTATATTAAATTTAAAAGTGTGTCTTGTGTACATTTTTTGAGGAGGGAGTCAGTTGTTAAACATTTGGCAGCACACCTTTATATACATGACTTAAAATATTCAAAAGAACTGCAGTTAATCAACTATCAGACAGCAAACTTGGCTCCGTGGATAGAGTGCAGGGCATCAGGAAGACCTGAACTCGAATCTGGCCTCAGACATTTACTAGTTGTATGACCCTGAGCAGGTCACTCAACCCTGTTTGCCTCCGTTTTCTCAACTGTGAAATGAGCTGGAGAAGGAAATCACAAACTGCTCTAGTATCTATGCCAAGAAAACCACAGAAGGAGTCACAAGGAGTCAAACATGACTAAAAGTGACTGAACTGTGACAGGGAACAGCACTTGAGCCTGAAAGGAAATTAAGGATAGGAGACAACATGGCTCTATGGGTTCTAGTGTATGAGCACCTGCTCTGGTGTCAGAGAAGCTTCTGCTACTTATTACCCATAGAAGCTTGAGAAAGTCACTGAAAAACTAAGGTCCGCAACTTCCCAAATGACCAAATAACAATATTGTGTTTAATACGTAGTCAAAAATCAAATAGCCCCCTGTCTCAAGAAGTTTACATTGTACCGGGAGAAATAAGGTGTATCTGAATAAATACATGGAAATTTCATGTGGTGAGGTCACTGTGACCTAGGGAGAGCAGGAACCATCTCATGTAGAAGTGAGGTGAGTTGAGATCTAAAGGGGACCAAGAATTCTAAAAGTGTAGGTGAGGAAGGAGTGCATTCCTGAGGTGAGGAATAGCCTATGAATAGGCTCAGAGTCAGGAAATTGAATGTTGTATGTGAGGAATAGTAAGGAGGGGGGTTTGGCTAAACCAGAGAGGGTTTGAGAGGAATAATATGTAATGAGTATATAAATGTAAAGTAGGTTTAGAAAGACCAAAAAAAAAAAACCTGAAGAAATCAGGAATAGAAGTTTTCAAGTGTTTGAATTGAGTAGATTAGAAGACAAAGGAAATAGATTTGTTTCTATGTTTCCTGATACCTTCAGACAAAAGGCTGAACATTGGGCTACCTGTTTGGGTTTGTTGTAGCTGTTGTTACTGTTGTTTTCTTGTTCCCTGACAAGAGAAAGCAGATAAATTCCTGTATAAATTCATTCGAATTCACCATTTGTTGGTGGTGCATATGTATGATAGCAGAATGGAAGACCCTAGAGGTTGTGAAAAACTTTTCGTATTACGTATGTGGAATAATATCCAACACATTTCCAAGGTTTAATAATTACTAGAAGTTGTAACTAGTAGCTAATTGGACCCCTCCATATGCCATTTATGCATTGGAAAAGGTATTAGACTCAAAATTAAAAGAGACATAGGTCTCAAGTTCAAATCTTTGATACTACCGCTTTCTAGCTCTCTGATCACAGTCAACTTACTTAATCTCTATTCGTTTTAGTTCCCTCATTCATAAAATGAGATGATGGACAGACTACCTCCCAATGCTGTTGTTAGTCAGCAAGCATTAAGTATGTTGTACTAGGCACTAGGCTAAGCTTTAAGGACATAAAGAAAGGCAAAAACATGTTCCATGTGAATGTGAGTTCTTTTATGCTGGCCAGGAAATTTAGTCCATAGTATTTAAGCTTCAAGTGATCCTAAAGTAGAATGAACTTTCCCTGGAGCAAGTATAATTCTCCCTCTTCCTGAAAGTCTTGAAGCAAAATCTGATTAACCAGTAATCAGGTATATGGAGAGGGGATTCTTGTTCAGTATTGGAGCAGATGATCACTTCGGCTCTTTTCTCTTCCAGATCTCCGTAGCATAAGATTGTAATGAATGAGAATTGAGAGATTAAATATGTTTTATATCACCATTAAAATGTCCATGGACAAAGGTATATTTTAATTATAATTTTTAAAGAACTGCTGACATAGATACATGATACTAGAAGAGAGGCATATCATAACATTGGGAGCCTCCCATCTTCTTCCTGAGTTTAAAAGGTGTCAATTATCCATGGCTACAACTACATGGGGACTTGCTCCATTTTGGGTTGCCTCAGCTTGAGATGGAAATCCCCTTCCTAGTTACTTATTTCTATGCACCACAAAACTATGCCAGGGGCATCCATTAAAGCACAGTTTTTGACTTAGATAATTTATTCCATATGACTGCTTCTCTACTCTGACACTTTAATCAATTCGACAAATATTTATTGAATTCTATATATGATTGCATAAATTCCAATACTCAGGGCCATGTTTCACCATGACGAAAGATCAAATCTGTAATCTCAAAAACCCTATGAAATAGAAAGTATATTTGTGTCTCAAATGATTTAAACTATAAGCAAGGAAACTGACTTAACTGTCAAATCGAATAGGCCAAAAGATGTGCCTGTATGTTATACTAACAAACTTATGTGTATCATCCCTTCTGGGCTAGCTCTCCAAAAGCCAACTATTATTCTCAAGTCCTAGAATTACCTACGGTTTGCACTTCTAAAACTATAATTCAAGAACCCACATCAGTGATTTTTCCCTATTAAGTCAGCCAGCAGACAATAATACTGAAAGCAATGACATTTACTAAAATAACATACTAAAAATAGTAGTAAAAAATACTTTCCCAGTAAATCTGGGGCCCATTCATTTGTAAGAGTGGGCAAAAACTTAGAGTACAATGATACTTACACACACATGTAAAGAGCACATGTGGTCAAGATAATTCACACCTTCGCTATTTCAGGACTTTGATGCTCTATCTCTCCTTGTGGAGTATTCATTCACATCTCCCATGAGAAGAGCTTCTCTATTGGCTAAATTGCTTAGATGGTCTCACAGGGATTCCCTTTCTAAAGCTTGAATCTTCACTGTCAGCACTAGTTCTCCTTTGAATCCATACCCAATTCTCTTCTCTGCAGCTAGGGGCCACCCACACTCCTTGAAGTTGCTTATTGATCATCACAGCTGGCTAGCTCAGCTTTTTAAGCCATGCCACAAGGGCATGACTCATCTCAGTGCAGCTGGTAGTATCACCTTTTTCAATTTGACAACTGAAAATCTCTTTACGCTGTATAAAGGGATGGAAGAGTGTTAGCACAATTAGGTACCAACTTTAATTCCATCCAGAAGATATGTTTTCATACTTCCCAAAGGGATCCCAAAAGGATGATGGCCTTTTCATGCTTTTGAACTTAGTTAACTCATTAAAATTTCACTATTTTTGTTATCCACTCCCATGTAACAACAATGTTGCTAGCAGCTGCTGTGCCTGTGTAAGATCAACAACACCACCAGACAGAAGGCTGCCAGCACAGGTTCTTTGATCTGCTTTTCTAAGGAAAGCAACTTTAAGGGGTTAACAATCTCATTTTAATCAAACATACATATATCATTCACTTAGTTCAGGGGGAAAGCCAGAACCCTGAACTTCAGAGCAAATACAAACAGAAATTACAAACAGAGAGAATATAAAGAGAGTAAATACACACTGCTATCAACAGACAGGCCTCTAGATGCCTGATCAAGGAATTACATAGGTACCAGACAGAGAAGCACCAACATCTGGGTTTTCAAAGCTGGGGGGCTCCAGTGACTACCCAGAGTCTCATCTGGTCAAATCATAAGACACTCTTGCAGTGAATGAGAGCCCCAAACAAAATGCTAGCCTCTGAGTTTATATACCCTGTTCAGAGTCAAAGGGCATCACAACCCTATGTGAACTAGTATTTGTTGTTTCTTAAGCAGGTCAAAGACACTTGATTCAATAAAGAAACAAAGGCCAGACTCATGAAAGGCATTTGATTACCTCAGTGCTCCAAAACAGAAAACAGTAAAAAAAATCTCACTCCAATTATCATGACACCCCACCACTCCTATTTTCTAGTATTAAATCAGCTGGGCAAGGAGAGAATGACTAAAGAAATCTGAAAAAAAAATACCCATATGATAAGTTAAGTCTTTGTACATCAAACAAGCAATCTATTAGCAAGTTGTTTTGTGATTTTCAACTAAGCCTCTATTTTGGAAAAGAACTCTAAAAGAAATATATCCCCCAATCACTTCCAAAATACACAGAAAACAGATAACTGTAAGCATCTACAACTGGCAAATTAAATGAGAAATTAATTACAGAAAAAAAAAACCCAGAAAATTCAAATGTGGAAAAAGTTAAAGGAGGAATGTATTGACTAGGGAATTGTAAAGGGAGGTAATTACCTCAACCATGACTTTAAATATTCTCAACAGTCTCTTTTTCATTAGAGGGGGGTGAATGATTTACTAAAAGAAGGCTCCTTCATTATCTGGAGATAAGTAACCACAGAACCATAAAAGAACGGAAAATCTGCTTCCATGAAGTCTGAACATCCTACTTGTGAAAATAGAGCCAAATTTTCTAAAGCTCTTAGTTTTACTTGTTTGCTTGTTATTTCTTTTCCCCCAAACAATGCAATAAATTCCATTGATAATGATGCAATGCCAGGACAATTCAGTTCTCCATGACTGTGAACATTATTTAATTTTTACTTGAAGTTACTATTTTATACTGAACTTAAGGGATCCCTCGGGGGGTTAGAATCTTGAATTCTTCAAATATAAGTAGAATTTCAAGGTACTTTTGGAGACACTACAGGTTGAGGGATAAACTGCCACAGAAAGAATCTTTTATTTCAACCAAAGATTTCTTTCACTAAAATTATTCATAATTGAGTTGGAACATTGTAATTATCCTTCAGAGAAAACTTAAGCCTTCCCCAGCTTTGTCATCATTCCAGGCAACATCCAACAAGGAGACAATTCAAATTCAAACTAATGCTATTCCTGGACAACCATGTCTAAAAATATGTTTTTTTAGCTTTTGATATTAGTCAACCCCATGTTCCATTCTTAATGGAATTCCAGCTGTTTTTCCAAGTCTGCTTTTTTTCCTCTTTCTAAACAGCTGTCATATTCAGGGTAGTTCTGAAATATTTTCTCTGGCCTGATCATGACATTTAAGAAGTTATTACCTCATCATAAAAAGATCTATTTTATTACCTCTAATCAATTTGCAAGCAACTTGTAGATTATTCTTACTATTTTTATTTTCCTGCTTGAAAAAAAGATGGAATAAGTAGAAAATGACCCACAGTGCGACATTTTAGTTTGTCATTTCTTTCAAAAATCAAAATCCTTGTCTCAAATGCTGCTTGGACTTGGCATCTATTCAAACTAAATTTACCCAAAGTGAAAAATTCATTTCCTAGAAATTTTTTAGTGTATTTAGTTTAGAAAAGATTTACTGAATTGATAGTTGCCTATCCCATTGCAAGCTATTCATTCTTAAAACATATACTTCTCTCCAACTTGTAAAGTATCCTTATACAGAGCCTTGTAAATTGCCTTATCAGCTGTCTCTTGGAATCTTGTCAACCAGAAACATAGATAGAAGAAAAAATATTGGTGGCTTGTTTTGGGTTCATTCGATTTTTAGCATATAAATAAATTGCTACTTGGTTACACATCCTGTACTTTGGTAACATTGGCAGAAGTCCACTAGGACTAAATTAAGGTAATTTAATTCTAGTTAGGAAGACAAATGGAAATCTAACTATCATTTTCAATCATATTGTATATTTAAATCTTAGAAAACCCATAGTGCTTGAAAGTAAGTACTTGATATCATATCTACCTTGACCTAGATGTGGAAAGGTATTCTTCTGAGTTAAAGAGAAAGTATTATGCTTTGCACCTCCTCATGTGGGACAGATATGTTATAATGCATCCACTCTCATGCTCAAGTTTCTATATTGTTTAGTTCATAAGATACACATTTTTAGGGAAATTCTGGCCAACACTTTTTGCCCTGCGTATTTTATTCCAATAATAGTGGCTGCCTGCCACTTTGAGGAATTCAATCTCTTTTCCGATCCAAGTATTTCAAGAAAGGATATTTGAAAGGGGAGAGAGACAGATACATGATCAATTTCTCTGTCCCCAAGTAAGAAACTGCACTCACCAATGCTCACTGAGCATGTCCCTTTGAATTACTTCCAACCTTCAAAGCAATTTGCAAAGGTAGTATTTTTAAGTGGATCATAAAGAATAAAAGTGATATCTATTTGAACACTAGTCTCCAATGCACGTATGTGAACAATGGGCTTTGGAGATTCAAGAATTTATGTCATTAACAACTAGGCATAACCCTAGTCATATATCTCCATAAATTAAAACTATAGCTACTGCAAAGATGGTTTGGAAAAAAGCCCAGACAAACACTTCTCTGCAAAAATAAATTCCAAAAAAAAAACTTCCTTAAGTTTGTAAGTCGAGATAGTTTAATTAAAGTTTAAGACAAAAAAAAAAAATCAGAGCCAAAAGGAAAATGCTTCCCCACCCTATCGAATCCCTTTAAAAGTTCCCAAGACATAGATAGACTGGCTACATAGCATTCCTGAATTGCAGAAGTATCACCACCTTACAGAGAAGCTTGCTTGTAGTTATCCCATGAAACTGGAGATACTGTCTTATTTTTTTTCCTTCTTTTCCCAAAGGCAATGAACCATAATCTCCATTCCTTAATCCTTACAGTAGTTATATGCTTGAGTTTCAAAAAACTGCTTCATATATACAAAATACAGAGTGCATAGAGCCCTGGCAATTTGAAAAAGATCTGAGGGTTTTAGAGGACTCTAATCTTGTTAGGAGTCAACAATGTGATGTCTCAGACAAAACAATTAAGCCATCATGAACTGCATTAAGGAAAGACTGGCTCCCAGGAGCTAACATAGTAGTACCTTTCTACCTTATCCCAATTGGCCCACATATGGAGTATTTCATTCAGTTCTGGGCACAGCAGTTTAGAAATGACATTGATAAGCTGGAAAAGG
Organism: Phalanger gymnotis; assembly: GCA_028646595.1. Classification (NCBI taxonomy): domain Eukaryota; kingdom Metazoa; phylum Chordata; class Mammalia; order Diprotodontia; family Phalangeridae; genus Phalanger; species Phalanger gymnotis. Next base: position 322,688,101 of record CM053623.1, on the reverse strand, counting down.
TCCAAAGAAAGGCAACTAAGATGGTAAAGGTTCTTGAATCTGAAATTTGAAAACTGGCTAATGGAACTGTGATGTTTAGCCTAAAGAAGAGGTCATATGTCAGCTGTCTTCAAGTATTTGAAAGCTATCATATGAAAGAAGGATAAGACTTGTTCTGTTTGGTCTCAGGGGGTGAAACTAGAACCAGTGGATGGAAGTTTCCAAGAGGTAAATTCCAGTTTGATGTCAGAAAACAAATAAATGAAACTTTTCAATAATTGAAGGTATCCAAAAAATGGAATTGGCTTCCCTGGGAGAGAATGAATTCCCCCTCGTTAGAGGTTTTCAAGCAGAGACTAGATGTTTGGTATATTATAATGGGAATTTCTTTTGTTGCATGTGTTAGAATAGTTGATTACTAAGGTCTCTACTATTCAAAAATTCTGTGATTCAGAAGGTTCATTATAGCAAATCTTTAGAATATGCATAAACCATTTTTAGATACAACCAAATTAGACTATTCCTTTAGGATATTGAATAACTGTGTAGTTTTTATATATTCCAAACTTATGTTCATGGAATAGTTCAGGACATAGTAGAACGGATCACACAATAGTCCACATTGTGGGCTATATTGTTCAAGGAGCATTATGAACACTCATCGGTGACCAAGACAGAACAGTGGGAAACAGTGTAACAGTGAGTTTAAATGTGCCATAGCTGGCCCATTTTGTGACTTGCAAGCTCAGCAAGAGAGATAATGATAACTGAATAATAAATATAGATACAGAAAACTGGTTCAATAATAGGAATAATTTTTACAAATTAATTGTGCTAATTTTCCTTTCCCAATCTTATCTTGTCTTATTACATGAAATAAATAAGTATTTTTGTGCCTAGCAACATATATAAAAAAAAGATTTGGCAAGACTATTGCCAATGTTCTTTTCCTCTCTCAATCGTTTGATCTTCCTTTTTATGGTCTCCAATTAGTATTTTATTTCAAATTTAGCATTCATTAACAAATATAATCCGTTGGAGAAATTTTAAAAAATTCAAAGAAACAGGTAACAATAATTAAATGGAAATTTCATTAGGGATTTTCTATCATTAGGAATTCAATAAATCTTCTTGTCACAGTTTCCCTGTCTATAAAGTGAAGACAAAATTCTTTGATCATATGTTTTTGAAACGATAGCAAAATGATTGATTTTCATATCATGTATGTATGAAAGCATTTGCTTTCCTCAACATGTTTAATAAATAAAATAATTCATAGATGTTTTTGACATTTGGGGTGGCAGTGAAGGAGAGATGGTTACATATAGCCTTACACGGTGAGTGCCAAGAGAGATGATCTCTGAATTTTTCTCTCTTTGCCTCATAATAAGAAATACTATGAGTTGTGCTTTGGCTATTGAATAGGTCATTTTTTTTTCAATGACAGAGTAATCTGTCCAGATGATAGGGAAGTGAGGGGTTGGATGAGGGGGACAAGGATATAAATTTGTTGAAATGCAATTTCTAAAAATCAAGGACCCTGGGATCATTAGATATTAGTGGACTAATGATTGTTCAAATATTTCACTTTTTTTAGTTTGTAACAAATTTCTTTCATGATTGTTTGACCTTAATTCTTTATAAAGAGTCTGTAGGCTGTGGTGCAGTCATACATAAATTGAGCATTAAGAGAGCAAACTTCACCCCTGCCCAAAAGTTATGCATTCTTGTGGAGAAAAGAATATTATCCTGGCATCTCTATGGATATCAAGCAGTCCTTTGAAAGAAGGGAATTGGAAGCAAGTGGGGGAGCTCTCCCCTTATGGAGAATTGCTTATATTAAAGTTTACACTATTTAATGGAAAACAAAATAACGAATTATTCCATCATGTACATAGAATTTAACTCCTCCACACTATCTTTTATCTTCCTTATGGCAGGTCAGCCTTTTGGCAGCTTTCTACAGTTGGGGAATTCACCAAACCACATAGAAAGTCTTCTTCCCATGCCTTAAAAGTCCTTAATTTTGTGGGATAGATTCTGCTTAACCATCTCATTTCTGTCAGGTTGTTGAAAGTATGATACAAATGAACATATGCAGTGATCCATCACCTGCCTTTTGAAAATCTCTTTTACTGTTCTGCTAGAATTTAAAATATTTTAGGTCACATTTCACAAGCTTAGTCAACCAGAATGAAGAAATGTAAAAATAGACATACATTTTCTCAAGTTTCCAAATTGACTTCTTATACTAAACTTGTGATTCTTTTGGGAAACTGAAAAAGACAGAGACATTAATGTATTATGACTATTCCTTCACAAATGAAAATATCCGGTTTTGCTATTTCTAATGGATTTTCTCATGTCTGACAAAAATAAATTTGCAATAGAGCCTTGCTTTTATTTCCTGAACATCATTCTCATTCTAAGCTAAATCTACAAAAGTAAAATTAACTGTGCTATTACAAACTATTACTCATCAAAATTTACTATTGTTACTCTTTGTGGTTTTATAAATAAAAGTATTAGCATAGATGTTTTCACAAAAAAATATCTTTTTAGCCAAAATTATGGATAGCAAATAGAGAGATGTGTCTAGTATATTTTGGGAGAAATTGCACTATTTTAAAATATTATAACTGAAAGACATTTTCCTCCTTCCAACTCATTTTTAAATTTGAAACATTCAATAGAAATTATACATTTTTAATCATAAAGAAACATACATTTTTGTGATAGAGTAAGAAGTAACTAAGAAACAGCCCCTTTGCTCCATTACTAAACACATAATATCAAGAAATTTATAGAAAGAAAAAGGCATCCAGTAAATGAATAGACTCTTTGTGATACTTTTGTGGAAAGACAAATAAGAATCACAAAATGGGTGTTTCTAGAATTGCAATCTGTATTATAGGAGGGATTGCCCACAGCAATTAGATAAAAGATCTGCTGAAATAAACACACAGTGCTAACAAATATGAAAGGTTAAGGCAAAAATATTTCTCCTAGATATATTATGCTTCCAAGGATATTATAAATGCAAATTAGAGTTTTCAATAAATGTAGACAATTCATAAAACAAAAAAAAAATCAAGAATTATTTTGCAGCTCTGCCAAAATGCTACAGTCCAATGGAAATATTTGGTAAGTAAATTTACTTTATCTGAACACTTTTCTTTTTCTCTTTCAAGCTAACTATAGAAAGAACTCAGCTTGGAAATTTATGTTGCATCATATAATTGTTAGTGAAGGCAAACACATTTTAATTTTTATCAAGATTTTTTCCCCATCAGAACATAATTAAGAAATTAGTTAGGATAAAAATCAGAGGGAAAAGTCCTCCAAGACAATGGAACACTTGCCTCCAGGAAATGGTGGAAACTCCATCACTTTAGGTTTAAAAATGAACTTGACAATGCAATGGAAAATGCACAGTAGAAACAATGAGGCTTTGGCAGAGAAATCAGCCAGATTACTTACTAGAACTTTTCCATCTCTGAAACTATAAAATGTCTTTGATTTTATTAGTTTTAGGTAGATTTCAGTAAGTTGCAATATATTTCCCAGTTTGGGCAAACTATTATAACATACGTCTCTCTTCTTCTACTTAGGGATAATAGTTATTGGTACACAGTAAATAGGAAAATATTAGCATTTTATTTTAATTAGCTTATTGTATGACTTTCAACTGTTCCACTATCCCACAGCTTCTTGTAAAGGCACCTTTGAAAAGAAAACCAGTACTCAGCTTGCTTAAGAGAAGAGAAAAACCAGGGCTGAGACAGAAGGTGCTCTGAAAGTCACCTAATGGCAGGTAGAAAATTCACTGAAAATAGGGGAGGTCCCATGCATACCAGTATGAAGGGAATCAATAAGAATTCTTCAGCTGATGGGAACAAATAAGATTACAGAGTAAAAACCAGATCAATCATTAATCATTTATTAAGCAGGCCTATGTGTCAGGATCTATGCTGGGTGCCAAGGTTGGAAGGATAAAATGAAGTGGCCCCTCATGTTATGGAGCTTACTTTTAACTGTAGCCAAAGACGCCATCAGAGATTATACAGCTAATAAGAAGAGCACTGGATTGGAAGTCAGAAGACCTCAGTATAAGTTCTATCATTTTCTCTTAGCTCTATGGAACAAAATTTCAAAAATGTTTCCCCTGCTCATTTTGAGAGAAGAATTTTCCTTAAAGCCAAATTGCATTTTGATTCTACATGTAGAGGAAGTTAAAATACAAGGAAGAGAGGATAGATGCCAAAGAATTTTCTTATACATTCTAAATGGTGAACATGGTTATGAGATTCAAACATACACATTTATATGTAGCTTTAAACTTTAACAATCTCATGAGTATCACTATCATTTGAAAGTTTAATACTCAATTCTTTTACATATAGTTTGGTGAATTTTGAATAAGAAACTGTTAAGTATTAATTGTAACAAGATAGGAAACACTGACATTATTCATTGAGAGTTTGAAAGTTTCTGGATAATATTTTCTAAGATCAGTGGATCAGTAGAGGCTTGGCCACATCAATCATCTCATCTATCTACATCAGTCTTTCTTGCAGGGTCAAAACTGTTATGTATGCATCAAAACCTAATTAGTGGATAATCTTAAGGCTAATACTAGGAAAGCAATCCTTAAAGTCACTGACCATCAGCAGATGAAAGTTTTTACAAAATATAAAATCAACTAGAGACATTTATAGCACAAGATGATAGTTATAGTTATCATGATATATTATATTAATTTTTAAAAGTATCAACAATTTAAAATGTTAAATAATTTTTCTTTCATGTGTTATTTTGTATATCTGTAGCATTTATGTTTCTGAATTTATTCAAACTTAAAATTTCGCTAAAACTTTGGGGACATGGTATATGATCTTTTTATTACATTATATTATGTCACATATATCATATTATTTATTATATTAAAGAGAGATAGAAATAGGGAAAATAAAATCTGTGACTTCATTGAGATAGGAAGCTCACATTGAGGGACTTCCTCTACCAATTCAGGTCTACATTTCTTTTATGACTCAATGTCTCAGAGAAATACCTAGAATACTGAGAATTTCAATGACTTGCCCAGGGTCATATAGTCAGTATGCATGTGTCAAAAGGTAGGTCTTACATCAAAGTCTTTTTGGTGAAAAGCCCAAATCTCTACATTCTGTGCTATGTTAGTTATTATTATATAATACATGGGTATTACATGTGTATACTTAATATATTATATGATATACTATATAATTATTATAAATACATCTTTACATATTTTTGTGATATATAACATGTAATGCCAAAGATCAACAACTCTTCTGCAACTTATAGTTTGGGGAAGCTTGCCTGGTGGAGTTGACTTAAATGATTTTTCCAGGACTATATAGCAATTATGTGTCAAAGGCAAGAGTTCAGTTTCTAATTCCCTGTGTCTGGAACCAGTCCTCTATCAATTAGACTGTCAATCAAATGTACTCTACATATATATATGCAAATATACATATATATGCATATATACATATATGTAAATAACATGTCATCTTATGTACAAGTTCACAGTAATGCTCCATATATTACATTATTACAAATTATAGTGGGGCTTATGACATACTATTGAAAGTGCTGAGGACAGGCTTTGGAGAAAGGAAGAGAGAGTCGATATGCATTTGACATATACAGACTGTAGGGTCATGAGCAAGTTACTTAATTTCTCAGTGTTTCAAGTAAGTTTCTAAGACTATAAATTAAAGAAGAGTTGTTGAAAACAATGGTTTCTCCAGTAGGAATTTCCCACAACAGTTAAATGAAATGTCTCTGATCCATATTGTGCTTTATATATGTATGATGTGTATATACATGTCAGTGTGGTGTGCAATAATATATTACAGCCTATGTTACAATGTATATTGTTACACACAATTATATCTATATATGTGTATATATATTATATATACATGCATAAATGTAATATGAATGAAATATGCATGAAAGTGTGAGTCAGTTACCATTTGTTCACTTGGACGGAATTATAGGAGAAATTGATAAGGCTACTGTACATCTGTATTCCAGCTCCAACCCAACTGTTTAAAAGATTTAATCCTGCAATCTGTTTATGAACACCTGCAGTTTATATCACATGCACTCTCATTTGAAACATTCTGTTAAATCTGTAAAATTGTTATAGCATAAACCCATACCACACCATACTGTGGCTCCCAGCTTTGATCTCAGCCCTTGGGGAACATTTCTTCATGTGGGCAGCAGCAGCAGCTGTAAATACAAGTTAATACTATTGGGGTATCAGATTTCCTTTTTACTTTCTTTCTAGCTGAAGTCAGGGGGTTTATCTGCACTCCATTTTGCATTTACTATGCTTTCAAGTTTCTGAAGTTTCAAGATAATCTACTAAGTGGAGTGGCTTAAATACTATGACAATGAAGCTCCATTTTTTTTTTTTGAGAGAAAAAAAATTTCCCCTTCCTTAGTACAGGTAAATATCAATTGCTGATAAATCCCAACCTTCACATTTTTCACCTTTTGTTCCTGATGGAGCCCACCAGAAATTACATAGCTGTTTGAAGTTAACAATGGAAAAACCATGAAAGTGTGAAGAAAAGGTAGACTTGGCCCCAAGCACCATATGCCCATTCCCTGTTGACAGGATGGAGAGATAAGAGGAGAAAAAGCATTGAAAGAGGAGGAAAAAGGTAATGAATTCAGGTTCATATGAGAGCAAAAATCCAATATTAAGCAACATGATTTGTGTTTTTATTCAATGGCCTTTTTTTAAAAATCACATTCTGTTGAATCTCCAACAGAAATTCTCTAAAAATCATTCCCATCCTTCCCCAAAGCTAAAATCATTTAGCTTATTTTCTGTGGTATAGTGTTCTTGCCCAACTATTGGACAGAAGCTGACAATGTGTTAATGAAAGCAGTGCAGTAAAGTAAAAATATCACCAGCCATGAGTCAGAATTCTTTTGCTGGAATAAAAGTAAGCTCTTCCTCTCACTAGCTATGTGCCTGTGGCAAAGTCTCACCCTCTCTGAGGCTCGGTTTTCCCGTCTGTTTAATGTAAAGCTTCCTGTACCTATGTCACAGGGTTGCAGAGAGGGAAGCACATTGTTAACTCTAAAGTTCTACATACAAAAGAATTACTCATATAGGCATTTCAGAATTATGAAGTTCTTTGCAATAATTGTCTTGTGGGTTATATTTCCTTTAGGAGTAAGGGAACTAAAACTCAGAAGTAGTACAGTGACTAGCACAGGGTCTCACACACATAGTAAATATGCGAGCTGAGACTTGAAGACAGTTCTACTGACTCCAGGATCACAGTCTTCTCTGTTGTATACATTTATATACTTCTATTTTCTTTCTTAGTGTTTTATGGTAACCCCACATTTAAAACACTTAGAAGAGAGGCATGTAGGTGGTGAAGTGGATAGAGTGCTGGCCCCAGAGGCAGGAGGACCTGAGTTCAAATCCCACCACAGACACTTGACACTTAACCAGCTGTGTGAACCTGGGCAAGTTGCTTAACCCCAATTGCCTTGCACAAAACCAAAACAAAAACACTTAAGAGAATGGCATGCCGCTTTCTGAGTAATGGGAAGATTTTTGGGAGGAGTGGAAGGGGGTGAGAGGAAGGGATGCAACTTCTCAGTGGAGAGCTGAGATAAGGTAACCTTAGGAAAACTAACAGAAATGACAGTTGCGGGAAACCAATAGAATATTCCAAAACACAGGTCTTGTGGCTAACTATAACATAACAATAGCTAGCCTTTAATAAAATGATTATTATGTGCCAGGCATCATGCCAAGGGCTTTATAATTATTACCTCATTTGATCCCCATAACAACCCTTGGAGGTAGGTGCTCTTTTTATCCCCATCTTAAAGATGAGGAAACTGAGGCAAGCAGAAGTTAGATGAGTTGGCTACAGGATCATACAGCTAATAAATATCAGAAGCCAGATATGAACTTAGGTCTTTCTGACTTCAAGTCCAGTGTTCTATTGTAATAACAATGCTACTTGTCACTACTGTGGCTGTGTAAGACCAATAACACCAGCACATAGGAGTGCTGCTAGCACAGGTTCTTTGATTTGCTTTTCTAAGGAACACAACTTTAAGGGGTTTACAATCTCATTTTAATTAAACATACATATATCATTGACTTAATTCAGGGGGAAATGTTAGCACCTTGAACTTCAGAGAAAACACAAACAGAAATTACAAGCAGAAATTATATAAACAGAGCAAAATACCACAAATCAATAGACAGGCTTCTAACCATCTATCCATAGCAATACATATGGAGTTACCAGAAAGAAAAGCAGCAACATCTGGGTTTTTCAAAGCCAATGGGGCTCCAATGGCTACCCAGAGTCTCATCTTGTCAAATCACATGACACTCTTCCAGTGAGTGAGCCCCAACCGAAATGCTAATCTCAGAATATATATACACTTCTTCAGGGTCAAAGAGCTTCACACCTCTCAAGGGCTTCACAGGTCTCATGACCTAATTAGCAAAAGAGTGTGGGCCTTCCTACAAACAAATGCAAACTCAATCAAAGACGCCTGATTGCCTTAGTGTTGAGAAGCACTCCAAAAGAAAAAAAAACAGTAAAAAGTCCCACTTTGCTTGCCCTTACTTCTATCTACTATGCCACCCCGCTTCCCTGGCCACAAGGTATAGAAGAACCAGTGGCCACCATTTCTCTAGCCCCAAAGCAGTACTGCAAAAGTCTCTTCTGTTCCTTCCCTTTTATCCCCCTGGCTCTAACCTTAGTTCAGTTTCTATTTTTTTTTTTTTAATCTCTTTTGGATATAGGCCTGGCAATATAGCTGGGTCAAAATTTCTTATTCAAAACGTTTTTGTGCATAACCCCAAATTGCTTTCCAGAATTGCTGTACTTCCAAAGAGAGGGGAACACACCACTTCTTAAGGTAGGTAATTTTATTTTTTGATAGATCTCATTGCTAGGAAATTTTTCTTGACATCGAGCCTAAACTGGCATCTTTTCAGCTTGGTCTACCTCTCCTGATTCTGTTCCTTGGGACCAAACAGAGCAATTCTAATCCCTGTGCCACAAGACAGCCCTTCAAATGTTTAAAGACAGCCATTACGTCCCACGTGTGACTTCTTTTCTCTAAGCTAAACATAACAAAGTCTTTTAACAGAAAATCAGGTGTCATAGAATAAAGACTCTTCACCATCCCAGTTGTATTTCTCTGGGCTCTCTCCAGTTTTCAATATGTCCCTGTAAACCATGGTTCCAAAAACTGATTGGAATACCCCAGATATGGTCTGACAACGACAGAGAATAATGTTACCTACTTCCTCCCTATTCCTAGAAGCTTTGCCTATCTTAATTTAGTCCAACATTCAATTAGGTTTTCTGGCTGCCTCATCATATCAATGAATCATTTTTATCTTGTACTTGACTAAAATGTCTATTCATATACTTGGGAAATTAAGTTTTTGTGCCTAGGTAGAAGACTTTACATTTAACCCTATTGAATCCCATCTTAGACTCAGCCCAATGCTCTGACTTTTGGATCCTGACTCTGCTATCCACTATGCTAAATATCTCTTCAAGCTTTGTATTACATACCAATTTGATGAGAATGCAATCTTAAAATCCAACTCACTAATAAAAATATATTAAAAAAAACACAGGGACAATTATGGATTCCTGGGGTACTTCACCAAAGACCTCCTGCTGTGATGGTGATTCAGCCATTCAACAATTTTTTTAATTCCATCTGATTGTATTTCATATCCCTATCTCTTTTTTCACAGGAAAAAATAATATACTATATCAAAAGCTTTAATAAATTCTAGGAAAAACTATATCCATAGCAATTCCCTCATTTCCTACTTTAATAATCTTGTCAAAATAGGAAATTTAGGTTAGTCTGATATGCCTGGTTCTTGACTTATTGATGAAGTCATGCTGACTCTATGTAATCAACAGGCTACCTGTAGGTTTATTTCACCATATTTTTGAAAATCAGCTAAACATTACTTTATGCTCTTTGCTACTTGCAACTTGTCAGATTTTGAGTAAGTGACCTGATCTCTTGGCTTCAGTTTCATAATCTGTGACATGATGGTGTCAGAGTATAACCCCTCTAATGTCTCTTCCAACTCAAAAATCTATGAACCTAGGATCCATGAATTAAAAACACAATTAAAGCCTTTTGAAATATATATTTAGACTTACTAACCAATACATTCTTTTAAGTAAGACAACATCTAGTAGGATAATGTTTTGAGTGTTTTGAATGTTAAAACTTTTATATTCTTATGGCCTTTTCTGAAGTGTTCTTTAAGCTTTGAACCTTTCTGACACAGTAAGCCTTTCTCAACTAGCTGATAGAAATTAGTATCTCAGGAAAAATAATAATGTGCCTAAGCAAATTAGAATAAATTTTAATGACTAGCTCTAACCTATCCCATAAAGAAGAGGCACAAAGGTGACTGAAAACCGTGGAAATGATCATTTAAGGAAAGATTACAGGCACTACAACTGGGAAAAAGACTAGAACCAAGTAGAGATAGGGTTACACTCATTTCAGGAGATTATGGAAAGTAGAAAATGCATGAGTAAATTATAAGGTTGCTTTCTTTCATTGCTAGGGCTATAGATAACTAGTTTTGAACTGTGGATAACAGAGGAAGAAAGAATTAGCATGGTCTTTCTTCTCTTGCCATGTAATCCAAAGTCCTTTCAAAAGCTATGCTTCCAGTAACGTAATTGGATTTTAATACCCCTAAAACTTTAATGCTTTCCTATTTCTAGTAATCCAAAGTAAAATCAATGTTCCAAATCCATACCCCCTTCATTAACTTTTTGAAAATGGTCTAACATTCCTATTAAAGTTCTGGTAAAAATATGACAAAAGGAGAGACCTGTGTTTCCTAGTTGCCCAAATTTTATTTTTATCCTAGAAAGAAGGGAGATACCAAAAATGAGATACCCACAGGAAATAAACTGTTTGCAATCATTGTGGACACAGCCATGAGCAACATAGTCAGGATTGGGCAAGGTAGTTCACTTGCTGAAATGAGTTGAGTTATCTTTGCAGCAATCAGTCTTATACTTTATCAAAAGCTTTAATAAAAACTAGTGCTTTGAACTATATAGAACTTTGTTAAAGCGGACAAGTCTCCATGAGAAGAATCCAACACAAGTCATATAAAACACTTCCTTCTTAGTATGATGTATTTGACTCTAGTCTCACTCTCTGAGGCTAGGCCTATTACATTCCTCTTCCCACTTCCCAAGGTTCTCTGGTATTCTGAAGGGTTTAGAGTATCTATCCCCTTTTACTGCCATTGCCTCCTACCCCACCAGCTGTGTTTCCCTCATTTATTGGTTCAGTGACAAGTAACATAATTTCTATTTTAACACCTTAATGTCAAATTTTTTAAAAACAAATTTATTTTTTATTTTTAGTTTACAACACTCAATTCCACAAGTTTTGGGGTTCCAAATTTTCTCTCCCTCTGTCTCCTCCCCTCTTCCCCACAAGCATGTAATTAAATGTAGGTTCTACATTTACCTTCACACAATTAACCCATCCAGGTTGCCAAAATTATTTTTTTGTAACGGAATTTCATTGTTATAATTATTTCTAGAAATAATTCCCTCTCCACAATCTTGAACCCACACCCCACACCCCATTCTTACCTATCTTACCAGACACATGGAGGTTGAAGATTTATTTTTTTAAAGACCCCCAGAATCTTCAAAGAATTTGGACACTGACCCAAGGGAGGGGTACATTGTTTTTCAGGAACCAACTTCTTATTCCTCTCTATGTATTTCCTTAGTCTTCAGACAAACAAATGCGTCCTAGAAATTCCTTAGGGAAAGGGTTTCCTAGGGGCTTGGAATTTTAGACTCATTGTGATGGAAGGACCCATGATTAATTAGTCCTATTCTTCTAATTTTGTAGATAAGAAAATTTAGATACTTAGAGGTTAAAAGTGTAACCTAAGAGATCAGAGCCATAGCATAATTTCCTAGAAAGTGAGTAAAATGCTTTAGTTGGAAGAACTATTGGAGGGGAAAAAAGGGAACACATAGGGGAAGGGAACAATGCAGTATATTCTCCAGTAACTGTCTAGAATCTTTCAGTTGTTGGGAAAGTTAATCTTGTCAGAAAAGAATCAGACAGGCTGGTAAAAAAAACAAAAAACAAAAAACAAAAAAACAAAAAACAACTATAGGTCTTTGTTACTCCACTGTTTTAACTCACACAATGCAAGGTTTAAGGAGAAACTTAGGGTGAAGTGTAGTAAACAAAGGCTACAAGCAGGGGAGGGGAGGCCATGGGTTTCATTGCAGGTGGTTGAATTTGTACTTAAGATCACTAGATTTTTTTTTATCTCTCATGTGACAGCTAGGAGGATGCCAGACACAGCCATTTAAAATCATACAAGTCATTTGAACTTTCATCTTAGAATGATAATGGAGGTTAAGCTATTTTCATTATAGTAACTGACTATCATATAGGTAATGAATGGAGATAATAGATATTGTGGTAAACTTTTCACAAGGCATTCATTCAATATACATCTATTAGGCGTTAAATTATTTTAATTATATGTTATACATTTATTTTTCAACTAGCATGTAGATAATGAATAAGACAAATATTGTATTAAATTGTTCATGAGACGTTAGGTCATTATTAAAACTTTTTCATAGCAAAGGACTAGGTACTATGGGAGATATTCTTTTGAGTTAAATTTCACCAAAGATGATTTTTTAGGCCAGTTCTCTCTATGTCACTCAAGCTGGAAGTACAGGGGGGCCACTTGTTCAGACCAATACTGATCAGCACAGAAACTTTAACCTGCTCCATTCTCCCAACCTTGGCAAGAACCATCATTCTTTCTTAGGTAGCCTGCTCCCCTTTCCCCCATATTAGTGCCAAACTTAGTTCAGACACCTAATTAGAATCAGTTTTACTGAAGCTGAGAACTCCAAGGTCAATTGATCCAACAGGTTTAGCTTTCTGAACCACAGGAACTGCAGGCATCATCCACCCCACTGAGCTAAAATATTTTTTTAAGATTATTAACTGTGGGCTATCTCAGGGGCATATATGTACTCATTATAATAAAAGTCTATTATAATAGTAATTGTAAATAAAAATATAATTTGGAGTTGCAAAATCTTCAAACTTTAAAAGTAACATTTGGTTAGGATTTTATTTCTCTTCTAGGAAGTGAAAAAGATTCCCTCCAAAGCCTTTTGGTTTCAGGAAGATTGCATCATCAAGTTACTGAGAATCTGGTAATGAAACTATTTCTTTGTATTCACAGGCAGAAAAGCATGGTGTATAGAAGAGAGTTCTTATTTTTTTCGAATATTTATAAGAACTCAGAATTTAAGTTTTGCATCTCATCCATATAAAAAAGAGAACATTAGTTCATGAAATAGAAACTCTTAGAAAAAAAATAAGGAACTGAAGGTATGACATGAGTAGCAAGAATAGTTTGAAATTTAAGTTTTGGCCAAGTAGAAAAGGGCAGTAACATCCTACATATTTAGAGCACATGATTGTCTCTGTACCACTATATACCATAACTGTTTTACAAATCATGAATTCAAGAAATACCTGACTCAGAAATTTAGCTCATAAATATGTAATAATAAGTAGTGAGAAGTCATATATTTGGAATACTTACAACATACTTACAACAATACTTTTTTTTTGTCTAAAAGTATAAAGTGAGATAAGTAGAATCTGCTTCAACTTAGAAATCATTGGCCCAAGTCAAAGAAGAGGAATCTAGGTCCTCAGGTTAGGAAAGTCCCCAGCATGGGAATTCTCTCTAACAAAGCCCAACTATAATTTTAGTAGCTAAATGACAGGGAGTTGCCTGAGACACATAGAGGCTAAGGGACTTTTCCAGGGTAACATAGCTAAAAAAAATAATCAGGAACCTGATGTGAAACTGGATCTTTCTGACTCCACACCTAGTAGTCTATTGTTTAGAGCAAGTTCCTTCTATAAATTCAATACAATTCAACAAGATATTATGAAACATCCACCATGTACCTACAAGGGACAGCTAGGTGGCTCAGTGGGTAGAGTACTTGGCTTGGAATCAGAATTCAAATCCAGCCTCAAACACTTAATAGCCGTGTCACCCTGGGCAAGCAACTTGACCCTATTTGCCTCAGTTCCTCATCTATAAATTGAGCTGGAGAAGGAAAAAGCAAACCATTCCAGTATCTTTGCCAAGAAAACCTCAAATGGGGTCACAAAGCATAGGACATGATTGAAATGTTGAAACAATAACAGTGTACCTACCAGACTTTGTGCTAAACATTGGGAATTAAAAAAAAAAGAGTACTTGACCTTTTTTTTAGCTCCTTTAAATGCATCAAGGAAATGTTCCAAGATGAGGATATTGGACTAGATAACCACTGCCTTCTCTCCCAGCTGTAAGATTCTGATTTTTAATAATCATTTGATAAATATTTCTTGATAGCCTGCATACCCAGAAGTATTTGGCATTCTGAAGGGTCCACAAAAGAGTATAAGATACAAGCTCCACCTACAAGAAAGGAAACAAGGAAGGCAGCCAAGAAGAATTATAAATAAGGGAATAATAAATGACACTATATAGTTACATGCTGAGTAGAACACTAAGTTGTGCAGGCTATCAGTACACTAGGAGTTCAGAGAAGGAAGAGAGTAGTAAGCAGCCATAACTAGCCTTGGCCCAATACAGAAATTATACCTACCTCAACTCATTCATAAAATTCCAAATTGCACAAATGGTTACATTTTGTGGTGCATTAAACTTTTGATTTTAATTTATCAAGGAAAAGATTTCCAAATCTATGTCTAAGTTTTTATTTTTCCCCATCTTTTCACCATCACTTATATGGAAGTCAGGGGAATAATAGCTCATGTTTAGGGACCACTGTAGAGGTAACAGATTGGTTTTTACCAAGAGTTCCTAAAAGTAAGTAGTGCAGGCATAACTCTCCCTATTACAAGTGAGGAAACTGAGGCATGAAGTGGTAAATTGACTTGCACAAAGACACAAAGCTCATAAGTGCCAAAGCTAGAACATGAACCAAGGTCTTCTGATGCTAAACCTGGTGCCCTTTCCTCTACTTCATACTTGCTCTTACAGATAATAATAGGCCAAACCTAGAAAGCTGTCCAGCTGGCTAGGACCAAGGAAGAAAAACAAAGCACTAATAACTTCAGTAAGAAACAGCAGGAAGAGGTCTTGAAATAAGGAAGGATGGGTGAGGTCTTTGTGGGGAAGGCAGAGTGTAAGTGAAGGGAGAGAACTAGCCTGACAGCTTCTTTAAGGAGTCCTGACACCACAGATTATGGAGTGGGTGGGGTCATGAATGCAAAAAATAACGGATGCTGTTACTTATATAGCACTTTATGGCTTCCATACCACTCCCTTTAACAAAACCTTCTAAACAATTTTAGAAATGAAAATGACAAAGCACAAATTTCCTTATGAACAATAGAGAATAATGCCTTATTTGCATTGGGAACATTTTAATGTTATGGAAAGGGAGATAAATATCTCTTTTTTATTAAAAATTAGACAATTTGACTATAAAAAATAATTTCAGGGTCACCAAAGAAATGAATGACCTCGATGAAGCTTTTAGAGCTCCAAGTATAATGGGTATCTCAGTTCATTTGCATATGTGTTTTGAAACAAAAGTTGGTAAGAATAAACAAATGAGAAACAACAAACATTTGGAAATCATGGCATGATGAAATAAAAGGCTTGATTCGATAGGGAAAATTTGGGAAGTTGTGAACCTTTAGGCAAAAAGTAAATTATGGAAAGTCAGGAAGAAAGTCATTTAAGCCACTAAAAGATAAAGGAATTCAACATTAGAATCAAGTTATTAAAGAACCTGACATAGGAACCTACAAAAATACAAAATACTCAAATTAACAGAACACAAAATAAAGATTTTAAATTAACTAATGTCAGAAAATGAAATTGAACTAGCTCTAATTGAAAGCTCTAACCAAAGCAAAAACAACAACAACAACAACAAGAAATAAGGACTTGGCCTAGATTTACAGAGAGTTTTAACAAATTATCAAAGAACAATGAACAATGAATATATATACTGCACGAATTATTCTCAAAAGCTGGGAATGTATCTAAGGCCTAGACTTATCAAAAAATATTTGCTATGACCAAGTTGTATTTGCCTACCAGAATACAAGGATATCTCTAACTTCAACATTAGGAAAACAATTAATTTATTTAAAAACAAATATATCCAAATCATATGAATATACTCATAGATACAGGGGAAAAAAACCTTTGACAAAATGCAATACACCTTTATCCTAAAACCTGACAAAGCAAAACCCTTTTTACATATGATAAAAAGCATATATAGAAAACAAAGATTTGGTTATCAAAGTCAATTTACAGTTTTAATCTTAACATGTAACAGCCAGGGATAGTTTATAGGGGTAGGCAAAATATTAAAATTATTTTTTTGAATAAAAAGATCTAGAATGTCAAAGAAAATAATAAAAACAGTAAAAATGAAAGCAAAATTGCGCATTTAGACCTCCAAATATATTAAAGAACACTAGATTTCTGTTAATATTTTTAAATAGAGAGGTAGTGCTACATATGTGAAATGTTGCATATACTTTCAGAGGAGGTAATAGTATTATTAATTTTACTTAATTATTTCAATTTTTTTAAAAAGAAATCTCTCATGAAGTGGGAAAAATCTGTAAATATGTAATGTGAAAATAAAATATCAATAAGACCAAAAATGGGAAGAGAATTATTTAATAATGATTTAAAAATTAAGAAATAACGAGATCTCAAACCATATTATAAAGTGGCAATCATCAAAATATGTGGTATTGGCTAAACAATAGTGGTGGATCAGTGGAATAGATAAGGTACATAAGACACAGCAATCAATTACCAAAGTAACCTAGAATTTGATAAACTCAAAGAACCCAGACTTTTTGGAAAGAACTCACAATTTGACAAAAACTTCTGGGAAAACTGGAGAACAATAAGACACAACCTAGGTATAGACCAACATTTTACACCATATACCAAGATAAGGTCAGAAAATGTGCATGATTTTGACATAAAGGTTGACACCATAAGCAAATTAGAAGAGCAAGGAATAGTCTACCTGTCAGATCTGTGGGGAAGGGAAGAATTCATGACTAAACAAGACACTATTACAAAATGTATAATAGATAATTTTGATTATATTAAAATAAAAAGCTTTTGTACAAACAAAACCAATTCAGCTAAGATTAGAAGGAAAGTAGAAAGCTGGGAAATAATCTTTACAACAAGTGTATCTGATAAGTACCTCCTTTCTCAAATATATAGAAAACAAAGTCAAATTTATAAGAACGTAAGCCATTTCCCAGTTGATAAATGTTCAAAGGACATAAAGAGGCAGTTATCAAATTAAAAAAAAACCCTATCTATGGGCATATGAAGAAGTGCTCTCAATAATTACTATTGATTAGAGAAATATAAATTAAAACAACTCTGAGGAACTATATCACACCTATCAGATTGGTTTATATGGCAAAAATAAAAGAAAAATGATAAAAGTTGGAGAGGATGTGGAAAAAAATGGGACACTGATGCACTGTTGGTGGACTTGTGAACTGATCCAAACATTCTGGAGAGTAGACTGGAACCATGCCCAAAGGGAAACCAAACTATGCATGCATTTTGATACGACAATACTATCACTAGTTCTACATCCCAGAGATATCACAAAAAAGGGAAAGGGACCCGTATGTGCAAAAATGTTAATAGCAGCCCTTTTCCTGGTGGCAAAATATTGGAAATTGAGGAGTTGCCCGTTAATTGGGGAATGTAATGGAAAACTATCATGCAATAAGAAATGATGAACAGGCAGGTTTCAGAAAAACCTGGAAAGACTCATATGAACTGATGCAAAGTGCAATGAGCAGAATGAGGAAAACATTGTACACTGTATCAGCGACATTGTGTAATGATCACCTATGAATGACTCAGCTTTCCTCACCAACACGATGTTTGAAGACAAGTACAAAGGAATCATGAAGGAAAATGCTATCCACATCCAGACAAAGGAGTGATGGACTCTGAATGCAGATGAAAGCATATTTTTTTCCACTTACTTTATTCTTTTTCTTGTTTTTTTTTCCTTTTGATCTGTGTCTTCTTTTACAACTCTGACTAATATGGAAATACAGGTTGTTACATGATAGCACATGTATAACTTATACCAAATAGCCTACCATTTTAGGAAGAGAGGTACGGAGGGAGGGAAAAAATTTGGAACTCAAAATCTTGCAAAAATGAATGCTAAAAGTTGTCTTGACATGTATTTGGGGGAAAAAATAAATAAAATACTATTAAAATTGAGAAATAAATCTTTGAAAAAGACTACTTAAAGAAGTATTGGGGGGATGATCTCAAAACACAACATTTTACAGACTTAGAAATAAAAATTACCTGGGGAATAACTCTCATTTGACAAGAATTTCTGGGACAACTAGAGAGAAATTTAGCAAAAATTACATTTGGACCAACATCTTGTACCATGTGCCATAATAAAATCAAAATGAATATATACCTTGAATTTTAAAAGTCTAAACTTTTTTTAATTAGAAGAATTTCAGATTAGGTACCTTTCACAATCATACCTTTCACTACTGTGGCTAGGGGGTGAGTTTTCTACCGCACAATGGATACGGTTAATCACCAAACTGAAATAGATGCATTACATTGAGTTCAAAAGCTTTTCACATTCTGTTGTCCACATGACATTTTTTTCTTTTCTTATTTTATGTTTGTTTTACTATTTAAGTTTATAACTTTTTTTCTTTTCTTATTATGTATTTAAGTCTTAGTATTTGAGTCTAAAATTAAAAAAAGAAAAGCTTTTGTGAGAACAAAATGAATATAAATAAAATAAGAAGAGAAATAGTCTCCTCAAGGGAGAAAAAACTTTCTATTAAATAATTCTGAAAAGAGTCTGCCATACAAGAAATATAGGCAACTAACAGAAATATATAAGACCAAATTCTATTCCCCAACAGACAAATAGTAAAAAGATATGGACAAGTGGTTCTCAGGAGAAGAATTACAAACTACTGTCAAGCAAAGGAGACATGGCTTTGACATCAATAATGAAAGAAATGTAAATCAAAGCAATTGTAATATTTTACCTAATATTAAGCAAATTGAAAATACGTTAAAATGTGTGACAAGTCCATATTGGAGAAGTAATAGAAATATAGGCACACAAATGCCCCGAGAGCTATGAATTGACCTAATTCTTCTGGACAACCATGTTAAATTATGCTGATATGTGTCTATATTCTTTGAAATAGATATTACACTGTTGGGCATATATCTAATCAGTAAATCAAGTATTTACTGAGCATCTTATATAGAAAAGATTCCTACTTACATTCCAATGAAGGGGACAAGTTTATATAAAAATGTGTATAACGTAAATATAAAGTTAATAAATATATGTATATGTACTTAAACATACATACATGGAGCAAATACATTCAGTGTAGGTTAGGAGAAAGGCTACTAGGAGTTGATGAGATCTTTAAGGCTACCTGCAGAAGATGGTGACTAAACTAAATCCCAAAGGAAAAGAGAGGTAGAAGGCAAATATAAAACACAAGTTAACTAGGTAGCTTTCAGCCATCAAAATTTACCTTCCTTTGGGCAGAGCACTCTCAGGTAAGTGGACAGAGAGGACAGGAGAGGAGAGGGGAGGAGAGGAGGAGATCATGAGCTGAATTTCCAAACTGGAAATGGCTGCTGGGTCCCCATTCAGGCAGCTCAGATTACTCACAGACTGTAGTTTGTCCTTAATTCTCCAAGAGGACCAGGACATCAGGGAGATGATGACATGACTTGCAATTGACTTCTGTTTGAGTGAGGGAGAGCTATGCAAAGTCACCAGCCTCGCTTTCTCCTCCAGAGATTTTGATTAAAGGAGCCATCCCTATACTCATTTATTGAAGAGCCCTATTCATTGAATGGGCATTGCCTCACTCAAGGTGAGAATCTGAAAAGACCTTAGCCTAAAGGGGCCAGGGTCTCCAACTGCATCCTGTGCCATCTCCAGTCATCCTGATCGATAACTAGCCAATGGACCCAGAACACCATGGAGGATAAAGTGAGGCTAGTGACTTTGCATGGCCCTCCCTCACTCAGATCAAAGTCAGTTGCAAGTCATGTCATCATCTCCCTGATGTCATGGTCCCCTTTGGAAATGAAGGACAAACCACACACATTTATGAAGTGCTTACTATATTCCAGGTACTCTGCAGTAGAAAATTAAAATAATTCCTGCCCTCAATGAGCTGAGTCTTGCTAGGGGAGACAATATATACTTTTATAGGCATACGCAAAACAGAAATAAGGTAACGCAGCTGAGGAAACATTATTAGCAGGTGGGAGGGGGACCAGGAAAACCATATTTTGAGCTGATCCTTGAAGAAAATTGACAGGCACTTGCCCATGGCCTGCCTGGGAGTGCACTTTCCCATCCAAAGAAATGGCATATAATTCCCGCAGAAACACTTAACCAAAGCACACATGTACATGCCTCTTGGACAAACAGCAAACTTAATGGACATTGCTTATGAACCCTAATATCCTGTACTTTAATGTAAACCCAAGGGGATGGTATATTGCCATTTTGCTACTCCAAAACAAAAGTTTCCCTTCCATGGTAGTCCAACCTCTCAGCAGATTTCTATGGATTAAAGAGAAAGTCACTAGAATCTTAGAAGGACTGTAGGTGCTTTTTGTGTGTGTGTTTGTCTGTCTTTATTTATAATCTTATATGAGTCCTTTGAGTTTTTTTATGTATTTCCTGTGTTTATTTATGGTCTTCTGTGAATCCTTTGTGTCTTCTTTGGATTGAAATACAGGTGGCAACTATCCACATTGGGGGAAATCTAGACATGAGTTATATCTAAGCTTTATTTTAGAAATTCTGCAGGAGTAAACTATGAGATAGGTGCATAATGAGCCAAGGAAAGAAAGTAACTCTCTAGAATAGATCTGCAAGACTTAATTCATGTGAACCCAGGGTCTTGGTGGGGCAAAGTGGTAGTTATCTGCACCACAGGCACCATATATATTAAAAATGACAAGATGTCGGTTTTCATTTTCAGTTAAATGTTTATGCAGCACACAATGTAGGGAGCAACAAGTTTGGAGTATGTTCATCGAAACTTATGGCAAAGATATGTACAATGAGGGTGCATTGGAGCCTTGAAGTAAATGTCAATTTTGAAGAAAAAAAGTATTACTAGGTAAGATACCCCTGTCTGACACTTTAACTACATAACTGAAAAGAAACCAAGAAGAACCAGGCAACAGATTTGGTTTGACTCCATGACATCTATTTGCATAGATGTCGGGGTCAATGAAATCCATTTCTAATAGTTTGAGAATATTTCAGGGTCAAGAAAGCTTAGAAAAAAACCAAAATAGCAACACATTTGGGGTTATTATAGTACAATGGAAAGCTCATTATATTTGAAGAGAGAGAACTGGAGTTCAAAACCTAGCTCTGCTGTTTACTGCTTGACGGACACTGTGTAAGTCACTTAATGACTCAGCAACTCAGATTCATTTTCTAGAAAGTGAGAGGTAGAATGGATGACTTTTACGGTACTTTCTAGTTCTAGGTATATAATTCTAAGATGCTTCAAAATTCCTAATTCTGTCATACTACACCTAATCATGAACAAATGAATTCAAGAAGAATTTTTAAAAATTGTTCTGACTCATGTATATTCTTTTTATACAGCACTTAATAAAAGTTACAAGCTAAATATAAATGTATAAATATGGAAGCATCAGCCACACATCATAAATAGTGACTTTCTTTTCAGCCCTACAATAGGAAAAAAGTCAGATTGGAGTCCCTCTCCAACTCCTAACTATAGCATATACACAAAGGTTAAAGATATGAGAATATAGCAATTAGTGCCTCATAAGAACTTTTTAGCACTAGCACAGTGTCTGACACATAGTAGGTGCTCAATAAATGTTTATTGGTTGATTTATTAAGTATTGATTGACCCTAAATTAATTGCAAAATTGAAGTTATATACAAATGATAAATTGATTTATAAAATGTTGCAGAATCTTGGGCATTTCTCATGGTCACAGCTCTTTAAAGGAACTAGGAAAGCAGGATGGGGTCTTTTGGATCTCAGGAATGCTAATTCCCTGAATCTGAAATTGAACTGTATTTTGGTCTGGTGCTATAATCCCACTACTCAAATAAGTCAGTGATCAAATGTTCCAGACTCCAACATCCATGTGGAACAACTACCTGACAGTTTTATGTCAAAGTCCCAGAGTAACAGACATAAATTCTGTCTCAGGTGTTATAGAATCCCTCTCTTTTTCTTTCAAAAAAATTAATACTATCCTACATGGTAGGTTACAACCATTTTCCCAGGTACTTCAAATCTTGAAATTCCAACAGAATAAACAAAGTCATGTCAGGATGTCAATGCATCAATAAGGAGGCTAACATTCCACTTCAGAAAAAAAAATACCTCAAGAATAAAATCTATTTAAGCAGATAGAGAAGACATAATCATAAAAAGATAACTTACAGGTCAGGGATGCATGGCTGGATCATTTTTCCCCCTCTTTGTCCTTAGCAGCACTTAACACAGACCCTTGGAATGTATAGGCACTTAATAAATGCATGTTGAATTAAGGGCAATATATGTACATGTCCAGTGTATAGTATAGACAATACATGGTAGAGGGAACTACTATTTTGAAATAGAGGAAGCTAAGTGCCTGGCACATAAAACAAGCTTAATAAATGAAGGATTCGGAGCTAGGCCTGTAGGCAAGGAGAGCTAAGTTCAAATCCAGCTTCAGACCCTCGCTAGCTGTGTAATCCTGAGCAATCACTTAACCTCTGTATGCCTCAGTTTACTAAACCATAAAATGGGAATAATATCCACATCTATCTCACAGGATTGCTGTGAGGATCAAATGAGATATCAGTAGCACTTTATAAATGATTATTCCTTTTCCATACCCTTCCCCACTAGTGTGGCACAGAAAACTAGACCTTAACTAGACCTTAAAATGGATAAGATTTGGACAGAAACCAATAACCCACCTAATTTAGATCAATAAAAGAAAGGTTATGTAGTCTATGACTTGTTTTGCTTGTTTTCTTGTTTGGTGAAGTGTGAGGCTAAAATATTCATCCAAATGAGATTTTTCTATTATCTCTGGAATTCAGTTACCCACTATCCTCACTTATATACCCATTTTCAGAAATAATTATGAGTTAAGAGGTACAAAAGTTACTAAGTTGCAAATAATTAATAACAGAGTAATTTATTTTAAATAGACATATGATTTCATTTCACATGATTTTTCCAATGCATGGAATTCTCAGTGGGGAGCTTTCTCCATCAATATCTTTGTCACAATTTAACCATTCACTGAAAGCCTAAGCTGTTTCATTTGTGCAGCTTTCTCTCTGAGGAGTGGGGAGAGGGGGCATTGGAGAGGAGCTGGTGTGACTTGAGCAACTGAGAACTGTGTGTTTAGCAACACAATATTTCTACATTTATAAGAATCCCACAACTATAAATAATAATAAGGAGGTAGAATGACATAATGTATGCCAATTAATTTTTTTAGTATCATGGACCCCTATGGTAATCGATTGAAACCAACGAAGTCCTTCTCAGAACAATGTTTTTAAGTGTACAAAATAAAATATATAGGAATATAGATCAAACCAATTATACTGAAAAGTAATTATCAACTTCTTTAAAAAACAAATTGATGATCCATGGGGGTAAGGACACCCTGGTGTTTTGGAAAGAACACAGAACCAAGAGTCAGGTGGCCCAGAATCCAGTCTCAGCTCTGCTCCTGACCAAGCATGACAGCATGAACAGGTAACTAAATTCCCTCATCCTCTAATTCTTCTTCTGTAAAATGGATAGATAATTACATCTAAAGAACATTCCTTCCAGTTCCATAGGTTTATAACCTATAAGAGCTAAAAGAAAGACTATTTCAGAATTCATTTTAAAGGTTTTTTTTTAATTTTTCTTCCAAAAACATCTTGAAGAACTCATAAATTATTGCTCCGTAAAAAAAAATGATCAAACCAAAAATATGAAGCTAAACAATGGTCAATCCACTTTTTTTCTTAGTATGTAAGTTACTTTCTGGCAGTAACCAACAATTTAGAGAATGACTATTCCAAGAGCAGTAAATAGTTCCCTTGGAGGCTTGAAGTGTAACAGCACTCCCCACAGGTCTCAGGATCTCATTATCCATGAAGGACTGGACTGATTATAATAAGAATTCAGCTTCAGGGGAAAAAGAAGTGACATTTTTAAGAGAAAAAAAAAAGGTAAATGGCATTTAAGTAATCAAGTAGTCAAATCTGTATATAATCCTACAGTTTGGATTTTTATTCCTGAAACTCCATTTCCCAATTCATTTTTTTAAATTAAGAAACAAAATTTATCATATTGGATTGTTTCATGTTTTAAGAATTCCATTATGTCTATGCATATTATATGTGTTTGATCCTGTTTTCTGAGATTTCACATCATCAAGATATACATTCTATAATATTTAATGACCCAGTCTCCCCTAGTGATTGAGACACTCTCTGATCTTCAGAATACATCTTTAGAAGCTGCACTATTTTTTTTTTCAATCCAGAAGGTTATTTTTATTCAGGAAAGTTATAACTTCTCAGTACTTGATCACTAAATTCTATGCACTGGACTGAAAGAGTTAGTATTGTTTCCATGGTAATTGACATGCAAAGAGGAAATTAGTTCAGGAAAATTAATTCCAAATTATCATAGGATGCAGAAATCCAAATATAATACTCCACCCAGATGGCAAAATAACTATTCAAAAGCACAGATCTGATCATACTGTATTCTCTACCTCATCTCTCTCCAAACAATTTTTCTTTCAACCAAACTCTATTACTTGCTATTACCTTGATCTTCTACTCCCTCTCCCAGCTTCAAAATTTTACATCAGCTGCCATCTTTTTGGAAATGCACTGCCTCCTAAGCTCTTGTGCCTTTCCTGATCTTTTGCTTTTCAGTTTTCTCCTGATTCCTCAAATGGCTACACACATACACACATATGCATGTGTATGTGTATATTTGTTTATATGTAACTGTTAAAATGTGAACTCATTGAAGGCAAAGACTTTTTTTATTTCGGGTTTTCATGCATATTGCCTAGTACCTTGTGGTGCTTGGCATATTGATCTAGGAGTTCTGGATGCTGGCTATGATATTCCTGGAAGTTTTCCATTTGGGGGTTTCTTTCAGAAGGTGACCAGTAGGCCTTTTCAATTTCAACTTTGCCCTCTGCTTCCAAGATATCTGTGCAGTTTTCCTTTATAATTTCTTGAAATATGATGTCTGGTTCTTTTTTATTAATATTTTTCAAATAGTTCAATGATTTTTGAATTATTTCTCTTCAATCTACTTTTAAGATTAGTTGTTTTTCCTATAAGATATTTCACGTCTTCATCTATTTTTTTTCATTCTTTTGACTTTGTTTTATTGTTTCTTGATGTCACATGGAGTCATTAGTTTCCACGTGGCCAATTCTAATTTTTAAGAAGCTATTTTTGGGGGTGGAGCCAAGACGGCAGCTGGAAAGCAGAGACTTGCTTAAGCTCTCCCCCAAATTCCTCCAAACACCTGCAGAAAACGGCTCTGAACATGAACAAATTCTAGAGCTGTGGAACCCATGAAATGGCAGAGGGAGACAGGTCTCCAGCCCAGGAGAGTCTGGATGGTCACCAGAAAGGGTCTATCACCACGGTTCTGAGAGATGAGCGCATCCCAGTGTGGGCCACCCTGGGACAGACCAGACCCGGAGTCAGCCAGCCAGAACAGGCCTTGGGGCTATGAATCAGTGAGTGGTGGCAGTTACCAGACTTCTCAACCCACGAATGCCAAAGAGCAGGTTAGTGGGAAACTGCAGGATCCAGTTCCAAGCGGTCTGGCCATCAGCCTTGGGGGTGGTGGAGGTGGTGCAGCAACGGCATTGGCAGCAGCAGGAAGCTGCTCCCAGAGCTCCAGTGTCAGCTGCTTCCCGAGTCCCTGGCTCACACGGTGGGAGGAATCTAGCAGTGGATCAGAGCGGGAGTGCAAGGAGTGCTTTGTGGGCACAAAGGCAGATTCTCTTGCTGTGCCTTGCTTGGATTTGGATTGCAGTCCTAGTTGGCAGTTCTCGGGGGAGGAGGAGCACTGCTGTGACAGAGCCTGGGGTGATGGTGGAGTACAAGTAGCTCTGAAAACAACAGCACCTGCACCCTAAAACTTGGGACAAAGTACTGTCTATTCTACAAGCAGTTATATTATGGCAAAAAACTCAAGGGTCAAGTAGTTGGCTGGGAACATGAACAGGCAGTGAAAATGAACTCAGCCTCAAACTCAAACTCTAGATTCCTTTTCTGGTAAAAAAGAAGATCAAAACATAGAGCCAGAAGAAGTCAACAAAGTCAAAGAGCCTACATCAAAAGCCTCCAAGAAAAATATGAATTGGTCTCAGGTCATAGAAGAGCTCAAAAAGGACTTGGAAAAGTAAGTAAATGAAGTAGAGGAAAAACTGAGAAGAGAAATGAGAGTGATGCAAGAAAACCATGAAAAACAAGTCAATGACTTGCTAAAGGAGACCCAAAAAAATACTGAAGACAATAGCACCTTAAAGAATAGACTAACCCAAATATCAAAAGAGCTCCAAAAAGCCATTGAGGAGAAGAATGCCTTGAAAGGCAGAATTAGCTAAATGGAAAAAGAGATCCAAAAGA
>CM053623.1:322625184-322660692 GCA_028646595.1 Phalanger gymnotis | reverse complement strand
TTAAAAATTAGATTGGAGCAAGTGGAAGCTACCAACTTTATGAGAAATCAAGATATCATAAAACAGAACCAAAGGAATGAAAAAATGGAAGACAATGTGAAGAATCTCATTGGAAAAACCACTGACCTGGAAAATAGATCTAGGAGAGATAATTTTAAAATTATTGGACTACCTGAAAGCCATGATCAAAAAGAGAGCCTAGACATCATCTTTCAAGAAATTATCAGGGAAAACTTCCATGATATTCTAGAACCAGAGGGTAAAATAGAAATTGAAAGAATCCACCAATTGCCTCTTGAAAAAGATCCCAAAAAGAAAACTCCTAGGAATATTGTCGCCAAATTCCAGAGTTTCCAGGTCAAGGAGAAAATCCTGCAAGCAGCCAGAAAGAAACAATTTGAGTATTGTGGAAACACAATCAGGATAACAGAAGATCTAGCAGCCTCTACATTAAGGGACTGAAGGGCTTGGAATATGATATTCTGTAGGTCAAAGCAGCTAGCATTAAAAGCAAGAATCGCCTACCCAGCAAAACTGTGCATCATGCTCCAAGGCAAAATATGGATTTTCAATAAAATAGAGGACTTTCAAGCTTTCTCAATGAAAAGACCAGAGCTGAATAGAAAATTTGACTTTCAAACACAAGAATCAAGAGAAGCATGAAAAAGTAAACAAGAAAGAGAATTAATAAGTGACTTACTAAAGTTAAACTGCTATGTTTACATGGCAAGATGATGTGTGTAATTCATGAGACCTTTCTCAGTATTAGGGGAGTTGAAGGGAATATAGACAGAGGGTACAGGATGAGTTGAATATGAAGGGATAATATCTACAAAAATGAAATAAATTTGAGGGGTGAGAGAGGAATATATTGAGAGAGAGAGAGAGAGAGAGAGAGAGAGAGAGAGAGAGAGAGAGAGAGAATGGGGTAAATTATCTCACATAAAAGTAGCAAGAAAAAGTGGTTCTGTTGGAAGGGAAGAGGGAGCAGGTGAGGGGGAATGAGTGAATCTTACACTCATCAGATGCAACTTGAGGAGGGAATAACTTACACACTCAATTGGTTAACATACACACTCAATTGGTTATCTTATTCCACAGGAAAGTAAGGGTAAGGGGATAAAAAAGGGGGGATGATAAAAGGGAGGGCAGATAGGGGGAGGAGGTAATCAAAAGTAAACACTTTTGAAAACGGGCAGGGTCAAGGGAGAAAATTGAATAAAGGGGGACAGGACAAGATGGAAGGAAATATAGTTAGCCTTTCACAACAGAAGCATTGTGAAAGTATTTTATATAATGATATATGTGTGATCTAATTGCTTGCCTTCCTAGGGAGGGTGGGTGGGAAAGGAAGAGGGGAGAGAAATTGGAACTCAAAGTTTTAAAAGCAGGTGCTTAAAAAAGAGTTGCATGCAGCTCAAAAACAAGATATATAGGGAATATATATATATAGGGAATATATAGTCATATAAATCTATCCTCCCCTACTAGAAAGTAAGGAGAAAGGAGATGGGGGGAGTGGGGTGAAAGAAGGGAAGGCTGACTGAGGAACAAGGGGATCAGAATATATCCCATCTTGTAATGAGGAGGAGTGTGGAAATGGGGAGAGAATTTGTATCTTGTGGAAATCAATGTTGAAAACTAAAATATTAAACAAAAATGATAAAAAAAAAACTAGAAAAAGAAGCTATTTTCTTCAGTACCTCTTTCAGCATTTGTCCAATTCTTATGTTTAAAGAATTATTTTCTTCAATATTTTTGTGCCTCTTTTATCAAGCTGTTAATTCTTTCTTCATACCTTTTTTTTGCACAAATCTCACAATCTACCATTCATTTGATTTTTAAAATTATTTTGCATGTTTTTTTTTAAATTTCTCTCTAGCTTTTCTAGGAATTTTTGGTGAGCTTACGTCAAGACTTTTTTTCTTTGAGGTGTTGCTTGGATGTATTTTTAAATCATTTTCTTCTTCTGTGTTTGTGTTGTTGACTTCCCTGTCTCCACAGTAGATTTTTGTGGTTAGGAGCTTTTTTGTTGTTGTTTGCTTTTTTGCCTGTTCTACTTCTTGTCTTTGGATTTTGAGTTAGTATTGGGATCTCTTCATCTCTAGGAGGGAGAATGGAGATTGTCTGACCTCATCTGTCTTTTATATTCTTCTGCTGCTTTCACAAATCAATCTGGAGGCCTATACATTTTTGTTGCTTCAAAAAAAAGTGATCCAAAGAGATTTGTTCACTGCATTCCTCCTCCTGTTCTGTGCTCTGCAAATTCTTGGTCCAGTTTGTGTCTGTTGGCTTGTTTGTGGTAGAGTTTTTCTAGACTCCTGTAGGACTAAGTCATAGTTAACCTGCTGGGAGGTTCTGCAGGTTCAGAGCAATTGAACATTTAGGTCTTTGTTTTTAGTCTCCTGCCCTGGTTTATTCTACTGTACACATGTATGGGGCTAAAAATTAGAACTGAGTCCTCACCCTGCTTTTGGCCCAGAACTACACAGCTGTTTCTGGAACTTGTACCTTGCTTTTTACAAAAATGGGGCTCCTGTTTCCTCATAATGCATTCTCTCCACCTTGGAAGTGTAACCCAGAACTGGGTAAAGAGCAGGAGAGCTGCCAAATGGCACCTGTTCTTGTTCACAGTGACAACAAGGGTCCCCTGGAATCTCCGTCCATCCCCTTATCTTTCCTGGGTTCTGGATTACTCACCACTTCTGTTGTTGCTGCCACACAGCTCCTTGAGTCTCTTCTGCCTTCTGTACACTCATGGCCAACCCTCACCCTAGTGTGTGTAGATGTCTTTTTAAACTGTCCTGGTCTGGAAAAATGATTAATTTTGTTCCTTGTCTCTCACACTCAGAATCCACTTTGGAGTGTTTTTTCATTGTGGAGGAGATTGTGGGGGAGCTAAGGCAAAATTGCTAGCTTTCCCTCCACCATCCTGGCTTTGCCTCCTACTGTCTCTCCAAGGCTTTCCTTGGAAAGCCTTCATGATAATTTCTGGAAGCAAGCTTCACAGGTTCTTCATGTAGGGAAGTTGAATCATTTGATCAAGTCATATGAAGTCTATGCATGTGAGAGTATGGTTACAACTCCACCAACAATATCTGAATTGTTTCTTAGCTATTGTTGTAGTACTGCCTTGAGATAAAATCCTTCCATGGAAGTGAGAGGAGGAGGAAGGGAAGGCAATTTGCTAAGTGTTTTGAAACCATGTCTTTCATATAATCTTGCAAAACCAGATTTTAAAAGAAGAGAAAGATATATACATATGAGGAGGACCTCTACAAATAAGTGCCTAGGTACATCAGAGAAGTCCATTAAGTAACAGGCTGATCCTCTCTCTTTTGATGGGAATTGATCTTTTGTCACCTAAGAACAAACCAATATTTCTGGCTTTGGAGTTAATACCTATCGAATTTGAAGAATTAGTGCATAATCTTGACTCTGAGATCTCAGCCATGCATAATGAGCCAGGTGTGAGAGGATTTTTTGAGTATAATTGAGCAAAACTTTCTCAAGGTGGTGTGAATTCTACATTTTTTTGTGGATTAATTGTGAAATATAGACCCCTGGAAGTTTGAAAACTGTAGTCATTTTTA
This sequence comes from Phalanger gymnotis, assembly GCA_028646595.1. NCBI lineage: Eukaryota > Metazoa > Chordata > Mammalia > Diprotodontia > Phalangeridae > Phalanger > Phalanger gymnotis. The sequence continues at coordinate 322,657,099 of CM053623.1, read as the reverse complement.
GAATTTGTTTGTTTCATATATCATTTCCCTTTATAGAAATTTCCATTTCCTAAATAAATTTCTGGAATGCAATTTATACTTAAGAATATGCTTTGTTTTGTTTTGTTTCCTTTTCAGTTCTGATTTGATCACTATGAAACTTTACTATTTATTATTAGAGTCTCCATTAGCAGAACTCCAAGGTCTGGGTTTTAACACACCTTGTATTCAAGTTCTAAGGACCACAATATTAGAAGAACATTAAGAAAACAATGTGTCAAGAGGACAACCAAGATTGTGGAGGAATTAGAATTTATGTTATATGAAGATTATTGGAGAGGACTAGGAATGTTCTACCTGAAGAAATGAAGACTAAGGGGAGACGTGGTAGCTGGTTTCAAGTACTTGAATGTTTGTCACATCCAAGAGGAATGAAACTTACTCTATTCAGTCCCAGAAACAATGTCCAGGAACAACAGATGGAAGTTTCAAAGAGACAAATTTAGGTTTGATGTCAGGAAAACTTCCTCTAAAATTAGAGCTATCAAAAAATGGAATTAACTGCTCCCAAAGATAGTGGACCTCCCCTTCCCTGAATGATTACTTGTCATATAGGTTGCAATGGAAATTTTTTTTTACGTATGGGTTGGACTAATTGATGTCTGAGTTTCCTTCCAACTTTCAATTTCTGTGATTCTGCTGCTTTAGGAAAAAATGACTCTAGATCAATGTCACCAAAGAAAGACCAATCTTGTACTGAATTTTGCTAGGGGAGGGGAGAAAGTGGCTCACAGAGGTAAGGCTTTCTGAGGCTAGTTTTACACTAAGGTATTCCTGACTATAAAGCCAGCCCTCTATCCATTGGGCCACATAGCTAAAAAATCAATAGTGGTCAGTCTCAGAGATAAGACATTTAGATCTGTAAAGGAATTGAGAAATCATCTAGCCTAAACACCCTCATTGTCCAAGGGAGGAAACCAAAGTATAATTTCTGATTGTAAGCAGTTTCTCTTGGAGATTTGGCTACTTAAACTACCATAGAAAAATACACTTCTCGGATTAAATGTCGAATATTCCCAGCCATAATTTGTACTCACAAGTGCTTACCTTGAGACAAAATATAATCACTCAAGTTGACATTAGTTTACAAAGCTAATGTTAACACCCACAAGTCAAGGACTTTAAATATCTACCTTTGCCTTTGCCTAACTACTAACTCAAATTGAAGAAAAATGCCCACTGAAATACTAAACTTCTCACTGATACCACATATTTCTTTATAGTTGTCTCTCCTCAAACATACCCACCCTTTAACCTCATATTTCCTAGCAGTCTCAGACAAGAGTGAACAGAAAAGGACTTCTGGGAACCAAGATGGCAGAGTAAGCAATAGATTGCTATCCCTCTCCTGTTCTCATCCCCAAATATACATAAAATAGCACTCCAGAACAGATCCTGGAAGAAAGGTGCCAGCAAAAATATGGGATGGAACAGTCTTTTGATCCAGGAGACTTAAAGGATCAACAGATAAGGTCTGTATCACTCAGGTTAGAGGGAAACACAGTCTAGGGCAGGAGGCAACCCAGCAAGCCAGCCCTGGGCTCCAACTCAGCAAACCAGCAGGAGATCCTGAGCCCCAATGTGATGGAGCTGGCAAATACTCACACCAAGACCCCCCACGTGCCTTAGTACAGCCAGAGGAACCAGCAGACTCCAGCTCAGACAACCACTATGTGAGTTACTGCAGCCTGGAGCAGGTAGGTGTCTTCCAGCAGCCAGACCTCCCCATGCTTTGGTGCATCCCTGAGGAAACACAGAAAAATCCCACCTGGACTCAGCACAAACCAGATGCCACCACTAGGACTCCAGGTCAGCACCCAGTAAACTGCCAAACCCCTACAGCCTCCAGCTGCTAGCACCTGAGGCTCTAGGGCAAAAAGCTAGTGACCAGGTCTCTGGTGCCCAGCACAAGAAGCTTGGGACAGAGCTCCCTGTGCTCCAGCAGGAGAGCTTTTAAACTTTAAAAGCCAGGAAATAGGCAAAGACCATGAGCAAAAAGCAAAAAAGAACCTTGACCACAGAGAACTTTTATGGTAACAGGGAAGATCAAAGTACAAACACAGAAGAGGACAACACTGTCAATATACCTACATCTGAAACCCCAAAGGGGAATATGAATTGGTCTCATGCCCCAAAAGCCTTCTTGAGAGAGCTCAAGAAAGATTTTGAAAGTCTAATAGGAGAGGCAGAAGAAAACTTGGGAAAATAAGTAAGACATATGTAAGAGAGAGCCAATGGCTTGGAAAAAGAAGGACAAAAATTGACTGAAGAAAATAACTCCATAAAAAGTAAAAGTGGTCAACTGGAAAAGAAGGTACAAAAGCTAACTGAAGAAAATAATCTCTTAAAAATTACAATTGGGCAAGTGGAAGCTAATGACTCTATAAGACAAAGAGTCTGTCAAATAAAATCAAAAGAATGAAAAAAATAGAAGAAAATGTAAAATACCTCATTGAAAAAACAATTAACCTGGAAAATAGATTCAGAAGAAGATAATGTGAGAATTGTTGGACTACCTAAAAGCCATGATCAAAAAAAGAGCCTGGAGAGCATTTTTCTCTTTTTTCCTTTTTTCCTAATATATAAGAGGCATCTTTTTTTTTTCTTTTAGACAAATACTAAAACTTAAATACATAGTAAAAAAGAAAAAAGAAACATTACAAATGAATATAAAATAAGAAAAGAAAAAAAACATGTCATGGTCATAGCAGAACATAGGAGAGGATTCAAAATATATAGCAATAACCTATCATTTCAAGAAAGTTGTTCTCTGCTGTATACTTTTTTTTTAGGAGGAACAAAGGCAATTTATTTCACAAACCTTGCAAGATTTGGGCACACCTCCATAATGGAGGAGGCGAGGTAAAAGGGGACCTGTCCTAATTTATACTTGTAATGAAAAAGATTCCCACCCACCTCTATCCCTTCTCACCACTGGCTGGGAGGTGGGCTTACAGTCTAGGTGCGAAAACTACACAGAGGACCAAGGTTGATCTGGTCCATTCAGGTTTTTCCCTATCAGAACTCAACTGCCTGGGTGGCATCTGAAAGTCTATGGGAAGGAGAGACCTTCCTAGAGCAAAGAACGAATAGCTCACAGGAAATTTATTATCTTCTTACATCTCAGAGCGGGGAGGGGAGGGCATGCCTTCCAAAATTACAAGGCCAAATCCCAAAACCTCTCCATTAGACATACCCTATGAAGTCTTCACAATTATCCATCCCATTCAGTCCCCCCTGCTGTATACTTTTTACTTTGTTCTTCTTTCCCCTTTCCTCCTCCCCTACCTGCCAACCCAAGGCTACAATTGATTGTGGATATATTCATATACAGGTATTGATATATACATAGACATATACATATATACTCATACATACATATATGTGTATACATATGTGTGTATATATAAACATATATGTATATATACAAACATATATATATATATATAAAATCATATACTTTCCCAAAGAGATTCTATGCCTAATCTTGTTTTTATGTTTGTGCATATCTTTTTTTTTCCTATCTCTCCCAACTTCTCTACTTTACTTCTACCTGCTACCTTACCATTCTATTATTTAACTTACCCCTACTCTAACAATCCCTCCCTTATCCTCCCATGGCTCTAAATCTAAACATCCTTTTGTATACCCCTTTGACCTATTTTGTCCCCCTCCCCTCTAAAGCTCCCTCCCTCATCCTGACATTCCACTGAATCTAAACACCCTTCTGTACCCCCCTTTTAACCTAATCCTTCACCCTCTCTTCTAAAAGTCCCTCCTTTATCTTCTCCTCTCTCCCCATCAGATTAGAGTTTTATTCCTTTTTTAAGTTTAGAAGATTTTTATACTCTTCTAGATGTGTGTGTACATGTACATGTGTGTATATGTGTGTGTATTTCCCCCTTTAAACCTATTCTGAAGGAAAAGTTTCCAGAACAGCCCCCCTCCCCCATCTAAATCCTCTGTATTGATTCTTCCTCTTGCACCTCATTTGTATAAGATAATTACTCTAAAGCTGTACTTGAATGGTTCCACTTTTTAAAGTCATGTCATAGTCAGATCTACCCCAATCTTTCTTATAAGCTAATTACAAGTAACAATCCTGATCATAGCTTTTACATTTTCCATACATAAAGAATAAACATTCTATCCATATTTAGTTAGTTGTAATTGATCATTGGTATGTACCTGATATTCCTCTTAGCTCTTGTGTGTCAAATCCTCTATTGAGTCCAAGGTTTATCTTTTTTAACAGAGTCCTGAAAGTCTGACAGTTGATCAAATATCCATTTTTTTTCTGTTCAAATTATGCCTAGCTTTGCTGGTTATGATATCTTCAGCTGGAGGCCACTTCTTTTGCTTTTTTATATATAGTGTTCAAGACCTGAGATCTTTTAGTGTTGTCAAAGCTAGATCTTGTGCAATTTTAATTGTGGTACCATTGTATGTAAATTGTATTTTTTTTCTTATTGCTAATAATGTTTTGCCCTTGAAATGGGGGTTTCAAAATTTATAATATTCCTGTGACTTTATTTTTTTTCTTTTTTTCTATTTCTACTTTCCTCCCTTGTTCTAATGCTTCAGGACAATTTTCTTTAATTATTTCTTGTATTATTGTATCAAGATATTTTTTATCAGAACTTTTTATTATAACTTTCAGGTAGTCCAATTATTCTTATGTTTTCTCTTCTTGATCAGTTTTTAGATCCATTGTTCTTCTTATGAGATGTTTCACATTCTCTTACATTTTTTCATTCTTTATATATATAATATATGCATATATATATATATATATATATATTAATTCCTTCATTTCTTATAACTTTGCTGGCTTCCTTTTGCCCAGTTCTGATTTTCAAGAAGTCATTTTCTTCCTTAAGATTCTGGATCTCCTTTCCAAATTGGTTGACTTTCTTTTCATAATCTTCTTGTTTTTCTTGTATTTTTTCTTTTTAAATTTTTCAATAATTTGATTCTTAAAGTCCTTTTTTAAATTTTTCAATGAATCCTTTTTGAGCAGGTGAGCATTTGACTTTACTCTTTGGGGTAGAAGAGGGCTTCTTCGTTTCAGTATCCTCTTCTGAAGATGAGCCCCGGTCTTCTCTATTCCTGTAATAGCTCTCCATGGTTAGATTCTTTCTCCTTTGCCTTCACATTTGTGTGTGTGTGTGTGTGTGCGTGCATGTGGTGTGCGTGTCATAATTTAGTTTTTATAATCACCTCTAGTCCTAGTGTATGGGGGATGGTGCCTCTGGCCTCTGATCCTCATCATTTCTCCCCTCTGACCTTGAACTCAGACCAACACTTCTAGCCAGCAGCGTCCCTATGCCACTGTGTGCTGGTTCCTTATAGCCCCTGCTACTCTCTGCAGCACAGCATTCTGGCATTCCTTGTCAGGAGAGGTTCCCTATATCTTCCCCAGGTCAAGTGCCCAACTCCCCTTACTATTGTGGGGTAAGGGTAGGTTTAAAATTTCCTGTGGCAGGGCTGAAGCAGTCTTCCAAACCAACAAACCCCAGGGCTTGCCACTTGTTATTAAAAGGGACCCTAGCCTGGAGGTGTTTACTCTTTGCAGGAAGGAGATTTAATCCTGGGATTTTTCTTCTGGTCTTCTCTGATTGTCCCAAGAGGACCCATGTTCTGCCACTACTCTTATTTGTTTTCACCGCTTTATGTTCTCCTGGAGGTCTATTTTATCTCTTTCTGTGGAGGAAAATCTTGAGAGCTTGAAATTTTCTGAACTATTCCTCACCTTCCCAGAATCCTCTCCAAGAGCATCTTTTAAGAAATTGTCAAGGAAAACTGCCCGAGGTCCTAGAACTAGAGGGCAAAATAATCATTGAAAGAATCCAGTGATCAACTCCTGACAGAGATCCCAAAATGAAAACTCCAAGAAATATTGTAGCCAAATTCCAGCATTATCAGGTCAAGGAGAAAATACTGCAAGCAGTCAGAAAGAAACAATCTAAATATTGTGGAACCACAGTCAGGATTACACAAGGTTTAGCAGCTTCTACATTAAAAGGAGTGAAGCAAGAATGTCCATTGTCAGCACTGTTATTCAATATTGTATTACAAATACTGACTTTTGATATAAGAGAAGAAAAAATATTGAAGGAATTAGAACAGGCAATGAAGGAACAAAACTATCACTCTTTGCAAATGATATGATGATTTACTTAGAGAATCCTAGAGAATCAAGTAAAAAACTACTTGAAATAATAAACAAATTTAGCAAAGTTGCAGGATATAAAATAAGGTCACATAAATCGTTGGCATTTCTATATATTACTATATTAATAACAAAGCCCAACAGCAAGAGATAGAAAGGGAAATTTCATTTAAATTAACTGTAGACAATATAAAATATTTGGGAATTAATTTACCAAGACAAACCCAGGAACTATATGAACACAATTACAAAATAAAGCTAGATCTAAATAATTGGAAAAATATCAGTTACTCATGGGTAGGCTGACCTAATATGATAAAAATGACAATACTACCTAACTTAATTTGTTTATTCAAAGCCATACAATCAAACAACCAAAAATTATTTTATAGAGCTGGAAAAAAAAGGAATAGCACAGTTCATGTGGAAGAACAAAAGGCCAACAATATCAAAGGAATTAATGAAAAGAAATGCAAGGGAAGGTGCCCTAGCTTTAGCAGATGTAAAACTGTATTTTATAATAGTCAATTAGCAATTATCAAAACTTCTAGGTATTGGCTAAGAAATAAGAGTGGTGGATCAGTCGAATAGGTTAGGTATGCAAGACATGGTAGTCAATGAGTATTAATCAGGTTTGAGAAATCCAACTCCACCTCCTGGGATAAGAAGTCACAATTTGTCAAAAACTGCTGGGACAGCTGGAAGATGGCATGGCAGAAACTTGGCATAGACTAACATCTTACATCATATACCAAGATAAGGTCAAAATGCCTATGTGATTTATACATAAAAGGTGAAACTAAAAGCAAATTAAGTGAACAAGGAATAGTTTACCTGTCAGATCTATGGAGAAAGAAAGAATAAATGATCAAACACGAAATAGAGCACATTATGAAATGCAATATGGACAATTTTGATTTCATTAAATTAAAAAAACGGTTTTGTCCAAAGTCAATGCAACAAAGATTAGAAGGAAAGCAGAAAGCTGGGAAATACTTTTTAGAGCCAGTGTCTCTGATAAAGGCATTATTTCTAAAATATATAGAGAACTGAGTCAAATCTATAAGAATACAAACCATTCTCCAGTTTCTAAATGGTCAAAGGATATAAATAGGCAATTTTCAGATGAAAAAATTAAAGCTATCTATAATCATATAAAAAAATTCTTTAAATTACCTTTAATCAGAGAAATATAAATTAAAATAACTCTTAGGCACCACATCACACCTATCAGATTAACATGACAAAAAATAAAAATGATAAACGTTGCAGAAGATGTGGGAAAATTGGGATCTTAATGCATTGTTGATGGAATTGTGAACTGTTCCGACAATTCTGGAGAGCAATTTGGAACTATGCCCAAAGGGCTATAAAAATGTGCATACCATTGGATCCAGCAATACTAGGTCTGTATCCCAGAGAGATCAGAAAAAAGGGAAAAGGACCAGCATGTACAAAAATATTTATAGCAGTTCTTTTTGTGGTGGCCAAGAATTGGAAGTTGAGGGGATGCCCATCAGTTGGGGAATGGCTAAACAAGTTGTGGTATATGAATATAATGGAATACTATTTTTCCATAAGAAATGGTGAGCAGGCAGATTTCAGAAAAATCTGGAAAGACTTACATGAAGTGATGCTGAGTGAAATGAGCAAAACCATGAGAACATTGTACACAGTAATAACAACATAGTGAGATGACTGACTTTGCTAGATTTAGTCCTTCTGAGTGATGAAATGATCTAAGATTTTTCCAAAAGACTCTTGATGGAAAATGCTATCTACATCAAGAGAAAGTACTATAGTTTCCCAATGCTGATCAAAATATACTACTTTCTCTTTTTGTTGTTTTGTTTTGTTCTTCTTTCTCATGGTTTTTCCCTTCTGTTCCAATTCTTCTTTCATGACATCACTAATGTAGAAATATGTTTAATATTGTCATACATGTAAAGCCCATATCAGATTGCACGCCATCTTTGAGAGAGGGACATTGAGGCAGGGGTGGGGGAATTTATAACTCCAAATCTTATAAAATGAACGTTGAAAACTAAAAATTAATTAATTGCTTTTTAAAAAGAAAAGAATAAACGTAGTGCTTTCCGCATTCTTAAGATAAATCTAATATTGGGGGAAGGTAAGAGGGATTTGGATGGATGACCCTAGTGAATTCATAAGAAGTTACTGACAAGATGGCCAGGCAACAATAGTTTGTAAAATTTGGAGCCAAATGCCACAGAGAGGAGATAATGGATTATGTGAGTATTTTAGTATTTTAATCCCCAGAGTAAGCCCTAGGAGCCTTCAAGGAGGATGTATATCTAGGGCCAAGGTTCTTAATCTTTTTTTATGTGTCATGGACTCTTATGGCAATGTGGCAAAGCCTTCTCAAAATAATGTTTTTAAATGCATAGAATAAAACATATAGAATTACAAATGAAACCGAATATATTGAAATAATTACTGAAGTCCATGGACCCTTTGAAGTCTATCCATGGACCCTGTGGAGTTAAGTGGACTCCAGGTCAACAACCTGATCTAAAATTTTGTTTTGTTTTTTAATAACTGAAAGTTAATGATCATTTTGAAAGGAATAGAATAAATAACCAAAGGAAGGTCTCCTAATTCATATACTTTCTGATATATAGAGCAGGTTAGCTTTACATATGACTCAGATGAGGCAAGCAGCCATTCATGTGGTATAATGCCAAAAGGCCACTTCACTAAAAATGACTTTCCCATAATGGCCATCTAAGTGCACCAAATTGTCATAGTTCTAACTAACTTCACTAGACAACAGAGCTCTGAAGATATGTATTAAAATGTGTATAATATCCAATGTAGGAAATTAAGTAATTATCAGTTGTTGAAAAATTGAGTTAATTTATCAAATGCCCATCAGCTGGCTAAATCTAGAGGGAAGGAAGCATTGGAGAGGAGTTTTAGATGGGGGAGATGTGGCAGGAAAGTTCTAAAACACACTAATTCCTGAAGGGTCAGATTAGTAGGATGACACATAGGGAATACGGTGAAAATATGGCGAGAGGAAGGCTAGGAAGTAAAAGAGAAAGGATGCTCAAAAATAAAAAAATAAGATTATAATACTTTATATTTGTACAGCACTTCATAAAATAAAGCATTTAGAGAGTGCTAGAAGGACTCTGAAGGATCTTCAAGTCATTATTTACCCTAAGCCCAGGCTCTGACAAATAACTTAAGATTCAGTTGATCTTTCAATCTTTAAGCCTCCAAGTGTCTACTATGTCCTGGACACTGCGCTAGATACTAAGTAAACAAGGACAAAATTGAAACAGTTACTGCTTTCAAGGAGCATACATTCTGACAGGGAGGCAACATGCACATAAATAGGTACATATGAAATAAAGCCAAACAGAGGTACAGGGTAACTTCAGGGAATAAGGCCTGGCAACATCAGTGGAAGGGTGGGACAGGAAAGGACTTGTGCAAAAAAAAAAAAAAGATACTCGTTCTGGGTTTTAAAGGAAATCAATATTCCATAAGGAGGAAACGTAGGGTGTGTATTCTGGGTTGGGGGGAAAAGGGGGCAGGTGGTGGAGAATATAGTTACATTCTAATTTTTAAATTATAAATTTCTCATGTATGAGTCAGAATCATGATAGAAATCTGACTGCTGTGAATGATAATGGAGGCCTTGAATTCTACAGAGCAAGACAAAGTCCCTAAACTGACACATTCTTTTCTCACTGGGTGGATAGTATATAATGAATGTGGAGAAGGCAAATATTGCCTTCTCATGGTGCAGCAGCTATGGAGGTCATGAGTTCTGAACTTCCTGAGGTGCAGAATGAAATATAATTTCTCAAAGCAAGAATGGCACAGATAATGATTATGATCCCCATCGACCAATGAAGCTTATATGGTAAATTCCCAGTACAACACTCTTGAAATGACATTTTATTTTATTGAGAAGATTGAGGCCATCACCTGTGAGGTCCCACATCATCCATTCTCTGTGTCTCAGAATGGTTCTGACAAACTTTATCTTCCTTCTCTTCTGTCTCAGAGGAAAATGACTCCTTTTCTTTTTTAGCTAATCCTTCCATCTGTGGTTTCAGTCCTGAAAATTTTCACCTATCCAAAGACCTTATCCTTTCTCTGGCTAGCATTTCAAATCTGTCCTTCACTGGTGACTTCTTGTCTTCTGCCTAAAAGCACATTCCTTATCTTGAAAAACTTTGACTTTATGCTATCACCAAACTTTACCCACCATTCAACGTCTCCTTTCTTTGACTGATGAAGCTTCTGAAAGAATGATCCACTGAATTTCTTTACCCCTTGCTCGCTAACTCCTTGAAATTGACTTGAGATTTCCCTACCCTACTTAAATTGCACTCTCAAAAATCATTATTGACCTCTTAATCAAAACCAGTGACTATTTTCCGCAGTTTTCATTCTCCTAAACCTCTTTTTATCCCCTACATGTGGATATTCCCTAAGGTATAGTATGAAGAAGATCACAGACAATCATAGATTTATGGATAGGAGGAAGTTTGGAGTCAATCTAATTTAACTCACTTTATAGATAAGACAGAGAGAACTAAAAATGATTTGCCTGAATTTACATACATAATAGAAGACACAGATAGGTTTTGAATTCAATTCCTCTGACACCAACTCCAAACTTCTTTCCACCACAAAATGATGTTTCACCCCCTCTGCTCTTTTATTTCTACATTTTCTTTCACAGGGATCTCATCTGCTCTCTTGATTTCATCTTTCAGTAGCATGGTAATATGAAAGGAATATATATGTATAAGTTGTTCCCCTACTTCTGCTCATTTTGTCTTGCTTCTATTAAATGTATTTCCAGTTTTCTCTAAAACCATCCCCTAAATAATTTCTCACAGCAAAATATTATCCTAAATTTGTTCAGCCATTCCCCAATTGATGGAAACACTCAGTTTAAAATTCATTGACAACACAAAAAAGAGCTGTTACAAAGAGTTTTGTACAAGTGGATACATTTCTAGTTTCTTTTATTTCTTTAGCATATAGAACTAGTAGTCATTTTGCTGGTTTAAAAGGTAAATATATTGTATTAACTTTGGAAACAGAATTCCAAATTGTTTTGAATCAAATCCTGACCTCTATCACTAACTATCTGCGTGGCCATGGGCAAATCAATTCATTTCATATGCTACTGATTGCTTATATTTCTTCTTCTGAAAACTACCTATTCATAGCCTTTTACTATATATCAGATGGTAAATGGCTCTTATTTTTTTCAAATTTGAATCAGTCCCCTACAGTCTTTGATAAGGACTTATATCTGAGCAACACAACTTTTGGCTTGCCCCTGATTAGAGTTCCATTACACTGCGGTTGTACTCAACCACCAAAAGTTAGATGCAATGATGCTCTACAGGTTGCTCTTCAGAGTAAGAAGTCTGTAGGCTTCTTTTTGGTCTAAGTTTCAGACTAGCCTGTGGGCTGGATCTGAGACTTTGCTCTGTTCTGTGGTCAGAATCACATAGCTTCTGCTTCTTGCTCAGTACACAGATTCATACCTGTGAATGTCACTTGAACTGGTTTGCCACAGTATAAGTTCTCTTCTCGGTCCACACTGGACCTGTGATCCAGTTCCAGTATATAAGCAATAGATTTGCCAGGTGCTATCAGATAACACCATACTGGACTTTATCTTGCCCTAGGGTATAGCCTAAGGCTTCAGTTCAATTCCTATGCTGGAAGGCTCAGGGAAGTATTCTCCCCGCTAGGCCGCATCCCCAATGTCTGCAGACTTCCACCTCTTTATGCCAACTTGGTCTAGAAAATGACTCATAATAATTTTCCCTTAGATTTTCTAATCACAAACTGGTCTGGACAATTTTCTGGAAATTTGTTGGATTAGTTGTGCGGTAACTTGAGCTATACTGCTTGATCCCACTCAACCGCTTAGGTGATCTCTAGCCTAATTTTTCTTACATATTGCTCCTAAAAGTCATTTAGCATGCTTCTCTTTTCCTTTTCCCTTTGGATAAGATCAAAACAAAACTCCTATTACAGCCTGTAATAATCCATTTTTAGAGTCATAGGATTTATGGCTAATATGTTCATTTTATACCCGGGGAAATTGAAACTCAGATATGTCAAGTGACTTGCTCAAGATCATACCGGTAAGTAGCAGAGCCAAGAGTGGAATCCAAGATGCTTACTTCAAATCTGACATGTTCCCACTCCATTTTCACCATACCTTCTTTAATCTACCTTCCCTGGCATATCCTCATGACTGATTTATCTTTGGCTATTGCTTTGACTTTTCTCCTTTCTTGATCTTAGTGACTCTATACTATCCTGGTCCCCCAGCAATCTTGGAAAATATATTGTGATTTCCCACCTCTGTGAACTTTGCTGGCATCTCATCTCAGTCTGTCCTCTAGCCTCTCTACCTGTTCAAATATTACCTATCCTTCAAGGTCTAGCTCAGATTCACTTCTTCCATATATCTTTCCCTGACTACCTGACTATCTGAGCTACTTTAGCATTAACCATGTACCACTCATAGGACACCTGCAATAGGTAAGTTGACTGCCTTATGTTATTTTTTTTTCATGAGTGTGGTTTGACTTCCTCAATCATATCATGTGCTTCTTGGAAGCAGGGACTATATCTTATATTTTATTATCTCCCTTTTGCACCTAAGACAATATGTTCTTTCTAGTTCAATGAACAATTTTTCATTGATTTGAAAATCCACTGAAGTCATATATAGATTAAGAGGACATATTCTGGCATATCTTACAACATGCTGAAAAAAGTTTCTGGTATGATCCTAGAAATGGTTCACATGACTTGTGCTTGAGACTAACTTAAGACTAACCCCTATGTTCAAACAGGATCATCCTCAGTTTGTCTGTAAGTGAATGTGTTAATCAGACACAGCAACCCACGAAGGCTATCTACCGAAGTGCAGAGAAGTTTTGATTTTCCTTGGTGAAGGAAATACTCAAGTCAGTGAAGTTATAAATACTTGGGAGAGAAACATAAAATCAATAAATAATGTTTAGAAGAGACATTAAGTTGGTCAACTGAAGAACAGGTAGAAAAAATGGAATAGATCAAAGTAAGTTTCTAATTAGAATTCTTTTAAAAAAATACATGTTCAGATTTTTCTCCTCTTTCCCATCCTGCCTAAACATGGAGCATTCTTTTCTTTTTTTATACATATGCCTTATCAAGAGATCTTATGGGAGCTTAGTATCTGGTAAACAGCTTACTGTACTACTAATAAAAGGAAACAGAGTTCAGAATGCTGGAAAATTAAATGTCTCAGATTACTTAAAATGCTCTTCTACTCTGGTAGTAAAAATAAAATAAAACACAAGTGAAAACCAATGCCAAGAACTCTAACATGGAATGCTACAGACAACAGTCTGAAAATCACGCATGAGGTCTGTTTCCCCAATGGCAGCCCATTACTATGGGAATTGCCTCAACTTGTCTCTTAAGTGATTCTCCATTTCAGGACACTGGTTCTCCAAGTGCTGGCCTCACGTGCATAGAAATCATGCCAACTCTAGGCATGGTTAAACTTTACTCTTTGAAAGCCTTCTTTATACACTCCATTTGTGGCAGTAATTTGGAAGGGGCTCAGATGCTACATGAGTCTACCAGATGGCACTTAAAAGAGAACAAGAAAAAGTCTACATATTCCCAGGTTTTGCACCAGACAAGAGAACAACAACTCTGTCAGTGAGAAGATGGTTTTACTGAACAAAGTAATGCATAGTAAGAAACAAGTTTCAGAGAGAGTTCTAAAATGGCCTGAGGAAACATACATAGTGGGGACTACAAATATCTTAACTATTCCATGAAGAGTTGGTGACTCCTTTCTAGAAATGGTTCAAGTTAATTTGAGTAACTCAGCCCAGCTGCCCTAAGAAAAGACAGTGGCAGGGTTAGGGAAAGGGAGGAATGATCAAGGAGAGAATGGAGGGCTCTCTTGATCTCTGACACCCAACGGGGAGTGGGGAAGGGAGAAATTCCTAACAAAAAGAGGAACCTCACTGCCTATATGTGAATTTTGTGACTCACCAGAAGCCTCCATGGTAGTAAAGATGGACTCCCTGCATGATATACAAGGAAAAGTTCTCAAATATCCCCTCCTCCCCTCACTCTCTCATAAGTCTCCCATGTGACATTTGTTGAGACTATTTACAAAATAATGCCAGGAATAAAGCAGGAATGTCTTTCAGAGCTGTAAACAAAAAAAAAATACTCTCTGAGACATATCCTTTATAAGACAGGTTATAGATCTGTTCCCATGGGAATGGGATTAGTGCTTTTCATCTACATAGTTCTTTAATATTTGGAAAGCACCTGACATATGTTATTGTTATCTAATTTGATATTCACAACAACCTTGGGAGGTAGGTATTATTTTTATTGCTCCATTTAACAAATGAGGATATTAAAGTTGATATAGGTTAAGTGATTTGCCCAGGTTCACCCAGCTAGTGAAAGTATCAGAGGCAAGATTCCTTGAGGCTTTCTGATTTCTGGTCCAATGTTCTATCTATGCCAACTTACAAAAGAAAAAAAAATCACAATTTCTGAGAGAAGTTACAAGAAATGCAGATGGCAAGTAAGACTAGTAGTAGAAAACATATGATGGACAAGCATTATCTGCTACAAGAAAGCCAAACTGGAGAAGTAAAATATCAGCATGAAAGAAGTGGTGAAGTAAAATATCAGCGTGAAAGAAGTGGCAGAAAGGAAAGGCTTTGAGGAACACTAAGGACTAAGAGGATCACCACTGGCTAAGAGATGAGGGGTCAGTCCTGCAATGGGGAAATAGAGGGTAGCAGATGGGAGTGCTGACAGGAAGCAGTGTCACTTGATTGGGGGAGGGATGGAGAAGAATTGCAGGCAGCAAGCAAAAGGTTACAAAGAGAGGTGCTGTGGAATATATCAGACATGCAGAGCAACAGAATTTGACTGCATTGCCAAGGGATGTATTACAAGTCACACAGATTGTAGAGATTTCTGGGGGTGGTTGCTCCTCAGGGCATGGGCTTTGATTTGAGACCGAGTTCCATCACTTTATACATAAAACTGTTCCTATTTTGAGCCTTGTGAACTAGGGTGCTTGTAAGGTGACGTAGTAGTTGGATTTAATGAGTTCCAGATAGTGAAGTAAATAGGTCACTTGGGTGGGTGCAAGAAAACAGAGAAATGAGAGATCCCCCAAGTATACCTATACCCTGCATAGCAGGAAGGAGACTGGCAAAAGGATGATACATGTATGTGTTCTAGACTCTCCTAATATCAATTTTGGGCATATCAACAAAGTTCATTCTCTTTCAAAATGACGCCATTTTCCATACCACTCAAATTTAGACTAAGACTTGGCTCCAATTCTCTCCATTATTCACAAATTCTAATCAGTCACAAAATGCGATTGATTCTTCCTTTATAATGACTTTTGCATCTATATCTCATTTTTCATGCCTGGTGAAACCACTCTAAAATTTTTATCCTCCTCTTAGATGCAGTAAGATAGCTAAAAACTTTGAAAACAAAGATGTAGTATTTTTCTTTAGTTAATATCAATGACAGTTTCAGAACTGAGTAAATCAATAGTTACCACTATAGAACCATTGCTTTCCTATGCCTCTGAGATTGAATTATAGGACTCAACTAGGAGAAGGCTAACAGACTGACTAGTTAATTATGTAGACTCTGAGTCATAGAGATAGATATGAGGAGAAACCAACCAACCAACCAAACAAACAAACAAACTTAGTAAACCTGGAAAAATAAAAGACATTGTCAGCAGTGTGTACATTATCAAATGATTCTATGCAATTATTTCTATTTTCTTTGTAATGCCTCCAAGTGCATTTTTGAATGTTTCAGTAAGTATATATAGTTTGAATGTCAACAGACCATTTGCAAATATAAATAGGAATGGGCTGGTTTTTTTTTTTGTGATACAACCACCAAGTTAATATTGGTTGGCATTATACCTTTTAAGCTTTTTAGGAACAAAGACTGTCTGAGTATCTCTGGTAACTATCAAGTGCTCTATGCACAATATCGACTTAATAAATGTATTTCTAATTGTATTTAAAACATAAAAATTATTTGAAACACAAAACTCATAATGGAATTTTCTTTCTAAGGCCCTTGGATATATACTACAAGTCCAAATTTATACCATCTCCAAATGCTGACCATATTCCTAAAAATAGATAACAACTCTAAAAGAAAAAACAATAACAAAGCATTCTAATTATAGGTTAAACTCAGCTTTTATATAAACCCATAGGGAAAATAACTGCAATATTCTGGATTATAAAAGAAAGTTAAATGTTCAGGTTCACCTAAATAACAATGAAAAGGTCCATGGCGAGAACGACTAGGCTACAACAGATTACCAATTAAGAACAGTAAAATAAAAGTGACACAAATAATGTAAAGAAAGAGCTACTGGACCAGGAGAAAAAGAATATGATGAGAAGGAATTATTAGACAGCTTAAATGTTCCATTTGTATTATCAAATGACCAGAGAAGTACAGGAAATCCCACAGAACACCAGGTGAGCCTGCTGTGGGGAATCTATGGGAGGGCATGGACAAGGGATAACAAGGAAGGAAGGAAGGAAGGAAGGAAGGAAGGAAGGAAGGAAGGAAGGAAGGAAGGAAGGAAGGAAGGAAGGAAGGAAGGAAGGAAGGAAGGAAGGAAGGAAGGAAGGAAGGAAGGAAGGAAGGAAGGAAGGAAGGAAAGGAGGGTCGAGAGGAAAGGGGGAAGAAATTTATGGATCAGAAAATTACATCTGTCTTCTTCCTATAAAGAGACAAGGAGGGAAGGAGTAAGGAAGAAGAAAACCATTTAGTAAGTGTTTACTACATACCAGGCATTGTACTAAGCACTGGGAATACAATACAACAAAAAGGGGGAAAAAGTCTCTGTTCTCAAGGAATTTATATTCTAATTCAGGAAGAAAACCCACAAATGGGAACTGAAAAGTTGAGTGGGGAAGAAAAAGAAGAAACAGCAATAAAGGTACCCAGAACAGGGGTATAGATTTAAAGTCCACAAAGTCAGGTGCAAATGCTGACTGGCCTGGACCCTTCCACAAAACAGAAGCCCCAGGAAGAACATGTCAGTTGGAAAACCCATGTGAGGTAGGACAATATGGAGCCTTGTATTCCGCAGGTTTAAAGTAAATATTGACATAAATGAGACCACATACCCAGAAAATTTTCAAAGTCCTGCATGATATAAGTGAGAGGTAAAAAAAATGTGAACTTGAAACCTCCCTGTCCCACCACCACTGCTACCACAACACATAAATACGTGGAGACATACATTTCAAGATTGCATCCTAAATTGATTATATGAATATTTATTGACTTGGAAGATGAATTGGATAAAAAGGAAATATCAAAACATATACTTTTGTTCTCAAAAATGGATAGTATTCATATCTATTCATATCTATATGTAATAATATTCTAACATAATTTTGATAATACAGAAATAAGCTGTTAACTAAAGCATATGTGTATTTACTGAACAATTTTGTGCTTGCTAGTCCTAAACCAAAAATACTATGATTAGGAAAGCTATCAAGGAAGCCTTAAGATGGGACCATGAAAAGGCTAAGCCAATCAGGAAGGAGAAGAGAACTGTTCTCTTCTAAAATTGACTCAAATTTGCATCTGCTGCTTTGCTTTGTTTTAACTCTGTGGATCAAGATGACCCTTCCAGGACAATCTCATCACTTCTAAATTCATTATCATGCTTCTAAGGCAAGCCATGATTGACACTACCTCCTTCAGCATCTTCTCTCTTCTGATTGGAGGGCTGGGGTGGAGGGGTGCAGACTATCAAACTCCTCCCAATGCCTTTCTTTATAGAGGACAGAAACTCCAATCAGCTCTACTTTGCATCTGCTATTCTGTCTGGTTTCAACTCCACAGAACAAGATACCTCTTAATGTACGCTCCCCCTTAACTTCAGTTTCCTGCCTTCGTTTGTGTGTCCTCCCCACCACTGGATCGTAAGCTCCTTGATGGCAAGCCCTCTTTTACTAATTCCCAGCGCTGACACATAGTAGGTACTTAACAAATGTTTATTGGATTGGATTGTCATAACACACATTAAGGAGAGTAAAATTTTGAGAAATAGACATTTTCATTTAAATGATATAATGATCCCCTACCAGTGAACTATAGGAGTCAGCAGAAAATACATCTTGTGCTTAAATCATCAAGATTATCATCATAATTCATGGAATTTAGAGCTAAATATGACCTTAGACATTGTCAATTTCATACTAATAATTTTATAGTGGAAGATACTCAAACCAAGAGAGTTGAGGTACCTCACCTAAGACCACACAGGGAGTAAAGAGTAGAACTTGGATGCAAACACAAATTCCTCCAACTTGAACTCCAGTGTCCCAAAATTTGGAGAACATTGAGAGAAGAGGGTTGTGGCCATCGGGCAAAACCATGGCATGCAAACTGTGAGTCCTTCAGGGCTCCAAAACTGGGTCATCCTCACTTCTGAAGAGCCATTAAACCCATTGATGGGTGTTCCCATTGTGTTCTGAAAATAAGACACTTGGCTCCTTGAGAGCATGAGCTGCGTTTTGGCCTTACTTGGTATCTCCAGAGTTTAGCACAGTGTCTGGCATATAGTAAGCACTTAATGCTTCCTCATTTAACCAGGCTTGACTTTGTCCATCTCTGGAACCTCATAACTTTGATGGACTGTAATGGCAAAATGTCCACAGGCTAGCTTTTACTTTCACACAGAAATGTTTCAGTGTTTACTTTTTGTTGTTTTGACTTGCAGGTGTAAAGGCTAAAGAAGGAATTTGTACCAGAAAAGGACATTCTTTGCCACCTTTTGAGGCAGTGGAAACCTGGAAACCTATTTTTTTTTGTTTACAACAATTTAAACTTTAACTACCATGTTCAAGGCAGTGCCCAACTACTGACACCAAGTGGCTTGACATGATTGAATATTGTTAGCATAGCAGTGATATGTTAGTGCTAGTACTTTATAGAGCAAAATATTTATACAGCAAGTCTTGTTCTAGCTTTTGGGCCAGAAGGAATGCTGCACTTCTTGATTTAAGTGCAATCTTAAAATGGTGGTAAAGGCAATTACACTGTAGTTTAAATAAATATTTGGTTTTTTGATCCCATGGGGCATAATTGCATGTATGCTAGTATGTTTTTAAGGCAAAAACACCAAAGAAACTTCTTCCCACAAGGCACCCTTTCCATCACTGAACAGGAAAGCATGTGCCAAGCTCTGCCTTCTCCATTTAAGTTCTATTACTCTCATGAGTAGTTTATATACAATCCAGCTACTTAACATCTATTTGGTGCTCCTTTCTCTGAGCTGACCCCTAATGTTTTGGGCCTAGACAGCTGAGCCTTCAGAATAATCTCCTAATATAGATTAGGAAAATATCTTCTATTTCCATTTCCTAAAATATCTTCTTTCTACTTCCATCATGCCTAACATCAGCCATAATAAAATGTAGTGTTTACCTTTAGAAATGCCACAAAACTGTAAAGCCCCTCTAGGCAAGAAAGGCATTCTATGTCATCCCACATGGGAGCCTTGTTCTACCATACAACTGGCCACATACCAGAAGAGAATTTTAACCAATTAGACTGCCTTTTGCTCCACAATCTGGGCCTAATTTTGTTCAGGTTTCACTTTTAGTAGTGATGTGGCAGTTCAGTTCTTTAGCCTTGAAATAGGCTTGTATTAGGAAGTAGAGAAGCACCAACTAATGAGCGGGTAAAATTCAGGCTTCACGAATGTATATATACATATGTACACACATACATATACATATATACATACATATACACATATATACATATACACATATACGTGTATATATACACATATACATATATGTGTATATACCAATGGTAAAATAAAGCCTAGAACAGGTGAGACACCAGGAGGATAGAGCTTTCAAGAAGATTATGGAACACATTTGGTAATGGAGTCAGTCTACATTGGAGTATAACAAGAAAAAAGGGAGTCCTCATAGATTCATAAGATTCAGAAATGAGAGAAATACTTGTTTTTATTCATGTAGTGTTAAGTAATAGGAAGTCATCTTTAAGAACAGAGTTTTTGCATGTTTTTCTCAATTTTTTTGTATTGGGATAGAAGTAGAATATGGGTATCTAAAATGTACATTTTGGCTATGTTTTCCTGAATGAATGGTATTTATTAGGAAGAACATTTCATCATATTGGTAATGTTTTCAATACATTAACATATAGAAATCCATCAAATAAATAGTTCCCTGTCTCCATATATTTTTGTTAATTGACTAACCTGAAAAAGTTCACCTTCAGCATTCAGTTTGTAATGCCACCAATTTTTTATCTAGAGAGCTATCTTTGTCTTTAGTTTGGCTTTTTCTTAGAATCCTTGCCTAGCATGTATCTATGAAACTGCCTAGCACAGTGGAAAGAAAAATGATCTTGGTGTTAGAAGAGCATAATTTGTATCCCAGTTCACACATTTTTTAGTCATGTGTGTATCTGGGCAAGTTACCTAACTTCTTGATCCCCCAGGTTCCTAGACTACAAAATACTGCTTGTACTACTTATATCACAAGGTTTTGTTTGAAACATCTATAGACCTAAATGATTACTTTATGCATGAATATATTAATTGAATGGGAAAATATCAAGTATTTACCATGTACCAAGTACTAAACCAGAGATGAACTGTTACGATTATTCCAGTTTACTTGGATATCTCCTCTAAAAAAAAAAAAAGCTGTATTTTACTGGAGACTTTCATGGTGACCAATAATGTTGGATGGGGATATAATGTCGAAAAGAAATCCCATATTCCCTTGAAGTTTATAAACTAGGACTAAATATAGGCCGCCTAACTATTTTTTACCTTAGAGCTTGACTATGTAGCATTGAGACCCTCAGGAAGAGAAAATAGCTAAAAACAACAGCGGTACACTTTCTTGTCTCCATCCTTTATAAAATACTCCTTAGCACCATAGGATTTGAAGAGTCAAAGGAAGAACTTTAAAGACCATCCAATCCAGGGATTCTTAATCTTCAGTCCACAGCCCCTCAAGGATCTATGATTTTGGATGGGAAATATGTATGTGTATACACACACACACACACACACACACACACATATACATATATGTGTACATTTACTTTCATCAACTTTTAATTGCAATTTAGCATTTTCTTCCATTAAGAATGTAAATAAGAAACATAACTATGAGGAACAGTCCATAAGTTTCATCAAACTTCCAAAGGGATCCATGACATACACACAAAAGTTAATAATTCTTGTTCTAGTCCAACACTTTCTTTTGAAATACCAAGGAAATTCCTAAAGAAAAGATTAAGTAAAAGAGTAGACCTTATATGCACTAGCATCAGAATGGTCGATAAAAATGTTTTGCACTTCACATAGCATTTTTATTATTTCAAGAAACTATATATGTATCTTCCAATATTCTCTCTCACCCATTTCTACCATGAAGCAGTGGTATCCTGCTGTCAATCAATCAACAAATATTTCTTAAGCTTCTCTTATTTTGAAACACTGTTCTGGGTTCTGGGAATAGAAAGCAAAAAATGAAATAATTAATGCCCTCAAGGAACTTATGTTCTGCCATCTAGATTGAATGAACCCAGTTTATTATTTATTTGAATGCATTTCCTGCTTTGATGGACGACAATTCGGGCTTGACTCCATTCAGAGACAAGTTAGTAAAGGAATATTTTTTACTTACATTCTTGACAATATTAAAACTTGAGTCTAAAAAAAAGTATTGAATTCCCAAGCTGAAAAATTCCAACAGAGGCCAGAACCAAGCTCCCAAACATCTTTCAAAGGGGTTATAGAAATGTTAGCTATCATTAGAGCATGTAGGAAGAAAAAAAATTTTGTTAATAACAAAATCATAGTCATTTTACTCTATTCCCCATGATTATGAACCATGATGAGCTGCTATATATGGAAAATATATTAATTATAATGTTTGTATTATACTTCTATTCCTATCTGCTATTCCCCTTTTGGTTACCAAAACAATGAGAAAGAAAAAAGGCAAATTGGGACAGATGTCAAAACAGTGCCTTATTTCTGTGTGTAGAATGTGCACATAAGATTTAAAACAGGATATACAATTTCCTTGCAGGAAAGAATCCTAGGTGGAGTGAGGCAAAACCCACATTATTTTGAGAAGCTCCTGCTCTACAAGGGCCCAGCTGGAATTGAGAATTGTGGGGCAAGACTAATCTGTATGTCTGAACAAAGGCAGTATTCAGAGGATGGGGAATTGCTCAGAAACACACAATAACGTTGTGGGCAACATTACAAAACAACTCAAAACTGCCATGTTTCAGCATAGTTTTTCTGTTAGAATCAGAGTCTATGAGGAGGCAACGAGTTGGTAGAGTAGGAAGAGCCTTCAGTTTGGAGTAAGGGGAAATCTGAGTCTAACTCCTATTGGTGAAAAATTAGTAGTTGTGTGACCATGGGCAAGTTTCCATTTTACTATCTCTAAGCTTCAATCTCTGTATATTCATCTGCTTAAATGGGGTAAAAAATACTCTCAATACCTACCTTCTATACTTCCTCTGAGGATCAGTAGAGAAAAAGTGTGTAAAGTACTCTGGAAACCTTAAAGTGCTATGGAGACGTTTGGTCCGAAGAAGAGATTTTTAGGGAGGACATGATAGACAAAGTACTTGAGGAGTCAATCATGTGGAAGAGGATTGGGCTTCTTAACTGGCCAGAACTAGGAATCATGGTTAGGAGTAATCAAAAGGCAAATTCAGGCTTGATGAAAGGAAGAACTCCCTAAAAATCAGTTAGCCAAAAGTTGAATGAGCTGATCAGATGATCACAGGTACAGTGGTAAATGTTTAACAAATAACCTTCTGGAGAAAAAAAAAAGTGCACGTGATACACTTTTTTTAAAGGCAATCTGGGTTCAGTGACTTGTCTAGGGTCACACATCTAGTAAGTGTCTGAGGTCAGATATGAACTCAGGTCCTCCAGAGGCCAGTGCTCTGTCCACTCACATAATATACTTTTAAATTTAAACTGCATTATTAGCATATTCATTATCACTTTAAGACTAAACAAACAACAAATCACTAAATAAAACCCTGATGTATACTATTTGCCAATTTCTGAGTTGCTAATACTCACACTGAAAGTTTAACAATCAGCTGTCACAAACCAGTTTGAGCTTACTCCAACACATTCCTGGAACTTCTCCCTCACTTAAAGTCTTCAAGCAAAGGCTGGATAGCCACTTGTCAGGTATATTGTAGATGGAATTACTTTTCAACTGCGAGTTATCCTACTCATATTGCTATGTTGAGTGCCTGTATGGAAATATATGGGGAAACCTGGACATGGTCTTTATTTAAGCTCTATTTTGCAGATTTCCCAGAAATAAACATTGGAATAAAAGTATAAGGTGTCAAAGAGAGATATGTTCCCTTGGGGTTTAGGCTCCAAATCTTTTCCCACAGCACAATAAACAGCCTTCCTCTTTCTGAGTCTTTGTTACTCCATGTGTAAAAGGTAGGGGTTCAACAGTATAATATTCTATTTAACTTCCCTTTCAGCTATAAATAACACTAGCTATGGAGCTGGAGGATCTATGTTTGAACCCTCTTTACCACAGGCCCAGACTGTTACAATAGCCTCCTAACTGGTGTCCATGTCTCAAGTCTTACCGTTCTCCAAAACCGCCAAAGTGATTTTCTAGGTCTGACCATGCTATTCCCCTGCTCAAGAAAGGGGTGACTCTGTGTTGTCCCTAGTACAAAATTATTATATATTATATAGGATATTATATAATATATAGAATATAATTATTAAATAAGTCATCTGTTAAGCATTTAAAGTCTTCCGCAATCTGGCTTATCTTGGGCAGTTAGGTGGTGCCTGCCCTAGAGTCTGTAGCACCTGAGTGCAAATCTGGCCTCATACACTTACCAGCTGTGTGACCTTGGGCAAGTCACTTGACCTTGTTTGCCTCAGTTCCTTGTCTGTAAAATGAACTGGAGATGGAAACAGCAAACCACTCCAGTAGCTTTGCCAAGAAAACCCCCCCAAAATGAGGTCATGGAAAGTTGGATACAACTGTAATGAGAAAACAATAATATGGCTTAAGCTATTGTGTATACGACATTCTAGAAAAACTAACTTACTTGTTCCTCATACAAGAAATTCTGTTTCCCACCTAGGAGCCTTTGTATAGGCTGTCTTCTATGCCTACAATGCTCTCCCTCTACACTGTTTCTGTTTTTGTGCTTTTTTTTTTTTTTAAAGAATTTGAGCTTAGCTTTCTTCTAAATTCAGATTAAGGGCCACAGTTTATACTCGGCATTTCCTGATTGCCTCCTAGTTGTTAGTCCCCTCGACCCCTGCCAAATCACTTTGTATTTATAAATATGAGTATATGTTTTATCTCAATAAAATGTAATATCCTATAGGAAAAACAGCATTTGCTGTAAACTTTAGGGCATATGCTGTTTTTTCTTTTGTCTTTGTATCTCCAGTAAAGTGCCTGTCACATAGTAGGTGTTTAACAAATTCTTGTTGAATGAATTAATTAACGGGCCTGTAAGGTCCCTTTAACTGTGAAATTTTGAAACGACATGACTATAGAGTACAGTGAATTTAATTTCTCTCAAGAATTTTTCTACTTCATTTGTTATCCAGCTTCCAAATAAAGTCCCATTTGCCTGAACTTAGAATTATACAATTGTGAATACATCTATTCCTTTTGCAGTAGGGAAGTGTGTATGTGTGTGTGTGTGTGTGGGTGCATGCCCATGTGTGTGTATGTGTGTGCATTTGTTGGTGTGTACATGTGATTGTGTGTGCACACATGTGTTTCTGTGTACATGTGTGTGTGTTTTGCAGGGAGTAGAGAGAAGAAATCAGGGAGGTGGCTTAGTTTTTCTCTTTTGCAAACTGTCAGCATATCAACATACTCAGAGAACAATTCTTACTTCTCATGACTATAAAAAACCCAAAACAAAACAAATAAACAAATGTATGTTATCTGGGCACTAACATAACCTCTTGCTAAATGCAAAATAACCAAGATTTCTGAAATCAAAGGTTGCTTTTCATTGTGGTCTAAGCTCTTACTTTGCTTCATTTTCTTTGAGATTTTACAGTCTGTCTCTGTTTGGCCAAACAAACACTTTCAAACTGATGTCATGAGTCTTTGCTATTTGTGGTTAGATTATGTCCATCATCAGTGAAAAGAGAACCAGGTTGAAAAATTTGCAAAAAATTTGACTCAGATCCTTGTAATGGCTACAGAGGGAAGAAATAGCAATAATTACAAATCATATGCATATAGTACTTAAAGATGTTTCAATTAATTAAAACAATTAGTAGTCATCAACAACACCAGATTTTCCTAACGGGTATACATATATCGCAAATAGAGCTATGACATATCAAGCTGTTCCCTGAACATGTTTTGTAATCTAAGCCAATAAAATTCAACAAGCATTTATTAAACTTCTACTCTACCCAAAGCACTTAGTCATTAAGCATTTATTAAATACCTCTGTGCCTTTTCATATATCTGAATCATCTCTTTTTTCAAAGTTTAAGTCAGGTATCATCAATTCCAGGAAACCTTACCTGGCTATTAATGTGTATATTCAGTAAAGATATTTTCAAAGGGAGATAGTTCTAATTCCATTTTTCCAAAATATAAAAGGAATTAAGCATGGTAGCGTACCAAAAGACAAGTTTATAAAGAAGTCTGTACAAATACTCTCTGACTAGCATTTTCCATGCATGATGTTGACTTTAATGCAGTACGAAATTTAAGGCAAAGTAAAATGGCTCCTAGAAGGAATGGTTTGTAGTCTAAAGCCACAGAAAATATAGGCAAAACCAATTCATGTGTAACAAGAGGCTCACCAACACATTAGAACAAAATTATGTATTTTAAAATTAATCTACTGTTTGCTGTTGTATACGCATGATGCATCCCCACTGGCTTTCTACTTGGACTTGAATGAAGAGTACAGCAAGGTAAGGGAAAAGATTTCTTTCTTGTCACCTCTCTTCCTCTATGCCCCATCAGCAATACCACCTTGCAACAGAGTCACCTGACACTCCAGTAGAGACAAATTTAAACATGTTGTTGAGTCAAGTGGAAAGAATAATCAAGAACCTAGTTCTGAAATTCTAATTGTTGGATGGCAAGGTCTAAAGTTGAAACTCCTCTTGGACCTAGGATATGGGTACTGCTTCTTTCCAAAAGCACATTGCAAAAACCCTAGGTCACAATTTCACCTGAGTCCCAAGCCTAGTGGAAATACTTGCCCCTCAGAGATCTTATACTAATAGGCACAGAATGAGCACAAAATGATCACAAGAAGATTCTTTGGAGGGGCCCCATAGCACTGGAGATATAAGTTGCCTTCGTCATAAGTATTTGCTCTTTGTGGACCTCTCCCTTCCCCAAAACACTATATTTGTGAAAGAATATACTTCACTTCATGTTACTTTTCTTACTATGTCAATTCACTAAAGTCATTTGCTTTTGTGCTTTCTTTAGGAGGGCCATCAGAAAATATAGAGTGAACTCCTTCCTCAGACCTTTCTCTTTCTTTTTAAAGGCAAAAAGGCAGGGGTGTGCCTGAATCTTCAGATAGATGACCACTGGAAATTCTTTGTATCCAATCATTTGCTTTCATCTAATGTCAAGTGCCCTATAATCCCATTAGGAATTAATGATCAATTTAGCCAGTCACTAACAATGGTCATTATATTGTTTTATTATTAAATTGTTCAGATAATTCCTCTATACTTTGTAATCATTGTCAAGGAAAACTTCCATATACTTCTTTATACTTCCTTTATGTAAATAATCTACTGGTGTGAGCCATTAATACAGTCATTATAAAAAACAAAAAGAAAAAGAAAAACAAACCCCCATACCTGTTAATGGCAAGAATATCAATTATTGCACATTTTAAATGTGCAATTTAAGTTTTATTAGATTCAACAGATACTTATTGAGTCTGCTAGACCAAGGCACTATGAAAACACCAAGGAAGGAAGAGGGGAAAAGCATTTATTAAGCACCAGGCACTATACCACGTGTTCATAAATTTTGTCTCATTTATTCCTCAAAATATCTCTGTGGAGTAGCTGCTATTATTATTCCCACTTTACAATTGAGTAAACTGAGGCAGACAGAAGCTAAGCGACGTATGCAAGGTCATATAGTAAGGATCTAATTTCTGCCCATCCTGGGTCATTCTATAACATAATCCAGAATGAAAGGACTTGTTCGTTTGTTTTTTATGATACATAGAAGGGCAGAGAAATCACTACTCAAAAGTTGACGCATTTTATAAAAACATAAAACATACTACATATAAAATAGATTAATGGATCAAAAATATAAATTAACATCTCATTGAAATGTGCGTGTAGTGGCAATAAGAAAATATTTCTTATTCATATCAAATTTCTCTATGTCAATTAATTAAACTATCTAAATATTTCCTAAGATTTCTCTTGCTGAATTTTCTTTGGGCATGTTGTTTTGTTTGGGTTTTTGGAGAGTTTAATATTTTTGTATATACTCAATAGAAGTCTAAATTCAGAAAAAAAAATTGATGAGGGACACAATTAGTTTACTAATAATTTGTTAACTTATTGGGGCAATGTTCCAGACAAGAATGTGCTTTTCCCATTGTATCTTTGTCTACATAAGGAGTATGTTGTCTGGGCCATGTGTTTTTTTTCTCAGGACATGATGGGGGTTGTATTTCGGGTGTGGGAGGTACAGAATTTCACCATGTGATGCAAGATCAGCATAGGAAAGCGAGGTAGTCACAATGTTGGAGGTAAGTCCGATGTTGACCAGAGGTTAATGTGCTTAAGCTTTTGCTGGTCTCTCTGTCATCTCTCCCATAATTTCAGCCAGGAAGGTTCTGTTTTCTTTCTTAGTAATTATCTTTGACATGCATCTGGCAACTTAATCCATGAGAACCTTCCCATAGTATTTCAGGTCAATTTCACCTTGCTGTAGGTAGGCAGACAGAGGCATCCTTGAACTGTGGATTTAAAAGTGTAGTTAGATGGTGGGCCTGATTCCCATGGGCACTGATTTGTGGGGTCTGTTTTCATTGTGACTAAAATACTATTTACCAATTGCAATGTTGATAAGAGAGATGATCTAGTTGAAACAAGTCTTCTCTCTGCTTGTGTGGCCACCACCAACAGATTCATAAGGGTATGTAGCTTAACTATTGAAACAGGTTTTTCCTATCCATCATTCTGCAGTGACCTTTATACAACTTTTCCCTTTTACTAGGAACCATCCTTTAGGTATGAAAATAAGCAAAGAATATTCTTCAAGATTATTCCATTGTAGAGGAACATTTTGAACAAAAAATTATTTTGTCATATAATCATATAACAATATAAATGCTATAAAATGAATTGTGTTTCCTTATGAATTATGCTGCATTTTTAGACATATGTGATAATGGGGAAAAGCTGATTTCAAGAAATCATATGGAGATGGTTAAAAAAACTATAAACCTAAGAAAACAATATCAAATAATATTTATTAACTTCAATAACATATTGAAAATACTGTGTTGAAACTATCACTTGTTTGCTGTTGAGATAGGATACCTCATCTTCCTGAAGAAATACTTCAGGATTTCAGGTGGGGTCAGCAAAAATTCATTCAATAATAATTGTATAATTCCTTATATCTATTTTCCCTCTTCTTCCAATTTTTTTAACATTGACCTCTTTCCAGAAATCTTTAGTACTCTTAATGAAGTTGTACTGGAAAGGAAATTCAGTTCAATGACATCTTTACTTTCCCTCTTCCTTTTGCTTCAAATGAATCTCCTTTTCCTGTGTCAAGGGATTCTGTCACACTGAGATCCTGTGCAAGAAGAAAATAATCAAGAGACAATAACACATGCAGTAATTTCATTTTAACTTGAAAATGTCCTAAAAATGAAAAAAAAAGACCAGCAAAGTACTGGCATATGGCAGGAGTTGAAGTAATAATAATGAGTTTGTAACCAGAAGATGAAAATTCTTTACATCAAACTTTACTCTTTTGTAATTTCCAGGACTTTTTCAGTTCTTTGCTTGTTTATCTTTGTACCACTATGAATAGTGAGCTTGCCAACTATATCCACTGAATAAATGCCATTTCAAAGAGCAATTCTTAACTTACGGGAGGGCAAATTCCTCCTGCATATTTGTAAGTAAATGGGGGCTGCACATGAAACAGCCATTCATTAGAAATCACCTCACTGAAACTTTTTGGAACTACATCCTTGGAAGGCATTGTGTGCACTTGAAAGTAGAAAGCTATCAAAAGAATTCTGAGGTTTCAACTCACACCCAGCAAACTGGCAAAGATGACAAAAGATAGGCATAGTCAGTATCGCAGTGATCATACAAAAGACGCAAACACAAATATGTTGTTGATGGATTTGTGAATTGACTCAGCCTTTTTAGCTGATGTGAAATTTAAATTTGAAATTATGCTAAAACAGTCAAAAAATGACTATATCACCTAAAACTATTCCCTCTAAAAATTGGAATAAAGGTCATATATACCATAAAATATTTATAGCAAAACATTTTGAAATAGCAAAGCATTGTAAACAAAATAGATATTTATCTATTGGGGGTTGGATAAACACATTGTGGTACACAAATATAATGGGATATTCTTGTGAAACAAGTATGATTGATAGAGTGAAGTATGGGAAGACTTATATGAAGTGATGTAAAGTGAAATTAGTATAACCAGGATGGCAATATATACAATGACCACAACAATGTAAATAAAACAATCACTACACAACAATGAAATTACTTGTTGTGAAATTATGAAGAAAAGTTTGGCTGTAAAGAAAAGATAGGTGAATGTGTCCCTCTTCCCTTCTTTTCAGAAGTGGGGGACAATGAGATATTTAGACCTAGCACCAATTTTCTCCCAGTGTTATGTCTGTTGGCATCAAACTATAACATTCCAGCTAATGTAGGAAATGTTTTGGACCCATTTGTATACACTAAGATATGGACTCTTCTGAGGCACTGCAATAATGTGGTTCCCAGATCACGTAGCTTTTGGTTCTATATATGGAGCAAATGTTGATTGAGTAGGACATATTTTAATATCTATTTTTAATACTTCACATAAATATAATGATGTGCTGAAGGAGTAGAAGATATTTAATAACCTTTTAATCTACAAGAAAGGAGATAAGAATCTGCCCTTTGACTAGAGACCCATGTCTTTAGGTAACATTATGGCCAAGATCTATACTTCAGTTTTAAAAAAATAGGGGACTGGAGCATGAGGAATGAACACATCAACAGAGGCCAAAAGGGCTTCCTGCCAACCAATGTCTGCTGTGAACATAATTTCTTACTGCAGTCTGTCATGGATGATGCCAAACATAAAAAGAGAATACACGGAGTGGCCTGGTTGGATCCGACAAACTCATTTGGCTCAGTGCCACCTACTACCATCTGGTTGGTGCTGAAATGGACCAGCTTGTATTGCAAGGCCTTTAAAGGAATACAAAAATTGTTGGGGCACTAAGACTTCTGTCTTTTCCAAGGATAGTCTTTCACTGAGTAGTGACATTTGTGGAGGTGTAAGATAAGGTTTTTCTTTGAGTCCTATAATTTTTCACGCAACCCTGGAACTGCTGGTCCATTCCTTGATGAAAACAAGGTTAGGCTGTGGACCTGTCATATGCAAACTGTCTAGTCATAATAGCTGACACCTTGAGTTCTCCTTTTAACATGCTGGATAATATGAATGAGGTTGTATTGCTTTGCCACATCAGCAGAACTACATTTTAATAGGACAAAATGTGTATTCTTATTTATCGAAGTTCAAAACTAAGAGATTTCTGTGATATTAGAGGAGAATAAATACCTCTATTTCAGGGTGTACCACACCACAAATTCAGTCAATAATGTCATGCTTAATACGACCTATGATTTGGAACTAACAAATAGGTTGAATCTAGAAACTTGGCACGGATCGAAGCAGTGAATACTTTTATCTTATTCTGTATTTTTTTCATTTTAAAAATATTATAGTACCCAAGAGTATCCTTACCTTTTGAATAGAACAGTTTAAAAGAGCACTAAGAAACGGCCGCACCATACAAAAATATTTATAGCAGCTCTTTTTGTGGTAGCTAAGAATTGGAAATCAAAGGAATGCCCACCAATTGGGGAATGGCCGAACAAGCTGTGGTATATGAAGGTAATGGAATGCTATTGTGCTATAAGAAATGGGGATGATATGGACTTCATAACAACCTGGAAAACCTACACGACATAATGCTGAATGAGCGGAGCAGAGTCAGAAGAACATTATACACAATCACAGATTTATGGATTCTGTGATGACTAACCCTGACAGACGTTGCTCTTCTCAGCAACACAATATGCAGAGACAGCTCCAAAGGACTCATGATGGAGAGGGCTACCTACATCCCGAGAAAGAACTATGAAGTATGAATGCAAATCGAGGCACACTTCATACTCGCCTCCCCCCCCACACACACACTTTTTTTTTCTCTCTTTTGTAGTTGTTGTTGGGTTGTGTTTTTTTTTTT
>CM053623.1:322545771-322624684 GCA_028646595.1 Phalanger gymnotis | reverse complement strand
AAAAATTTACCTAATTTAAAAAGTTTTCATTAGCCTTCTCCTAGATCCTTATCCTCAGCTAACACTATTGGATATAAACTTATCACAAATACCATATCACAGCATATAATATCACACATAATTTCCAATCTTTATCACATAATCTTATATTAACAAACAAAAAAATCAAACTGAGAGGGAAAGACCCTCAGAGTTCCTGGCCAAAAGAGAAACAGTTACCATTTGGTATTTACGTTCACTCTGTGCTAGGAGGGCAGGGACCTATTGTCTATGAGCTCCAGATTACCATTACAGATTACAGATTACCATACCAGGAAGTGGGGAATAAGACACTATAACTGTCCTCATGGAGTATACTGTCAAGTAGAAGGAAATGATAAATACACATATGACTTTTCAATATTCTTCTCCAGGCTATATTGCTTACTGATCTTCCCAGCACTTGGTCTACCATGCCACAGAAAAGTCTTTGCCCTGGAAGCTCACTCCACTTCTGGACTATTCACGTTGGAAGTGCTCCCCACCCCCACCCCACCCTTGCAGCTTCCCCTTCTGCCTGTCTGGTTCTTCCCAGAACCTATATTTTTTTTAAGGAGGAGTCATTCCTTTCCACAGTACTTTCTCTACTATGTACACAGACTGGGTACCTTTCGCTCCCTCCAAACTTCCCATCCTACTCCCTACCCCCTTTCAGTATCCTTTAATGTTTTGTCTTTTGCCATTAGAATGTAAGCTCCTTGAGGGTGGAACTGTCTTCTTGCTTGTATTTGTATTCTCATCCACAGTAAGTAATAAATAAGTAATTAAACAGCACATAGTAAGTACTTGTTTCCTGACTAACTACCTAACAAATACCTAAGAGCAATATATACAAAGTGCAATGTGAGGCCTAAAGGGGAGTCATTGCAAGGGTTTCAAGAAAACATACTGATATTTGATGTTTAAGTGGGTGGTATTCAGCAAACAAAGTTTGAGGGCCAGAAAACAATAGGGGTAAGTGGAAATATTTCAGACATAGGGCATGGTATGAGCAATGTATAGGACATGTACGTGAGAGGTGGAGGCAATTCATTGAGTTTAGTTGAGTTTCACCTGGAGTTTAGACTACAGGCAGGGAAGAAAACAAAATTCGTATATATTTATTGTCATTTGATCCCTATAGCATGAGCCTTAGGGCTAGGAAGACCTGAGTTCAGTGCTATTCCTAACACACACTGGCTATATGAGAGGGCTAAGTTATTTCACAGAGTTACCTGGTTAATTTTCAAAGTTTCAGAAAAGTTGTAGATCTGCATGAATTAGATGAGTTTCCTCAGGAAAAGTTCCACCTCAACACCGTCAAAATCACAGGTCTAAGATAATTGATGATGATGATGATGATGATGATGGTGATGGTGATAATGATGGTGATGGTGATGATGGTATAGATGATGATGATGGCAATAATAATGATGGAGATGCTGGTGGTGGTGGTCATGATGATGATGGTGATGTGATGATGATGGTGGTGGAGATGGTAATGATAGCAACTAATCTGGAATTAGAAGTTAGAAATTTGAGCTCCAATTCTGTCATCTACTAGTTAACAAGTCATCTTATTTTTTAGAGCCTTATTCTCCTCTTCTTTAAGTGAGTTTATTGGAACTCATCATGGATTCTCCATGATGGAGTAAGGAAGACATTAGATGTTTTTTAAGTAAAGGAGAACATAAGTAGATGCTTTCTGTAGCCAGCTAAAACTGGATAACTGTACAGGGAAATAAGAATCTCCAAACTGTTTGAATACATACACAATGATTTTTGTGATTTTTTTCCCAAACATTTTTACCTGTCTAGAATGTTAGAGCCATAATTCACTCATGTTTGTTGACTGATTCATGTCATGTCTTGTTTGGTGACTCAAATATCCAGCTAGGAAAATGAAGATTTAAAAACTTACCACATGTAAGGTCTGCACATCATTTAAAGATCTTAAGATGCCATGTTATGATCCAAGTGCCATGTTTTATTATTGATCCAGTTAAAAGGCTCATTTCTTATCAGTAATAGAATTTTTCCTATGTTTTTATCCCATGATCATAGAATTATAGATCTAAATCTGGAACAGACTCAGAAGCTATTTATTTTAATCCATCCCTTTACAGATGAAGAAATGTTAAGTGACTTGCCCAAGGTCATGCTGCTAGTAAGTAGCATCAGTGAAATTTTAACCAAAGTACTTACTTTAGTCATTGCATTTTCCACCATACCACACCACTTCTGTGATATCAGAAAAAAAAAACATATTATAACAGATTAGAACAGATAAATCCATTGCAATAAAAGTGATGACTCAGAAAATTAATTGAGTGGTACATGAAATATAACAAGAAATAAGAGTAAGAGGATAAGATGGGTAGCCACAAAATAGGATATAAACCAGAATCCACTGACTTATCCAAATTATATACAATTAGTTAAGTTGTCTCAGACTAAAATCTTCTATTGAGATTCAATGTAGAACTAACCAACTTAAGCCATTGCTTTCAAAGGTTTGTTTTTTTTTTAAATCATCAGTCTATCATTTACAGTGGTGGAGTACAGTAGCTGCTCAGTCTCCAGATGTTTTGATTAGTTAAACTCAGGGGAAACATACTCAATTCACCCTTCCTTTCTGATTCAGTGCAAATGTTGGCAGAGTCGAAGACAATCATCTGCTTCCAGCTGTAGAAACTAAACACAAAGCACATCCACTCTCTGTGAATAATTCATGCAATTTTTGCCTCCTTGTGTCAGTTTTTCTAAACTCTATATACATGATACCACATGTTTTTTTGCAGACCAATGAAAACTCATTTGCAATTAAAATTCCTAGCCTGGAAATGTGGAAGACAAAGCAAATATTGTCTGTCTGCTTTTTTTTTCCTTAAGATTAGCATCAGGATTTCTAAGATGACTAAAAATTATAATTGTATTTTCCATTTCAAATTAAAACATGGAGACACACAAATACATCGTATTTGCCAAATAGTCTGTCGGTATTAGTAACACTCAAAATTTGTCTCTAGACAACTATAAAGGCATCTTTTGATACGTTATTTTTGTTATTTTTTTATGTGTGACATTGACACATACATGGAATGTTCTCCCTCCTCACTTCTGCCTTAGATTTTTCCTGGCTTCCTTCAAGACTCACCTTAAACATTACCTTCTGGAGGATGACTTTTCTAATTTCCAATAGTTGTTAGTGCCTTATCCTCTGAACTTACCTTCCATCAATTCTGTATATTCTTGTAAACTTAGGTACTAATGTGCTGCTTCCTCCCATAAGAATGAGAGCATTTGAGGTGAGGGACTGTTTTGCTGCCTTTCTTTGTATCCCTAGCATTTAGCACTTTTGCTGGCGTGTAATAAGCACTTAATAAATGTATATTGATTGACTGACTGGAGTGTTTTTTAATGGAAAATATATTTGGAGACCTCCTCCCCTCTGGTTCTACTTGGGGATAGAACTAGACCTGGTTGTCTTTCAGAAAGCATACTCTGATGCTTTTTTGGATGGCTACAATAAAACGTTAAAATATTCATTTCAAGACCAGGTCTCAGTAGACTCTTTTTGTATTGAGTGAAAAGATAAATATAACAGCAAGATGTTTTTGTCTGACTTGTAGATGATTCCAAACAGGGACAGGATCAGAACCTTGTATCTAAAGCATGACTTGCATAGTACAGTAATGTATAAAAAGAGTTTAATATTGTATACTTCCAAATTGAGCACTTTTAACAGATTTAAGTCCACACTATCAATTTTATATCCTTCTATGATTTCTGTTTAGC
Organism: Phalanger gymnotis; assembly: GCA_028646595.1. Taxonomy (NCBI): domain Eukaryota; kingdom Metazoa; phylum Chordata; class Mammalia; order Diprotodontia; family Phalangeridae; genus Phalanger; species Phalanger gymnotis. Next base: position 322,620,868 of record CM053623.1, on the reverse strand, counting down.
AAGGCAGGGGAGGTAAGTAAAGTAAAGAAGGCAGTACACACCCACACCCACATCCACTCACAGAAAGGACTTTGGAAGGGTATGTTGTTCAACCCTGCCATTTTATGTATTAGGGTAATGAGCCCCAGAGACATTTTTGTTCCTGAATACCAGAGAGGAATTAAATCGACAAACCATTTAATAACTTGAATTCAAGTTCTCTGACTTCAAATTCAGAGAACTTCCTACTGAATCACACTACCTTACAATATAATGTGCTTGAAAAAATATTTTTGTATTAATTTTCTTTATTCTAAAAAGCAACGTGACATGGGATTTCCAACCAGGTGGTGCTGCTCCTGTGTCCTTAATTCAGGTTTTATCAATTAGTGGTGCCTGTGTAAGACTTTCCTAAGAGATTTTATCATCCCCATTGGCCATAAGAGCAATCAATGTGCAAATGCAAATTGGAGTGAGACACTAGCTCACAGTTTACTATGGGCAAACATTCCCACATAATATAACATACATAACCAAAAACAATAATGATGGTGGGTGGTATGTATCACTGAGTTAATTAGGAAAAATCTGTGAAGGGAGGCAAAACGTGAACTAACCTTTGAAGGAAGTTATGGTTCCAAGTGATAGGAGTGTTGGCAAACAAAGGCATGGAAAAAGGGAATAGAATGTTGTATATGAGAAAGAATAATCAGGCCAAGTAATTTCAAATGTAGCATTGTGAGAGGTAGCTATGTGCAATAATCTTGGAAAAATAGGTTGAAGCCAGATCAAGAAGAGCTTTGAGTTCCAAACAAAGGAACTTGTGTTTTAACCTATGAACAAATGGCAGCCAGAGAAGCTTCTTAAATAAGGGAGTAATAGGAGTCAGAAGTACCTTAAATGAAATGAACCATCTTCATCTTTGTGGAGGATTGGAATGGATTGGAAAAAGGAGAAGACTGATTAAAGGGAAATCAGTTAGAAGCCTATTATAATAGTCCAGGGAAGAGATGATGAGGGACTGAATTAGGGCAATTGTTGTGAAAGTAGAGAAAAGCATTGTATATGACATGCTGAGGAGGTGGAACCAATAAGACTTGGCAATTCATTGATAAGGATGGGGTGCATGTGTGTGAATATTTGGGAAAGAATCTTGGGCTGTGAACCTTGATGACACTTCTGCATCATAAAAAGGACATTTACTCTCCCCACTCAAATTCAAAGGGGTAGTAAAAAGGGGAAGATTTCCCAGAGCCCTCTAGCTCATCAGCCATAGGAATTCTAGCAACTATAGCTTTCAAAAGTTTTAAGAGAAGCTGGTTTATTATACAGTGTCACTCAAAAACATCTCCTACATTTGATGGCTTCCTCTGATTGCCTTATTTCATGGTTCTGTGGCTTTTGGGAAGCATTGGTTTTAGTGTCCATACCACACCATGTGCTTTCCAATCACTTTCCAATCTCTTTTCTCCCAGAACTTGGAGAAAGGAATATAAATGAAACCTACAGCTGAAGGACTAAAGCCATAATGTGGAGGGAAGCAAGAGTTCAGGATTTGCTACCCACAGATATAGTGAGTTCCAGTGAGAATCAAGATTGTTTGTTCATCAACCCAAAAGTATGTTTGCCTGTCTGAGGGAGATTAAAACATAAAATGGAACAATGAGTCTGAAATACTATGTAGGATTCTGGGTGAGGGAGAAAATTTCACTAGAATGTCAAATGTTACTGTAATGGCAAGCACAAGTTCAGTCTACTTCTGAAAGGAGTTTATGCGCTATTGTGAATACTTTATGTGTTTTTGGTATATGTTTATGAGTTCATGTGAGTCTTTTTCAACTGCTGAATTTTCTGTGAAGTAAAATAAAAGTCATCCTCTATCTGATAGGCATATGTAATTTTGAATAGCTTTTTAATCACAATTGTGGAAACCAAAACCCAAATAAATAGGGATATTTCCAGAAGGAAACTTCAGCCATTCTTTCTCTATCTCTGTCTCTCTGTCTCTCTCTCTCTCTCTCTCTCTCTCTCTCTCTCTCTCTCTCTCTCTCTCTCTCTCTCTCTCTCTCTGTCTCTCTCTCCAATGAGTATCTCAGTATTCATAAAGCCTCCCCTAGATGGGTGAGGGATGAACAATTCATCATTCTCTGCCCCAGAAGGAACAATGGACTTGCACATGGCACTTAAGACTTGAACTGGTCTAGGTGGGTTGAGACTAGAATTCAAAACTGATTCCTCCATTTTGCTTTCCTTTTCTAAGCATAGCTGACTGAATACGAAGCCTGATGTTTCTAGCCCTGGTAGCAACCTAGTGAATTCAAGAAATTAAAATTTTCTACATTCTCGGGTGTTGCCAGCTGCACTTCCTACAAAAAGCCTTTGCTGATCTTTCTAGCTGTTAATGTTCTCTCCCTCGTCCAATAATTAGGCATGTATTTCTCTGTATGCTTTGCCCCCTCTGCTCCTCCTCCCAACCCAGAAGGTAGGCTCTTTGAGAGATGCAGCTGTTTTTCTTTTTACCTTTGTATGCATAACGTCTACCATTGTGCCTTATACAGAGTAGGTGCTTAATAAATTCATGCCAGATTGGATTCAATTCCATAGATTCTAGTATGTTGTCTCACTTCTTTTGTATTTTTTATTTCAACAATTTGTTTTAAAACCCAATGACTGTCTACGAGAGTTAATTTCCACTGAAGTTCATATTTACAAATCACGTCGACTACATCAATTATGATTTTCTTGTGTAATGACCTGTAAATGATTTAATATTTATGCATTTTATTTTTATTTATAGGTTCTTTATGCCATAGTATGTGCTTAATTTCTTAAAAAGGTAATATATAATAATTAGAAATAAGTCGACTCTGAGATTACCATTCAATAATCACCATATCTTTCATAACTAGTTTTCTATTTTCAAAGAACATGTTTTATCTTTCTGATAATTTTGTCAAATATAAAAAAATATTGCAATTACTGAATGTTCATATAATTATTGCCTTACTGTGTCTGTTGAAATTCAACTAGTTTTTATGTACTTACATGCCATATCATTATATAGTATTATTTATGTATATACACACATACACACAAGTATAGCCTTTTTAGAGTTATATATGCATTTTATGTATGCATATGCATGCACACACACACACACATACACACACATATATATAAAGAATATATATATATATATATGTATATATATACACACACACACGCTCTTGATGTTTCTTTATGGCACCTTTGAATATAATAATTTAGACTTTCATTTTTTTCTTGAAATTATCTATTTTATGATGAGCAGGCAGACTTCAGCAAAACCTGGAAAGACATATGAACTGATGCTGAGTGAGGGGAGCAGAACTAGGAGAACATTGTACACAGTTACAGACACATTATAGGATCACTAACTTTGATAGACTTGGCTCTTCTCAGCAATTCAAGGTTCTAAAACAATTCCAAAAGGCTCATGATGGAAAATGCTATCTACATCCAGAGAAAGAATTATGGAGTCTGAATGCAGATGGAAATATCGTATTTCCTCTCTCTCTTTTTTGTTTTGCTTTATTTGTTCATTCTCAGGGTTCATTCCATTGGTTATAATTCTGCTTCACAACATGGTTAATGTGAAACTATGTTTAATATGAATTTATATGTAGAGCCTATATCAGATTACATGCTGTCTTGGGGAGAGAGGAGGGGAGGGTGGGGGAGAAAATTTAAAACTCTAAAGCTTGTGTAGCTGAATGTTGTAAACTAAAAAGAAAGAAATATTAATAAAAGAAATTATCTATTTTACTCTTTCCTTATCAGTAATATTGATCCCAACTCCTGGATTTTTAGAAACATCCAAAAGAAGCATAATCAATTTTATTCTACCCTCTCCCTTTATATCTATATGTGTCAGTGTTTAAAACGTTAAATCAATAATAGTATTATTAATATAATACTATATTAAGTATTTTTACTTAATTTTTAAATTTTTCTTTTTTAAATTTTTAATTTTCTAATCCATTTTTATATTTATCCATGAATTTCTGATTCAATTTAATTTTCTAATTTTTAATTTTCTAATCCTTTCTGCAACTCTCTTCAGTTTTGTGAGTTCAGCCAATGTATATTATAATTGTTGTATTAGAATAATCCTTATAATTATTAAATTTGCCCCTTTATTTCTTTAATATTACCTTAAAAATCAGCACAGTATTTTATTTGAAAGAATTTCCACTCTTCCATATAGATACTCTCCTCTCCCTTCCCCTAACCTTAACCTCAAAAACTCAGATATTTTACTTATACTTTTAAAGTGCAAATGTAAAAATTATAATGGTTTTGTCTCTTTTTGCAACGTGTGACCAATGAGTTTTACCTTTCTTTCAGTTCCCCTAATTTTCTAAACTATGTGATATTACAGACACACACGTTATGAATATACAATATACTGGCATACACACGTATGTATATATCTGTGCATATGTACACTTTTGTATATGTGTAAGTGTCTATATTTATAGGCATGTATGCACATATGTATGCATATATGCATAAAATCTTTGCTCAGCTCAGAGAAGCATCATTTGGGAGGTCCCATCCACATTCCCCATCTCTTTTTTTGAATGATGTTGTTCACATTTTTTTTTCAAGAATAGCCGTTCAGCTGTTGTATCTGTTCATCTCCTTCATTACTCTAGGATACTTCTGTCTCGCTATGCCTTCATAGCATTCACTTATCTTTTCTTCTACTCAATAGTGCTCTGTTGATTTTGGACTAGTAAAGCATAATAGCTTTGTCTCCTCTTTTGTAGAATGTAACCAAAGAGTTTTGCCACTTTTTTCATTTCCCCATTTTTTTTCTATCATGGCATTTCTGTTTTCCATCTCTGATTGTTCCTTTTAGAGAGTCCCATGATGTATTAGGATTTTCCACCATCTGTTCTGAGCAGTTGATTCCCTTGCATTTTTATATTCTTCTTAAGAACCTCTAATGTCCATCATTTTTTTTTCCTTCCTTTACTTCTTTTATGGAGCTTCTAAAACTACTCAGAGCTTTAGAGGTCATTTTATTCTTTCTACTGGATATTTGGTTGTTATTTTAGTATTGTTACTTTCTTCTGGAGATTTCCCATGCCTTTCTTCTGTTTCAGAATATTTACTGGTTTTATTAGGTGATAATGAAGTTTTGTGAGGTGTGTGTGTGTGTATGCGTGTGTGTGTGTGTGTGTGTGTGTTTTGCTTAGTCATTTCTTTAGTCTCACAACCAGTCTTTGGAGGAGGTTTGCCCTATGAAAATTAGTTTCATTTCTCTCTTTTTTTGCTGAACTTTTAGTTATTTTATTTGGCACATTTATTGCTATTTTGAAGAAAGGGAGAGGCTAAGACAAATCCACCCTGACAGCCATCCTGACAGCAGTCTATTTCTTTGCTACAATTCTTGTCAAAAATCTGAATCAAGCATAGATAACATTAGCAAATAAATTGATGCCACAGTGCTGGAAATGATGGCTAACAAGTTGGATGATGGAGTCAAAATCCAAAAGCTCTTGACCATCTAGAACATCATGCCAAATCTAAGAAGATTCAACTTAGTAGGGAAACATTCAAAGTAGTAACTTTTAGATTCAATCAATTATCTTCGCAAACAGAAGATGTGGGAATTGTAACTAGAAAGAGTTCACTTGAAAAAGATCTGGGGAAAAATCCCAGCAGAGTGGTAAGACACAAAATAAACTCAAGCATTTATCAGTGTGTCTACACATTACTCCAGAACTTCAGGGAAATTACAACCTTGCTGAGGTTCGTAATCCCTCTATCAATGCTGAACACAATGCAGTCACACCTGCTAACCTTATATAATCCTTTTCCATATCCTCCTATAAGTAAACTAGCACAGACCAACCCAACATGAGGACTTTCTTCTTTCATTCTTTTGACCTTGAATGGATGCCAATGGCACTTATTTTAAATAGCACTTTAGGATGGGCAAACCATTTTAGACTTCATTTGATCCTCGAAACAACTCTGTGAAATCGATTCTCTTTCATTATTTCTAAAATACTGGTGCATATTTTTATTCATTACTTATATATTTTGTTTATAATATCCTTTGTATTACTATCCTATGCAATTCCTAATTTGTTATGTGGCACAACCTGATAATTATCACGACTAATTGCAATTGGATAAAAAGTACCCAGAAAAATAAATCTGTGAAACAAGTCAGATAAGCAAGGTTTAGAATGAAATGCATAGTACTCAATAGTCTAGTGCTTAATGAACTCAGGAACATGAACTACTGAAGAAGCTCATTTAACAAAAACGTGGGAAAATGGGTAGAAAACGGGATTGGTCTGACATCTGTCACCTTTTCTTGGTCTTAGTCTGGACCTGTGATTTTATTTATAATAGGTAACTTCTAGTGAGAAACTGCCTCTAATAAGGTAGAATGACTACTCATTTATAACTTGTAGCCTTAGACTTAAAACCTTTCTTTTACTCCACAAGTCAGTCAGTCAATCTCTCAATCTCAATCTCTCTCTCTCTCTCTCTCTCTCTCTCTCTCTCTCTCTCTCTCTCTCTCTCTCTCTGTTGTCATTCTCCCTCTCCCTCTGTCTGTGTATCCCTTTGTCTCATCTCTGTCTTTCTCTCTCTCTCTCCCTCTTTCTTTCATCCTTTGTCTCTCTCTCTCTTTCTCTCTATTCCATCTCTTTCCCTGTCTCTTTCCCTTCTCTGGCTATTCTCCTACATCTCTCTTTTCTTTCCCTGTTTTTGTCTCCAAATCCCTATCTTTGTCTCTCTTGTACTTTCTTTTAAATAACAATCACCAAATATGAGAATATGGGATAATTGATTTTATCATTACTGTCTTGATAATTGTGCATGTTTATCTTTTCTCAGCTTTTTGAGAAATGCATGAATCATATTTTGTTTATCATTTGTTTTGGGTTCTGTTTACAATTTGTTTTTGGGGTACAGGAATGCTTCAAATATGTTCTTTATTGCCAATCTTTTGGACTGGCTGACTGTGGATGTCCTTCAAACTTCTATCCTTGGCCTTCTCTTCCCCCTCTACACTATTTCACTTACTGATCTCTTCAAAACCATGGGTTCAGTTATCATCTATATGTAAATAATTCCCAGATCCATATATTATCTGGACTTAGTCTCTCTTCTGACATATAGTCGTGGACCATCAATTGCCTTTTATACATTTCAAAACAGATATGGTACAGATATCTTCAATTCAACATATCCAAAACAAAATTCATTATCTTTCTCCCCAAATTCATCTCTCTTCCAAAATTCCATATTAAAATTAAGGACATGACCATCCTTCCAGTCAACCCAGATTTCAACCTCAGTGTCATCCTGATCTCCTTGGACTCTCACTTACCCCACATATCTAATCGATTGCCAAATCTTGTTGCTCCCTTCATGACACCCCTCTCATAAATCACCTTCTCTCAACTCACACATAGACACCATACTTCTTTAGGCCCTTATCACCCTTTGTCTGAACTAATGCAATTCCCTTCTAACCTGTAGCCCTGCCTCAACTATCTCCCCACTCCACTCTAACCTCCATTTGATTGTCATGGAGACTTTTCTAATGTGCAGATCTAACCACATCATTCTCTTGCTCAATGAATTCAAATGTCTTTCTATTACTGCCAAGATCAAAAATAAGCTCCTGTGGTTGGCACAGTGATGGGTACATATTAAATGCTTGTTGATTGACTGGATATAGCTATAATTACTCTACATCTGGTGTATAATTCTTTGGAATTGGAGGGAATTAGGAAAATTGAGTAATCTTCCCTATTATCAGTTATGTAACCCTTAGACCAACGGTCTTAAGGCTAATGCCATAAACCATAATATTTGACCAGTAATCTAAATAAAAAGGCCATGTTGTATCTTAAAAAGTTAGAAAAGAATGAGAAGCTATGGCCTTTCAATCTATATGCAAGGAAATAATTCTTAATTTGTCTTGAGTTAGAGAAATATTTTTAAAATATGATTTTGATTACATAAAATAACAATATTTACAAAAACACAAATGATGCATATTGAATAAGAAGAAAAGATATTGCCTGGGGGGAATCTTTGCATTAAATGTTTCCTGTAAAATGCTGACATACAAAATCAATAAGAAAATGACATAAACTTATAGAATATCATTCTCTAAAAGTAGATTGTTTTTTGAAATAAACATTAACTGCCAGTGCCTGCTTTATAAAAAGTGTTCAAAATCACTAATCAGAGAAATACAAAATTTTAAAAACACTGATCATTACCTTATATCTGTCAAACCAGCAAATATGATAATAAATAGGTGATATAAATCTATGTTAGCTATGATGTGGGAAAATAGGTATTCTATTAATTTCTGTCACAACTGTGAAATGTTTCTAGTATTTTCATAATCAATAATGAATTATAAAACAGAAAATACAATTATCCTTCTACCCTTTGACAGTAATTTCATTTTAAAATTTATATTCTAAGGAGGTTAGTGATAGGAAGGAATTATTTGCATAAAATATTCATGACAGCATTATTTATGATAGAAAAAGTGAGAAATGAATTATGTGTCTAATAAATGAGCTAAGTAAATTAAAGTACATGAATCGATAGAGTGGTAGAGGTGATAAATGAATAGCCAACATTTACCTGGCACTCTATGGTTTGCAAAGTGCTTTATTTACACTATATACATGATCCTCACAATAGTCCTGTGAAGTAGGTTCTATTACTATTCCCCTTTTATAAATGATAAAACTTAGTCAGGAAGAAGTTAAGTGATGTCTAGGGTAACATACCTAATTATTGTCTGAAGCAAGATTCAAACTCATATCTTTCAGAATCTAAGTCCCATGCTGTAGCCATTGCAATGCAATCTCATACATATTATTATATAAGATAACACAAAAACTAATAACATTTATCACATAAACTAATACTATGTATTATATAAATTAATAATGTATATGAAGAACACAAAAGAATATAGGAAATTATGCATTGAGTAGTGGAGCTAAAAGAACAATGTTCACGCTGACTTCACAGGTATTGTTTGGAAATTTTTTTCAAGAAGATAAATCACTCTATAAACAAGCATTTATTATGCTCCTATTTTGTCAGGCACTGTCCTAGCTACTGGGGATACAAAAAAAGACAACCTAGCTTCTGCTCTTAAGGAGCTCATAGTTGAAGAGGGGAGACTATGCAAATAACTATGTACAAACAAAATATATGCAGGATGAATTGAAGGTAGTTTTGGGGAGGCACTATGATTAAGGGGGAATTGGGAAAAGCTTGTTGCAGATGGTGGGATTTTTAACAAAGACTTGAAGAAAGCCTAGGATCTAGGAGTAGAGACAAGGAGAGAAAGTTCCTGGGCATGGAACACAAGCAGGGAAAATGATCAGAATCAAGAAAGGTAGTAGTTTTTGTTTCCAACTAGCACAATATATGTGTGGCATTGTAATAAGAAAGTTAATATTATTTTAGGCTACATGATGAAGCATTATCCCCAGCACTAGGATGTGATGCTCTTGCCCTTCTTTGCCATAGTAAGCTCACATCTGAAGTACTATAGTATTCATTTATGTTTACAACATTTCAGGAAGGACATTGATAAGCTGAAGATCTTTTAGAGATTCCTAGAATCCCAGAATTTTAGAGATAGAAGAGACATAAGGGACCACCCAATCCAAGGCCTGTGGGAAATGAATCTTACCTAAGTTACTATGCAGGCTCTCCTTGAAGATCTCACTCCCCCCATAATTAGCCCATTTTGTGGATAGTTCTAATGGTCAATGCCATTTCTACCTGTCTTTTGGAGCCAAATGGAGCAAATAGAATCCCTCTTTTGTATACAGCTTTTAAAGTATTTGACAATTATCGCATATAACCCAAGTCTTCTCTACTTCAGGCTGAAATTCCAGAGTTGTTTTATTTATTTTGTTTTGTGCTTTTCAGACCATCCTCACATAGTGCAAATTTGATATCCCGACTATCCTGGTTGCTGAGCTCTAGACATTTTAACTTATCCATATCTGACTTATCCTAACCTATGCTATCCAGAACTAAACAAAATATTCCAAGTATAGGCTGACCAGGACAGAACACAGAGGAGGTATGACCTCCTTGGTCTTGGAAGCTATGCATCTCTAAATCAAGCCAAGTCACACTGGCTTTTTTTGCCTGTCATATCACAATACTGACTACAGTCAGCATATGGTCCACTAAAATCTCTAGATCATTGTTAGCATAATTATTGTCTTCTGCCGTAACACATTTGCCATATTGTACTTGAAAAAGTTGATTTTTTAATCCATGTGAAAGACTTTTCATTTAAGTGGGCTGAATGCCGTATTATTAGATGAAATCCAAAGCTCTAGCCTTCCATGATTTTTATCATCATCATCATCATCATCCATCAATTGTTTTTATGATGATTTTGTCTCTCTGATGCAGTGTGTTGCCTGTTCCTCTTAACACTGTCAACAGCAGATTTGATAAGCATTTTATCTATGCCTTTATCTCTCTCCGTATGCTTGTTACTAATTTTTTTGAACATAGTTCCAAATTGCTCGTTAGAATGTCAGTACCAACAATAATACATTAGTGTGCCTTTTCCCCCATAGTTCTTTCAATGTTTGTCATTTTCCTTTGTATTAAACTTGGCCAATGTGATAGATGAGGCAGAACCCCATTATTGTTTTAATTTGCATTTTTTTGAATATTAGCAATTTGGAGCATTTTTTTCACAAAACTATAAATGGCTTGAAATTCTTCCCTTCAGAACTGCCTAAGCATTTCCTTTAGCCATTATAATTTGGACAGAATAAGAATCTTATTCTTAAAAATTTGAATCAGTTCCTTGTCTATTTTGGAGCTGAAGTTTTTAATCATAGAAATTCGCTGCAAAAAATTATTTCCCATTTAACTGGTTTTCTTCGAATATTAGCTGCATTAGATTTGTTGGTCTAAAGCCATTTTTAGTTTTATGTGATAAAAATTGTTAATTTTGTTTTTTGTGATCCTTTCGATCCTTTATTATTGGGACTCTGCTCATTCTACCTCTGAGACCTTTGAACTATACCTTCCATTATCTTGGGTAGATCATGACTATTTTAAAAGGGTGACAAGGATAGCATTATTTCCACCATATTCTATGAGGATTGGGTAAAGGAACTGGTGATGTTTAAATTCAACAAAGGAAACTTAGAGATGGGAGGCATAACTGCCTTCAAGCATTTTAAAGGCTATTGTGTGGAAGAAAGTTAAGCTAGTTTTACCTAGCCTCAGAGGATGGAACCAGCAGCACTAAACAAAGTTGCTGAGAGGCAGATTAATCTTGGTATAAGGGAGAAAGCCTAACATTTAGAGATATCTAAAAGTAGAAATAGTGGCTTCTCTACTAGCTATCTTCTGTTGATAGCCATATTCTTGTCTATGTAAGTGTTGAACAAGATTACCCTAGCATCCTTTTGGAATCAGGGATTCTTCAAGTCTGCCTAGGAACCTCTGCCATCAGGTTCTACTCAGCTAGGACCCACTCAGGACTACAGGAAGCATTATTGTATCACGTGTCTCCATCTGGACTGCAGACACAAGACCCTAAACTGCCCAGGCCCAGAGACGACCTACACAGTAGCTAAGGGTGTGATCCAAGTTTTGGGATCTTCTGAGTGTTCTTCATCAGGTGACAACTTGTAATGAGGTTACAGAGCACTTGCCTAGTACGAAGCACATCCTTGAGGATCCATTCATCAGCCACTGCTTGAAACTTTCAGTCTCAGTTGCCCAGTATTTAGACAGAGCACAGACTATAAATGTTCCCAAAGACAATAGATGCAATCATCTTGAGACATATGAGGTTGGTGGCCTCGATCAATTGAGATAAACAAACCCTCATTCTTACTCCCCTATTTCCATTGACTGTCTCTCTCTAGACAGGTGAACTTTCTTCTCCTACTCTCTCTTTTCTCTGTTTAGCCCCATCCAGGTCAGTATCAGCTGTCTCCAGCCCCTTAATATCCCCTCTGCCTTCCCATTCCATTAGCCCTTTAGAATCTCTTTTCTTCATCTCTTCATTCTAGATTTCTTTCAGAATTTCTATATTTTGTCCCTTGAAGAGTCCTGGCTCTCTGGTTGACATCTCTGGCTACCTATATCCCCCCAAAGGTTGGTCCCTTCTTCTCTGATGCCTCGTCACATCCTGCTTGCTCCCCACTACCATTTCCCAACCTTCCTTTTATTACAATTGCTCTGAAATGTCTCTTCCAAACTTTAGAACTCTGATCAATAAACCTACCTCCTAAAGTATAATGGACTCAAGATGCAGAAATGATAAGCACTGTTTGTTAGTTAGTTTTTTGACATGGCCAAAATGGGAATTTGTTGTTTCATTATATATTTGTTTCAAGGGTTTTTTTCTTTCTTTTTTCCCTATTGAGGAAAAAGGAGGGGAAGTGAGAGAAAATGTATTAATAGAAAAAAATATATTTAGAAATCTCTTCTCCTTTGAGAGTTTACTCCATTCCTTTATATCATCCTCTTAATAAAACACCTTCCAAGGAACTCTCTTTTCTTGAGATCATTATCTAATAGCCATCCTGTCCTCTGCACTTATACATGAGAACTTCTGCAATCCTGAGGTTTTCCGTAAACCTCTGCCCTCCCAGTCCTATCATTTCATTTATTATCACTTAACTATTTCACTTTAGATATCTACTGGGGTGGTCATTCCTTAGATCTTGCCAACACCCCAAACTATGATACTTACCAGACTCCAAACTCTGAAATTCTCTGTTCATAACCTTCTATCTTTCCATGTCTCTCTTCCTCACACTTACTCATCCATCTCATTAGAGAACTTCAGGCCTCTTCCTCTTTCTGTTTTCCTAGTTCTTTCACCTCTTTCCTGGACTCATTAATCTTACTTTAGTTTTTCTAACCAATTCAACACTGGTTGCCATATTTGAATACTTCTTAACTAACATGTATATCTTCACCAGGCTCAACTATGAATAATCTCTATTATCAATATTTTCTACTCCAACACCTATTAAAAATAAGTTATACAAAGGAAATATTTCCATTGCAAAATCAGGTTATTTAATCTCAAATTGGCTCTCACTGCTCTATAACATTTTAAAAATCTTTCTGAGTGACTCTACATATTGTTCCTTTCAGCAAGTGTTCCAGATCTCTTCCATCAAGCCCCTTTAACCACAGATATTCCATCTCAGAAGACGAAATTGATTCTAAGAACTTATTTCCCTCAACTCATACCACAAAACAAAAAAAAAAACTCCACATTTTTTTTTACCAATCTTTCCCTGCTTTATTTGATGGAATAAATGGCCCTTCTTCCTCAAGAGTTCAATTCCTCTCATCATGCCCTTGATCTGATTCCACCCAATCAGTTTCCCATAGTTAAGAGCCCCACCATCACTTATTCTCATCTTCTCAACCATTATAAAGAGGTCCAAGTCTCCCTGATCCTAAAAGTCAATAAACAAAAATAAACAACATAGGCACATTTAAAAAAAAAACTTTTTTAACACAATCCTAAACCCCTCTAGTTATTGTATTATATCACAGCCAAACTTTTATAATGACCAGTCAATAGAATGCCAGGCCTAGAGTTGGGATGACCTGATTTGGCTTCACATGCTTATGGCACCCTATGATTTATGGCATAGAATGCATACTTGGACTTAAAACTCACTTCAATATTGGTTTCAACTTACCTTTATAGAATTTTTTTTCCATTCATATCCTTTCTGCTCCAATTCAGTTAGTCTTTTTTTGCTCTTCTCAGAACTTGGCATCCTACTTTCCATAAATTATATTCATATGAGATTTCCCTGAAGTGTATAATATAGACTCCTTCCTCCTCTCTTTGGCCTCTGAGAATATTTAACATATTTCAAGGTTCAATTCAGGTATTTTTTTCCTCCAAGAAACTTTTGCTAGACCCACCCCAATTAGGTAGTGTTTCCTTGCTCAGTTACTTCATATTTATCTGGATCTATGTTATAACTCTCATTATAATCTAAGTTTCTTGAATTCAGGGCTTGTTTCATTTTTGTCTTTGGGTCTCTGGCACTTAGGAATGTGCCTTGTACTTGGTAGGCTCTTGGTGATATCCTCCTAAATTCCAGGTCTGATTGTATGACTCCTCTCTCCACTCAATAGACTCTGGGGACTCCTTATAACTTCCTGGATCAAATATAAAACCTGTCATTTGGCTTGTAAAGCCCCTCACAATCTGGCTCTTTCAATGTTTACACTTCACTCTCCTCTATGTCTTAATGACACTGTACTTTGGATTCTTCACACTCAGAGTCATTTCAATGGCTGTTCCCTATGCCTGTAATGTTCTTCCTCCTCACCAATTCTTCCTTGCTTCCCTAGTCTCTTTAAAGACTAACGTGAAACCTCACTTTCTAAAAGATGGCTCTCTGGGTCCTCCGCACTCTTAGTGACTTGGCCTCTGAGACAGCTTTCAAATGAAATGGTTAATTTCTTAGGTATAGATAGTTGTTTGCATATTGTCGCTTCCATAAGAATGTGAGCTCCTTGGGGACAAAGACTGTGTTTTTCCCTATCTTTTTTATTTCCAGCAGTTAGCACCGTACATTGCATATAATAAGCACTTAACAGGTGCTTGTTTGTTGAGCAGATTGAGCTTAATATGTCCTTCTTAATATAACTAGAGGCATCACACTATATGATATAAAATAAAAGTAATCACATTATCATAGTATCAGCAATTAGCACAGATTAATTATTTGGGGTAGCTTGCCAAAGAGCTACAAATGAGAGAAAGCACCCACCAGTTTTAATAATAAAAATAGCTCACATTTGTGAAGAACTTTACAATTTACATGGTTATTGTAAAAGGAAGTAAAAAAGGACCTAGAAAGAGTTGATTCCAGGGAGGTCAGGTCTGTAGGGATGGAGGATGAGTCCCAGCACAGCCAGGAACATCATTTCTACAAATATATGTGACAAGATTTACTGGAGAAAACTTCACCTATTTCACAATTCTGCTTAGTGCTACATACAACCTACCAATTTATAGGAATGAATTCCAGAATCCATATTTCAAATGGATTAATCTCCACAATTTATCCTAACCACCTTTAGTATCTGGAAAACTAAATAAGGAGTCAAAGGTAACATTTTCTCTAAGCACCCACATGGTTTCACAACAAACATCACTACTGTAAATATTTCCAGAAATCATCCCTTTTTGGCTTTTAAAATTTGTTCCCAATTCTCATCAGCATCATCTCCAATAGAAAATCCAGTTGAAAATAAATTTTCAGAATCAGTAGATGAAACAGCAAAATCCAAATTAGAGAGCTATACCTACTGGAACACTTCAACTTATTTGCCTCAGTTTCCTCATCTGTAAAATGAACTAGAGAAGAAAACAGTGAACTGTTCCAGGATGTTTGCCAAAACAAGCAAACAAAAAAGAAACAAATGGAGTCACAGAAAGTGAGATATGGCTGAAAAATGCCTGAACAACATCTATTGGATAATTCATGTGAACTGTACTTTTTCCTAGACAAATACTGGTGGTGGTATTGTTTTTTTAAAGCCATTTTGAGACACTTTTCTTTTTCTGATTTCCAGGAGATATAGCTTTGCACACACACATATTTCTCCCCAAATTATCCTTATTGCTTTATTTGGTGATTCATTACATTCTTCAAATCCAAATACTCACAAAATGAACTAGGTACAATGTTAAGCATTTTACAAGCAAAATATTTTACTGTTTTCTTTTCAATTGCCAAAGGGAGTTGTAAGTGATTTAAACAATATACTGTACAAAAGAAAACATCCTTGGATTTTATAAAAAGCATATGGAACAGAGTTTGAAATCTTCCAATGACCACATTGTTCCCAAGATGCCATTTGTGTGAAACAAGAAGATTTGTGCCTAGCATACTTTGCCAGGAAGTTGTTGTTTAGTTTCCTCATGGAACTTTACATTCTCTAGTGCTAGAGGGGAAATTGGGGGAGAACGGACTACACAGTCCATTTTATTCAGCAAAGGAATAACAATGAAATGGATTTGAACAACTACCTCCAAATGGGCATTGTCTTTGTTTTCCTTTTTTTCCTAACACTTCTACTATGAGAGAATTGGAAAATTACAGGTTTGATCCACTTTTAAAATTCCACTCTGGACTTGAAAATTCAAGCATCTCAAAAGAGATCACATCATAGCACGCTGTTTTTGTCAGAGTGACGATATCTTTGTTCCTCTGGCTATATCATCTCTGGTTTAAAATCTTATCAAGCTAAAAAATAGTTGATCTAGTTTGTAATAAAAAAGAATATTAAATACCTTTGGTAAAAATAGATATATTTAACAAGATTAGAAAAGCAAATAGTTATACTGTCAAAAAGAGTATAAAAATGTACACAATAAAACAAATAAACCAACTCAAAGGTCATAGTAAGGATAAGGCCACTGTTCTTAAAGTTTGTCTCTTCCAAATCATGTGCTGTCCAATCTTCTCTTCCAAATGGTAGGAAGTTTAGTAATCAGTAGGGAAAAATCCAGTCTATTCTATCAGCATCAAACAAATTAAGTTGAATCCACAATAGGAAAGTTCATTTAAAGACCAAGTTTTTAAAACATAAAATATGCTGATTTAGATAGCTGAGGACAGAAAAAAAAATATTCCAGATGTTGTGACCTTTAGGCCAGGCATGTGGAGTTCTAGTTTTAAGGCAGCCAGCAGGGTCAGGTCTTCATGCATACACATAGGTGTTCTATTCTAATTTTAACCCATGTAATGCCAAAACGACTTAAATATAAGACAGAGATAGCTCAGTAGATACATAGTATCGATGTAACTAGCTAGCTACCTACAGTATTCAAATTTTCCAATGATTGGTGGCATTTTCCTGTCCTTTGATTCGGTCTTCTCACATCAGAGCTGTTGCACAACTCATGGTCGCTGTTTGGTGTCTCTTCTTGAAAACACATTTTAAGTCCTGAAGATGGAAGGTTCCCAAAGCAAACAACTGAGATTAGAGATGGAGAGAATGCACAAGCCCCATTAATAGAATCAGCCATTGATTGAATGTGCTCTGGGGGGGAAAAAGGCAGCATGTTTCATTACATTATCCTTCTGTGTTCCCTTTGCACACACAGTCACACTCTTCATGATGTTCCAGGAGCACGTCTGTCAGTGATTTATGCAGTCCCCTTACACCAATCCTTGGCTTCAACTGAAGTACCTGAAAGAAGATAATTGAAGTTAAATTTAAAATAAATCAACAAGCATACTAGCTATGAACGAGGTCAAGCTTCATTTATTCAGCAAATCAGTAAACATTTATTAAGTACCTACTATGTGCCAGGCACTCTGATACTCATTATTATTAACTTTTTTTTGGCCTTAACATCAAATCATCAATCTTTGTAAAGCTCATTGAAATATACACCACAGACATCAGTTTCAGCAAAAGCTAGGTTCATTGTAGCTGTATGAGATTTTGAAAGAGTATGTTATCTGATTTAAGGATTTAGTATTAAAATGGTACTATTTGCAGTAGGAAACTGGAACAAAAAATTTGCCAACGATGATAGTTTGATAATAACAAGACCATCTCTATCAGATAAAATAATATGGTTTTTCCGTTGCTGTGTGTGTGTGTGTGTGTGTGTGTGTGTGTGTGTGTGTATGGGGTGTGTGAGAGAAAGTGAGGGAGGAGAAGGGGAAAGGAGGGAGGAAAGAAGAGAGAAGGAGTGGGGGGAGGGGGGAGGTAGAATTATTATAATTAATTATGGAAAAAGGAGTTTGAGGTTTAATTTCTTCACTTTTGACTCCATAATAGCAAGAACCATAAAAATAGACTGATCATTTTAATCCATAAGTAATTTAGTGATAATAATAATACACAACAAAACCAGTTTTACCTAAATGCTTCCAATACATTCATTTTATATGTTTTAGGATATCAACTGAGTTAGCAGGAAGCACATCTTGTTCATGTTCTGGACAGAGTTCCATACTCTGGGACAACTCCATAAATATGAAAAGGAAGATTGCTTCACTGTTCCCCTGGGTGTCCAGATCTGAGAACTATACACAGCAGCTTCCAGAAGCTACTGTTTCTGGAAACTTGCACCATCACAGGACAGCACGTGCTTCATCTTGTGACACTCTGCACTTCAGAGCTAAATCTGAGGCAAATTCAGAGAAAGGATGCCTCATGAAGAGCCTGTGTCCAGTTTATGGCCTGGACAAAAGCCAGCCCCAGTCTGAGGTTTTGAAATGGACAAACAGACATTATTTCTCACTTCCAGTTTCCAATCAGAGCCAGAAGTGGAAATGCTCATAAAACTAAGTAAGTCCCAACTTCAATGAGAACTTATTTTGGCATGCCAGAATTTCTTATACTGGCTCTTAAAGTTAAATTCAAGTTCTGAGTTATAAGCATCCCCAGATACTAATAATCTGTGTAAATAGACTGAAGCCAACCTTACTCATACCCTAGAATTTATTGAGTGGCTTTTATTTTGATCACAAAGCGTAATCACCTTTAAAATTACTATTAGAGGTTAAAGCATTATGCTTCAGTTCAGTTATAAAGGAAATATTCTATAGTGGGAAGAACATCAGACTAGATATTCAGACACCAGAGCTGTCATCTGGTCCCACTGACTGCTAATAGGCTTAAAATGCCTTTAATCTGATTCTTAGAAGTGAAAGTCATCCTATATACCCCTAATACGAAACAAGCTACTCAATCCACCTGAAGGACCACTTCAGGAAGATGTAGTATCAGTTCAATGTCCAGCCTACCCCTCCCTACCCCAAGGGCCAAAGCTACCAACTCTGCCTTATCCATAAATAGAAAAGATGGACGCCCCCCAGAAACTCCTGGCTAGTTTACTCTATAACTTTCAACCAACTCCATACTTTCTAAGGTTCACAGAGATATAGGATGATAGGTATAAAGTGGAGAGGACTCAGAGTCCACCTAATCTAACCTCCTTATGATGGTTAACTAATGAGGAAACTAAGGTCTAAAGAGATTAAGTTATCTGCCCAAGGTCACATAGGGTAATAAGTAACAGAGATGAGATTAGAAATCAGGTCTTTTGACTCAGAAGTTGGGACTCTTTCCACTTCACTCTTTCCCAAATGCCACCCCCTCTGCCCAGTTTATCCTTGATTCCCAGATTCCTTGATCTCTACCACCCAAAGCAAAAACCCATTCTAGCTGAAAAATTGGCCTTCTTCCCCAAACTCCTTTCAGTCACCTCAGTGCTACCCATCCAGAGTCCCTACATCCTTCTGCCCTCTCCCTCCTATTACATCCTCCTCTTCCATCAACAAATCTTGACCTTTTCCTTCTACATCACTATCACTTACTAGAACTAATGGAAATATGGGTCTCTTGTGAAAACTCCGTATTCTTCACCATTTTTCCTACTCTGGCTACTTCTCTCAGGGTCAATAACTCCTGCCTGCCTCTGCCCTATTTTATAACTCTTTAAGATCTGCATCATTTTATTGATGATAAAACTGAGATTCAGAGAATCAACATGGATTAAGGTAAAAAAAAAAATTAACACTTTTCCAACTGTACTACACAGTTAATTTTTAAAAAAATTGTGTTCCTCCAGTAGGATGGATTAGGATAAAAGGGTAAGAAGATTTTAACAGATATACTGGTTTAATAAGTACTGCCTTGTAGGATCATGAGCTCTCTGTCCTTGAGTCTCCAACAAGAGGCTGGAAGACTATTTATCAAGTAAATAGACCTAGCCTTAATCACTGAATGGTCATTGCCTCAGCCAAATTGAGACCTGTCAAAGGTTTGCTTAAAAAGGCCAAAGTCTCCCACTGCATTCAGGGCCATCTCGAATCATCCTGATCTATATCTCGCCATTGGACCCAGATGACTTTAGAGGAGAGAGTGAGACTGATGACTTTGCAAAGCCCTCCCTCATTTAAATCCAATTCACTTGCATGTCATGGCATCACTTCCCTAATGTTTGACAACAAAAAACAATAACAGCAACGTGTGTGTGTATATTTATATATTATAAAATAAATATGCACACATACACATATGTGTATATGTGTGTATATATCTTAATCTGTGGCTATTTATAATAATCTATCTATATCTATATTTCTATGACTATCTATACATCTATAGCTATTTCTACGGCTAGGTCCTGACCAGTGTAGCTATGTAGGCAGCTGAATGACACACTGGATAAAGCACCAGTTCTGGAGCAAGGAAGACTTAAATAGTAAGTATATTAGTCTGGATTTGAATTCAAGTGATCATGGACATGTTGCTTAACCTCTGTTTACCTCAGTTTCTTTATCTGCAAAATGATGATAATCATAGCACCTATCTCCCAAGACTGTTATGATGATCAAATGGAATATTAAGATTAAATAACTTAGCACAGTGCCCGCCACAAAGTAAGTGCTATATAAATATTAGCTAGTAGTAGTAGCAGTAATGCTGGAGCCAAATGCTATATTTTTCATCATTATAACTTCAAATTGCAAATTCAAATACTCAGGGCTGCTCCACGGAACACATTATTCACATTACTTAAGATCTCACTGTATTCTTTTCTCAATGTGCTAATAAGTGCGAAAGATTCTTTCAAGAGTACTGAGAGTAATTTTCACTGGAGACTTTGGGGTGTGGGGAATCTCACTGATTATCCAAAATGTTCTTTAAATTTAGGGAGTGGAAGACGGTGGAGTCACTAAGGGACTTTCATAAAACACAAGCACATATACATACACACACATACACAAACAAAACAACAAACTTTCCTAATGTGAAAAGATTGAAAGCAACTAATGCTTCCATGTACTGCATTTTAATCTTGCTCCTCCTTCCCAAAACAAAACTTACAGAATTAATTTTAGAATTCAATAGTTATCCTAATTTGTGTTTTAATGTCTTGTTGTCTAGAAAATACACAAAATATTTCAAAAGAGAAGTTGAAAAGACAGTTGTGAACCCACCTCATGGTATTTTTTAGTGACTTTGCTTGGGATGCACTGACATTCATTACAATTGTGTTGACAGCAGGCACAATTTCCACCACAACGCTTTACCAGGAGGCAGCCAGGCCAGAAAATGGTATCAGTTCTCTTGAGTTCCTCCCTTAGGGACACGGAGAAGTTTCGAGGAGTGCAGCTGTAAAGTCTTACCTCCTCTTTTAAGAGGTTCAGATCCACCACTGGAGGGTATAAAAGAAATCATAAATATATAAATGTTCATGCTTTGATTCTGAATGGGCTTCACTGCTTTCCTTTCTTCAGAAAGCTAGTTATTTCATGAACAATGTCTCTAACAAAGTCCCTCCTTATTGTAGCTTTATTTCAAGGCTCTATGGTTTGCAAGTCCATTTTGCCATTAACAAAGCTTCATTATAACTGAGTAACCAATAAAGAGATACCATTGTGCAATATGAAAAGGAGAGCCAACAAAACATTTGAGAGCTATAAATAGGAATCTTTATAGAGAAAAAGAGGGCTACACCTTTTAACCCCACTGAAATAGAGACTAGGAGAGCTTGGGGCAAGGGCAGACTTATGTAAAATGATAAACACTTTGATAAAAAAAAAAAAAACCACTGTGACCTTTAAAGTGGATTACTGGCATGCCTGTAATTAATGAACAATTTATGGAAATTAAGCAAATGAAAATTTTGGAAGAACTTTTTTTGGAGATACAAGCTGTAGAATATAAAGGAAATTGGGAACATAATTTCAAGACAGTTGAGGGATTTGAATGGAAGTGATACAGACTAGAACTTTTAGATAAGTGACACAGTCTAGAACTGATAAGAAAAACCAAAGTTTCTCAAATTTGAATCTGACTTTTTCAGACCTCTATTCTTTTCTTTTTTCAGGGACAAAAGGAATGTCTAATTGATTACCATTGTTTCTATTCTTTTAGTCAGTTGGTTAACAAAATTGTTCTTTATTCCTTAAAAGAACCCATACTTATGAAGACCAAACAAAATAGCCTTTCATCAGACTGTCAGTAAATTTTGAAAGAACTATTGTCCTTCACTGCCAAAAACTGCTATTGCGTCAGTACAATTTTAGTGAATTATATCAGCCACACAAACATAGCAGTGAATATATGCTATGCATGTGATATATGGTATATATGTATATGTGTGCATGTTATAGACATGCTGGTCTATAACATGCATACGTTTACATATATACAAATATATGTACATGTTAAAATAATTATCATTCCTTAAATGATGAAAATGTTTTCAAGTTCTAGCTGTTAGTCTATGTATTCTTGTCAATATTAGATACAGCCCAATTCAAATACAATTAAAAACCTTTGGAATACAGTAAGTGATCCATTCATTGGTCTAAGAATTTATATGCAAAAAATAACTGAATTATTATCATTAAATGTTATAGATACACTGAAAACACAATTTGAAGAAAAAAAGAGACATAAGTAAATGATGGGTGATTTGTATGATTAATGACTATTTTTTCTGAATGTGTATCTTCATATAAACTGATTTTGAAATTTCGCTTAGGTCTTAGATGAAGAAAAAAGAAAAGAAAAAGTGTTGACCTTATGTCTCTATTATAATTTCATAAATGATCAAGTAGCATCTAACATGTCAAAAGGGGCCAACTGAACTCCTAAAATTTCTTCTTAAAATACATGGAAAGAAGGTATTTTAGGCATATTTTTGAATTGCATGCCCTATTGAGTTAGCAAATAGAGCAGGCATAGGCTAGCAGAGAGTTAGTAAGGACTTCTGGCCCTGTTGACCATTTTGGTCCAGTTATCCTGAATTTGCTTTGTTAAAAAAAAAAAAAAGATAAGAAAGCAAAAACAAAAACAAACCTATGGCTGTATCTTCAATGTAAAGGCTGATTTTCATTTAGAAAATCTCCTTTGTGAGGAAAATTCAAGTTTTAAATATTTAAAGACAACTAGACTTCTTCTTTGGACATATAATTTATGCCAAATTCAGTAATATGGTGTGCTAAGTGAGTTAATTGACTTTAGTTACATGGAATATTTAGCAATCATGATGTGAGAGAATGGTGAGGTGCTTGGACCAAGAAAGGAGAACTCTTCTACAATACATACAATTACATTTAATGCCCCATTTTAAAGTCACTTAACTATATTCCAAAGGATTTTCCTTGTATTCAAATTGGGCCATATCTACTATTGGCAGAAATAAGTGGGCCAACAACTAGAACTTGAAAACACTTTCATTATTTGTAGGGACGAGCTATAATTACTTTATAGGTATACATATATAGACATATGTGTATACAAATCATATATGTATATAAATCATAAGCTCTCTTTCATTCCTATCACTATATTTAATTTTGCCCATGTAAATCTGGCTGTGAGAATCTAGACGGAAGACTTCCATTTGAAGAGGGAAAAAGAAAACCCTGAAGCAAAACTTGTCCAATGCTTATTTAAAGACCATACTTCTTTGGAGTGTGAATGAAGCTCTTAGCTTTCAAAGGACATTCATCTATCTCAACTGGATTTAAACACACTATATCATGAAAGTAGAAAAAGTGACTGTATATGTTCACTTTAAAATGTTTACTTAACCACAATAAAAGGTTAGATAGATTTCCCAAGTGAGCTAAGTTACGGTACCTGCTACAATGTGAAAATTTAAACATACTTTCAACTTAGCTTCCACTCATTTATCATGTTTGACACAAAAGTCAAAAGCCCTTTTTAAGTACTAGCTAAGGCTTACTTGGAAAATATGCTGTGTGTTTTTGCAGTAGCAAGGTATGAATGAAAACCACTGAACCAGACAAAGGAGGGTAGAGAAAAGGAACAGACAAATGGCAATGTAGGAACCTACCGCTTTAATATAGAATCATGATTTTAAAAAAAAAAAGTTTATTTCATCCTTGAAATCTCTGCTATTATCATTTCTGGGTCTTCAAATTTATAGGATTTGATAATAATTTGTAAACAGAACACTCTCAACCTCTATGCAAAAGCATATTTTATTTATTCAGCAACAGTTTTTTTTTTTTTTAACTCAAAGAAAACAGTCAATGTCAGCTTTATGGAATGGAAGAGAACTGAACATTTCCTTCAGAAAAAGAATCACTGAGTTAAAACAATACCTTCAGACTATCTGGGAAACAAAGAAAGAAAATCTTCTAGGAAATATATACAGACATATTTGATCCATGTATTACACATGTGTGTATATGTATGTATATTTATATATTTATTTAAATATGTCTGTTTAAGTATATATTTGTTTATATATTATGCATATACACATGTCCATTTCTCTAAGAATATGTGATCTTGGTCATACCACTACTAAGAACATGGATGAAACCTCACACTGGGAAGATGAAAAAGAGTTGTCAGATCATTCACGCTTACTAACAAGGATTTATATTATTTTCTGACCAGAATAAGTAGAAGAAAAAAGTAGAAATTTCTGGTGTGTATGCTATCAAAATTGATTTCTGACTATTTAATATTTAATTCTTTAATTCCAATTCACTAAAAATCATAGATATCAGTTTAGTATATAACATGTTCCTGGACTCTTTAATATAAAGGTTACATTTAGAAATATTCTACTTTTCCCATTGTTCATTCTATTCAGACTACTGATATACATATTGAGCTCTAGGCTATTATATTACACCCTCAGTAATGCAATCTGAGGGTGGTCCTTTTAAGATGAATGCGGTAACACTATGATCTGTTTATTCAGTGGAAAAATCTATTTCAATGTCTAATTAGAAGCCTTTCAAAGGTCTACTCTTAGCTCCTTTGTAGAAATGACTGTCAGAGAGGGAGCTGGGTTTGTCTATATAGATGTTATCCCACACCTGCATTTTAGTTTATGTAAGGTTCCAAAAATATACACTACTTTTATCACACCTACTGTATGCTGAAAATGTTAATGCTTTTGGCAAACTGCACAGTGCTTCAATGTGGAAAGTGCTAAATGAATATTTGAAAGCTCTGTTGCAGAGTTGGAAGCTCTTCACTTTAGCCTACCCTCTGGCCAAATCTTCAGCTAGCTACAGTGTGCATAGCTGCAGTAATAAAGACAGAGCTAGAAGGGAGGCTGGTGGGCTCTGATCCAGGGATCAGCTGTCAGAAAACAAAAACAAAACTAGACTTGAGTTAAGAACCATTTCACCCCCATCTCTTTCTGGCCGACTTAAAGGATAATCTACTTCAAATTTGCCAAAGTTGGGCTCTATTCATCCATGTTTCAGCTATGTTTGCAGATCTTCATTTTCTTGTTCTACAGTGGGAGGGAAGGGAAGTGTTGTCTATGTGCTATTCATCATCAGATCTTATAAATATGTAACAACTTTCAGCATCTGGATGAGATTTGCCTGGCCGTGTACTCGAACACCAATTTCAAATACCAGAAAAAAGGAAACCATGCCTCTTGGCTTAAACAAAGTTTTCTAGTTGGGCAAGTCTGAACATGGTTTGTTGAGGTTATAACTCACTGATCCAAATAAACTCCAACTGTCAATGCAGCATAGGACAGGAATGCGGTTTCTTTATAGCAGGGTTTAGATGAACTGTCCAGGTACAATTTGCTCATGCAAATAACTCAGATAAACAAACAAACAAAAAAAAAAAACTGTGCCTCTCACATTAATGGTTCTGACCACTATTCATTCTCTGGGGTTACTCTATGTGCCTTTCTGAAAGACTCAGTGATGACAATAGTCAGAAATCATTTTTGATAATGTAAACACCAGATATTCCTACTTTTTTCTCATTCTCATTCTGTTCAGTAAATGATATAAATCCTTGGAAATAATGAATGATTTGACAACTCTTTTTCATCTTCTTCTCAGTGTGAGGTTACATATAGAAAAAAAGACCACTATCCCTGGTGCTAATATTCTCCGAAGGAGATAGCTTTTGTTATTACTAGCCTTATATTCATGCATGGCCTCAGTAGCAATTTTATTGAGAGACTATTTCTGTTCCTTTTTATTAACTTTTGGATTCCAATTATCTAAGCTTTAAGAATCAGCAACAATTACAAACTTAACCTGATCTCCTGCTTAAGTGATCTAAAACATGAAGTTCTAGTCTTTCTTCCCCTCTCTCCAGCTCGTTTATGACTGCCAGCGATTCCTCTAACCCTCTGCAGCACAATTTAGTGCTAGAATATGATTTCTGAGTAACTGGGGCTTTTAAGAGAATAGAATAGGAAGAGTCATCTGAGTCCAACTTCCAAAGGAAAAGAGATGGTGGTCAGGCACTAAAGCAAACATATCATCTTTAATCTCCTAATCTCTGACTTATTTTAAGTACTTCATTTTTGTATTCATTCCTTAGAGCTGGAGTAGTGATTAGAAAACACATGAGGCTTGATATCTAAAAAGAGAGGTTACCTCGGGATTTTCGTCCAAGAACATAAGCTTTTCCAAGGAGTTGCCACGTTGGCCTGTACAAGTCTTCTAAGTCCAGTTGCCATCTGTCGGGTTCCAGGTAGCGAATCAGTTCTTCCAAGGTACCGAAGGCAGCGATGGCATTGTTAAGCAAGTCTAGTGGCAATGCTGAGGGGGGTAACACTGAAGGACTTAGAGCTTCTGTGTGGTGCTGAAAAGGAAACAAACCATTCATTAACTCTTCCCAGTAATTCAATGTTGTAACAGCTATTCTTTTGCATTTGTACTCAAATTGAAAGAGTAAGTAGTGGTAAGTGACACTCAGAAATCAGCAGTAATGTTTTTGAAAGATTTAAGTTGATCCTTAATTCTCCTCTTAGATGGCGATAATGGTGATAATGACCACAGCAATAATGATGATATATTTACCTAACAACAATTTCCAAAGTGTTTTCCTTGCAATATCTCTAATGTAAGTGGTTCCTTTTTGCAGATGAATAAGCAGTTCAATTCAGAGATATGAAGTCATTTACCCACAGATGAACTGCCAGCTAGTATAGGAGCTGGGATTTGAACCCAGTCCTCCTGACTCAAAATCTAGCAGTCTTTCTATACCACTATGCTGCCCAGGACCATAAACTTTAATCCTAAGGCAGATGGGGATAGTTGATGTTCAAATGGAAAACACAAAACATTCCAATTCTCAACTGTGGACAGTAAGTAAAGGTCATGGAGTAAAAGCATCTTAGGCTCTTGAATAGAGGTTACTTTTTCATTTCCATGAAGGTATTAACTTATCCAATAGGCAGTGGAGTAACTTGGTGGAATGAGAATTCTGTCAATAAAGTGATTAAGTTGGAAAGGTAGTTAAAGAGAGGAATAAGTTGGAATGTAAAGTTTTGATATCTACTAAAACTTCCCAATCTGTTCATTCTAATTAGGCACTCTAAATTAGCATATCACAAGTGGTTATTCAGCCCCTCCTTGAAGATCATTTGTAGATAAGAAAACTAAGGTCTACAGGGTCCAGAGTCTACTGCACTACCAATATCTACTAAGGTCCAGGGCCACACAGCAAATCATTTTTAGAGTTAGGACTCTAATCCATTCCTATTCCATTCCTCCTTCCATTGAAACTCTTCCAGCTGGTACCTACAAAAGTCCAATTGCTGCTACAGCATTTCTCAAAATTGCTCTCCCTTCATGGCATTCACCAAACTATGATTTAGAGCTGAAAGCGCACGTGGAGCTTGCATAGTCCAACACCCACCTGCAGTCAAGGTTTCACTTTATGACTACAGGCTTGACAATATTAACTATAGAAACACATAGTAGCTAGAAAAGAGAACCGCCTATCCTTTCATTTTTTGCAAAGTCAAAGTAATTTTATAAAATACTACAACCCTGTTACCTCAGTTAGAATTAGACTTACTGACTTCCTTCACATATTAAACCACTTGACAAAGTCCCAGAGAAAAAGTAGGAAAGACAAAGCTTAGCCATGTTTTTGTATTATCTAGAGAATCAACTGAACAGCAATTTACAAAAAAAAAAAAAAATCCACCATAATGTTTAGTTTTAAAGATTTAAGAACTAAAAATGTAATTTAAACCTACTGAATTGTATTAGCATACTTTCCAAGTAGAAGTTTTTGGGCATCATTGCTAATAATACCAAGTTTACAGGTATATGTATTAATAGAATTATAGAAATTTAGATCTGAAAGAAAACTACTTTGGTTCCAGACTGTATGGTGCCAGCGACTCTCCTCATACTTTATCAGACATTATAAATTTAGAGCAACACAAATACAGTAGCTAAACCAGAATTAAAATTTATATCATTTACATTCATTAACTATTCTCCAAGGCACAATGCTATTTGGGTAATCTGAAATACACTGCTCTGCCTATGCCAGTCCTCCACTCAAGGACTTTTGGTGGCTCTCCACTGCCTTTTGAATAAGTTATCAACTCCTGATCCTGGCATTCCAAGACCGCTACAGGGAGGCTCCAAACTTTCTTTCCAGCTCTGTCTCATACCATTCCCTTGCTTGTTACTCTTATGTTTCAATCCAACTAGATTACTCTTCATAACTCATTTTTGTTTTACCAGCTTTCTACCTTTGTATCTTTCCCTCTCCATATTTAGAATGGACTTTCCCACCTCTTGGAGTCCCTTTTTTGCTGTCAGGACCCAGTTCATGACATTAAGCATGATGTTTTCCCATCTCAGCTAGACTAGATGTTTTCTTGTGCTGAGAATATGTCTTAACAGCACTTTCTCAGAACTTTTCCTTTGAACTTAAAATGTGCTCTTTTGTCATAGATGCTTATGTACAAACTACCTCCTCTCAGACCCTATCCCACTCTAGGTTAAGAGATGATAAGAACAGGTTCTACGTCATATCTTTCTTTATATTTCTAATGCCTAGCATAATATTTTGAATGAAATAGGTTTTTTTGATGTTTATTTTGTTGTTGACTTTTTTTTCATAAAAAATATATGGTTATGGGGGCAGCTAGGTGGCGCAGTGAGTAGAGCAGTGGCCCTGGAGTGAGGAGGACCTGAGTTCAAATCCGGCCTCAGACACTTGACACATGTACTAGCTGTGTGACCTTCGGCAAGTCACTTAACCCCAATTGCCCTGCCCCCCCCCAAAAAAACTAAAAAAATATATATGTTTATACATTTAAAAATAGTATTCTGAGAAGGGGCCTATAAGCTTAATCAGACTATCGAAGGGGCCCACAACATACAAAAAGGTTAAAGTACCCCTTAAAAAGAGCAACATTTTAAAATAAAATCTTATTCCTATAGAAAACTCCTTCTAAAGCAGTGTAAACTTTCAAATGAGACTGACCTCCAGTGTGGTACAATTCAATATGAAGGGGAAGAGAAAAGTTCCTAGGAATATTTGACATTCAAGTATTCTTTTCCTTGGGTGTGCTCAGGCCTCCTCGGGACCTCAAGAGAGCAGAAGTTCAATTGTTGGGATCTGGATGAATCATTTGGTATGTGTTACCACATTCATGAAATGGTTCACTGACAGAAAAATCAAACACTTAAGATTTAAAAATCTACATATATGAATATTTCTAAACTATCTACCAAATAAATCAATTTTGTTGGAATTTCAGAATCAGTGCAGTAAGACCCAACAGAGAAAACAGTTGAATCTATTAAAGGACTTTCTCATGACTCCTTACCCCACCCATTTAGAAAGAAGAATAAGCTGGTTCCTTTTGTAAGTTCTTCTTTTCTAAGAAGGGAAAATAACAAAGCAAAGGAGAAAAGGAGTGGAGAGAAAGGAAATACAAAGAAATGTCTGCCCTTACTTCTTTTGCTTTCTTTCCTCTAACAAAATGTCATCGATCAGTGATGACTGATGTGTTTCCTAGAATCCTCCCCCTACCCCCACTCTTCTATTCCTCTCCTAGAACACTGCAATTTGGTGCATTTTTGTTTTAAAATATTGACTGTTCTACCATGCATTATTAGTTAGCTAATTAGATTTAGAAGTGTGTCAACACTTAGATTTACTACCCTTAACAAGCTGTGTTTCAATTTTCATTATTATGACTTTTTCTATTTTGAAGATCATCAAAATACTCATTATCATTTGATTGTCACAAGAATGAAACAATTTCACATTATATAATAATAGAATTCACAGTAACAAGCACATTTCAAGATTTAATTTCTCAGCCTAGTGCTATGTTATTGAAGTTGCTCCTTAATATCAGTCATTACTATTCAGGAAAAAATACCATGCTGTTTATTCCAACACAAGCAAACTCTGAACGTCTATTCATTCCCACTTTATGATTCTACAAAAGAAAAGGTGGATAGATCATTATAGGAGTATCTACGAAGAGGTTTTGTACAGAGAGGCAATATGATGTGTTTTGAAAGAATACAGAATCTAGAGGCAGAGGACTCCAGACCAAATACTGACTCTTATCTGTTTGAAAAAAGACTTAAACTCTCTATTCAACAATTTCCTTACCTATAAAACAGGGGATTAGAATGATCTATAAAGTCTTTTCCAGTTTTAAACCCTATGATCACAGATAGATAGATAGATAGATAGATAGACAGACAGATAGACAAATAGATAGATATAGAGTCTGATCACGTGCAATAGAAAGTAAAAACTTGTACCTTTTTATTTTTCTTCTGAACAAGACACACCTAGAGGAGCATTAGGTGACAACAGAAAGAGCCCAGGCAAGTGTGTTCAACTAGGCCAATAACTGTGTGACCATGGGGAAGCCATTGAACCTTTCTGGTCCTCAGTTTTTTGTCTCTTCCCTATCTGTATCCCCTCATCTGTAAAATGGTAGAGACAGGCATGGGAAGGCTGTGAATGAGAAAGGCCCAACACTGCTAAAATGCATATAAATCTCATGCTTATAGATTTTGAATACTTTCTTCAAGAAAAGAATCAGCAGGCATGGATGTGGAAAGCAACAAATAACATCACAGAGAATGAAATTTATTACATCTGAACAGACAGGAAAAGGCTGATTACTGATTTGGGAGTCATTCCTGAATTATCTGTCTGATTATAGTCAGATGACTGACTGAAAATCAAATTTGAGCTGAAATCAAAGTTAATATAAAGCTAGAAGAAGAATATATTGAGGAAAACAATATATGATATTTGTTTGAAACAATTCAATCTTGAACCACTTAAAGAAATTACTGACAATGAAAAATAGTTAATGGATGGTAGAAAAGACAGCAGGCAGCTAGATGGTGCAGGGGATAGAGTGTCAGATCTAGAGTCAGAAAGACTCATCTTTGTGGGTTCAAATCCGGCCTCAGACACTTACTAGCTCTGTGACCCTCGGCAAGTTACTTAACCCTGTTTGACTCAGCTTCCTCATCTATAAAATGAACTAGAGAAGGAAAGGCAAACCATTATAGCATCTTTGCCAAGAAAACCCAAATGGGGTCACAAAAAGTTGGACACAGCTGAGAAAATGACTGAACAACAAGACTAAGAAAGAACAACCTGCTACACCAATAGCAGTAATTCTGTACAAAAGTTTAACTGACATAAATTAATTTAAATAACAAGACTGAAAGGGTCTAAGCCAACTTTTTACATATTTGCCAAGTAAAAGTTCGTAGAAGCCAAAAACAATATGACTTTAGAATATAAACTCTTTCGTAATATCTGATGAAGGAGTTGGAAGATCATGTGCATTAGTGTCTCATAAAACAGAGAGAAGCCCTGTATGAAAAAAGAAAGTTCGATAACAGACTTAACTAATTGATCATGAGAGCATTTAAAATGGAAGGGAAAGAGGATAACAAATAAAGCTTTAAAAGGGGGAAAATATCTGTAAACAATTTTGTCACAAACTGTTGTGCTTCCTCAAGAATAATGGAACTGCTGCATTTCAGTTTTAATATCACATGGACTAAGAGAGAAAAGAGAATTGAAACTAAAGAGCTCAAAGATGAGGAAAATAGTCAGGTTAGACCAAGTATATGTAGAGGAGACAACACAATTGTAAGGGCATTGAGGTATCTACCCACACGGCATCTAAAGAAAAAGAAACCAAAGGAGTAGAAAAGTTCCCAGGCCTTCATCAATTGAAAACACTAACAGCTTACAAAACAGTACTAACTACTAATCTATACACGTATTGCCGATATAAAAAGTTTTATGATATTCATCTCAGCGTATATTATTAACGACATCTTTGGTGAGAGTATTCTTTGTAGATAACTTGTTTTTGCAGCTGACATTCAAGTCGACCACATCTTTATCACCACACAATTTACTAAAAGATATAGAGAATACAAGGATCTATTCAACTTTTGTTCACTATTTTTTAAAGCACATTTGATTCAGTAGAACAAAATTCTTCCTATAAGTCCTAATTCCAAATTCTCTCCTATCCATACCCCCACATCATTCAAGATTCCTTGAAAGCAAGAATAGTGATAACCCTGTTCAACAACCCCTCAGATAATAACATCATAAAATTCAGAGACTTATGTTCAACTAAGATGTCTGTGCGATGAAGGAGATCCAGCACACATTCCAAGCTGGACAGGGTTTCTGTGTGGATGATGAGATCTTACAGATTCACATAGCACAATGACATCCACTTGCAAGTAGGTGTTTCAAACCACAGAATTCTAAAGAGGCTCCTGGTGGTGGTCCATAAGAGACAGAATGGAGGATGTCAGCTACCCATATTGTATCGTAGATTGAATGAATAACCTAAGAAGCCTGTCTATCCATATGCACACATGGGAGAGAGAGTACACAAATAGACAAAGTCTTAGGCCCAGAATTAAATAGGAGCATATTTCAGGCTGGGTTGCCTTCAGGAAATTAGAAAACTTTTTAATGATCCCAAGCTTCTCTAAGAAACAAAGTTCCATAGTTGTTTGTTTTTTTTTAAATTTATTTATTTTCAGTTTTCGACATTGACTTCAGCAAGATTTTGAATTCCAAATTTTCTCCCCATTTCTCCCCTCCCCCCAGGGCAGTGGGCATTCTTATTACCCCTTCCTCCAATTGGCCCTCCCTTCTATTACCCCACCCTCTTATCTTCTTCCCTTCTATTTTCCTGTAGAGCAAGATATTTCTATACCCCATTGCCTATATCTTATTTCCCAGTTCTATGTAAAAATAATTTTTAACATTCATTTTTAAATCTTTGAGTTCCACATTCTCACCCTTCCTCCCTCTCACCCTCACTGAGAAATTAAGCAATTTGATATAGGTTATACATGTGTAGTCATTCAAAACACTTCCATTACATTCATGTAGTGAAAGACTAACTATATTGCCCTCTATCCTGTCCTGCCCTCCGTTAATTCTATTATCTCCTTTGACCTGTCCCTCCACAAAAGGGTTTGCTTCTGCCATCCTTTCTATTATCCTCCCTCTCTTATACCCTTCCCCACTGCTTTCCTGTAGAGGAAGAAAGATTTCCATACCCAACTGAGTATATATGTCATTCCCTCCTTAAGCCAAATCCAATGAGAGTAAGTCTCACTTATTCTCTCTCACCGCCCCGCCTTCTCCTCTTTCTTGCCTCTTTTATGTGAGATGATTTACTATATTCTACCTCTCCCTTTATCTTCCAGTATATTCCTCTCACCATTTAATTTTATTTTTTAGGTATCATCCCTTCATATTCAGCTCACCCTGTGCCCTCTGTCTATAAATACACACACATACACATATACTTATATGTGTATATATACATATATACATATCTATATACACATATACATGCACACATATATACACATACATACATATATATATACATATACACATACACATATACATGTGTATGTATGTATTCCCTCTAACTACCCTAATACTGAGAAATACTCCTGAGTTATAAATATCATCGTTCCATGTAGAAATGTAAACAGTTCAACTTTAGTAAGTCCCTTATGGCTTCTCTTTCCTGTTTAACTTTTCATATTTCTCTTGATCGTTGTATTTGAAAGTCAAAGTTTTTATTTAGCTCTGGTCTTTTCAACAAGAATGCTTGGAAGTCCCCTACTTCATTGAAATTCCATTTTTCCCTGAAATAGTGTAACAACAATGTGGCTTGCCACTGCTGTGATTGTGTAAGACCAACAACACCAGCTCACAGAAAAGCTGCCAACATAGGTCCTTTGATGTGCTTTTCTAAGGAAAGCAAACTTAAGGGGTTAACAATCTCACTTTAATCAAATATTCATATATCATTCACTTAGTTCAGGGGGAACGGCCAGCACCCTGAACTTCAGAGCAAATATGCACAGAAATTACAGGCATACACTATAAATAGAGCAAATAATAAAAACCAGTAGATGGCTTCTAGTTTTCTGTCCAACGGCTGCCCAGAGTCTCATCTGTTCAAATCACACAACACTCTTCCAGTGACTGGGAGCCCAAAGCAAAATGCTAACCTCTGAGTTTATATACCCTTCTTAGGGCCAGAAGGCTTCACGCCTAATCAGCAAAAGGGTGTGGGCTTGGGGCTTAGCACCTAGCAAGACAATCAAAGGCACTTGATTACTTTAGCATTCTAAAAGAGAAACAGTAAAAAAAAAAAAAAGTCCCACCTTAATTACCAATACAAATATCATACTCAGTTTTGCTGGGTAGGTGATTCCTGGTTTTAATCCTACCTCCTTTGACCTCTGGAACATCATATTCCAAGCCCTCTGATCTCTTAATGTAGAAGCTGCTAGATCTTGTGTTATACTGATTGTGTCTCCACAAAACTCAAATTGTTTCTTTCTGGATGCTTGCAGGATTTTCTCCTTGACCTGAGAACTCTGAAATTTGGTGACAATATTCCTAGGAGTTTTCTTTTGGGGATCTTTTTCAAGAGGCAATCAGTGGATTCTTTCTATTTCTATTTTACCCTCTGGTTCTAGAATATCAGAGCAGTTTTCCTCGACGATTTCTTGAAAGATGATGTCTAGGCTTTTTTTTTTTTTTTTGATAATGGCTTTCAGGTAGTCTAATAATTTTTAAATTTCTTCTCCAGGATCTATTTTCCAGTTCAGCAGTTTTTCCAATAAGATATTTCACATTGTCTTCTATTTTTTTTTTATTCTTTTGGTTCTGTTTTATAATTTATTGATTTATCATAAAGTCATTTGCTCCATTCTAATTTTTAAGGAATTATTTTCCTTAGGGAGGTTTTGGACCTCCTTTTCCATTTGGCCAATTCTGCTTTTTAAGACATTCTCCTCATAAGCTTTTTGGACCTCTTTTGCCATTTGGATTAGTCTATTTTTAAAGGTGTTCTTTTCTTTAGCATTTTTCAAGATCTCTTTTAGCAAGCTGTTGACTAGTTTTTCATGATTTTCTTGCATCGCTCTCATTTCTCTTCCCATTTTTTCCTCTACTTCTCTTACTTGATTTTCAAAATCCTTTTTGAGTTCTTCCATGGTCTGAGACCATTTCATATTTTTCTTGGAGGCTTTGGATGTAGGAGCCTTGACCTTGTTGTCTTCCTCTGGCTGCATGCCTTGATTTTCCTCATCACTAAGGATATAAGAAAATACCTTTTCACCAAGAAAGTAATCTTCTATAGTCTTATTTTTTCTCCCCTGTTTGCTCATTTTCCCAGCCAGTTATTTGATCTCTGAACTCTTTGTTAAGTGGAGGGTATACTATCCCAAGCTTCAGGGGTTTTATGCTGCTTTCAGCTGTTTTCAGAGATATCTCTAGGGATCTATAAATTCTCAGTTCCTCCAAAGTGATATGATCAAAGGAGAGGTGTCCACTCCTCCCCTGGCCTGCACTCTGGTATGTGAGCAACCACAAGCATTCTTTTCTGCCCTGGAACTGCAAGGAGGACTCCTTCTCCACAGCTGCCACCAGCTCTGCCATGCTAGGGCTCTGCCTCACCCCAGGACTGCCACCCAGGACTGTAACCCAGATCAGTTGCTTGATTCCCCCACTGTCTGTAGGCTGGGAGCTCCAGAAGCAGCTGTAGCAGCCCCTGGTGCTGGAGCTAGGGATGGAGCCCGACCACGTTCCCCTCTCACCCAGGTGAGAGACCTTTCACACTGACCTTTGAAGTTGTCTTTGCCATTTGTGGGTTGAGAAGTCTGGAAACCAATGCAGCTGCCAGAGATTGGGCGCCCTGAGGCCTGCTCCAGTCCTATCTGTGCCAGCATGGCCCAGGCTAGGCTGTTCTCTGCTCTGAGCCCGGTGCAACAGACCCTTCTTGTCTGCCTTCCAGATTGTCTTGGGCTGGAAATCTGATTCACTCTGTCACTGGGTGGCTTCTGTGGCTCTAGCATTTGTTTAGAGTCATTTTTTACAGGTATTTTGAGGGGCTTGGGGGGAGAACTCAAACAGGTACCTGATTCTATTCTACCATCTTGGCTGTGTCCCACAAAATTCAATAGTTTTAATATCACTATGTGTTCTTACATGGCTGTGAGGCAAGGAACACAGCAATTTCTGAAGATTTGAAAATAAGCATCACATAGAGGGTAAGGAAGAGATGGACAGGAGATATGAGCACGGTGCTATAACATGGAATAAAGGGAAAAGTTCAAAGAAGAACAATAAGGGAAGATATTATCAAAGAAATGTGCTTGAGGCTAAAGGCTGTCTTGTGGTTGTGATGGTGTGATAGAGAGATAAAATAGGACCTGGGTTTGCAGACTGGCTTTACCACAATTGCATGTGTGACCAAGGACAAATCATTTCACCTCTATACCTCTGAAAAAAGATGAGCTGGTCCCACTGAAAGGGTGAGAGATAATAGCTGGCTTAACCACTGGTATCCAGGAAATGTTGGAGAAGACTTTCAGCATATTGGGTGGGCCCCTTGAGACTAACTTATGGGAGGACATTACCAAGAGCCACATAAGATGGACAGGTATGCATTGTTGTTGTTGTGAAGGCATTCGTTTGTGTTTGACTGTGATATCACAGACCATAGCATGACTGTATTGTTCATGGAATTTTCTTGGCAAGGATATTGGAATGGTTTGTCATTTTTTTCATTAGCTCATCTTACAGATGAGGAAACTGAGGCAAATAGGGTACTTATCCAGGGTGACATAGCTAATAAGTGTCTAAGACCAGAGGTGATTTGGGGTTTTCCTGACTCCAGGACCAACACTCTATCCATCTAGCTGTCTCCAAAGGCATGCATAGGGAAATTCGAATTGAGGAGGCCACTATGTGAATATAAAATATGAGATATCTATAGAGCACTCTGAAAAGGTCCACAAATATCACACTAGAATGTGGACTTGGTTGTAATAAGACTGGATTAAACATAATTTAATTTTCTCATGCAGCTATAAACCAAATGGCAATAATTAACTTGTGAGCAAGTTTCACGTGGTCTTAAACATCAGAAGAGGTTTATGTTCAGAGTATTGGTTTAAGAAGGATTTCAAACAGATGCCAAAATATGGAGACAACAGAATATAGTGGTAATAATAGTGGATTCATAGTCACTAGACCTAGATATGATACTGTATTTGTCACTTGCTACCTATGTGATCTTGGGAAAGTCATTTTCTTCATCTGTAAAAAATTGGGGGGGGGCATTGGGACTAGATGTTCTAAAGTCTCTTCCTGTTTTAAATCTTATAATTTTCACCTGGATATTGCCTGTATATTTCATTGCCTGATTGATCTTAGGACTTGGTTTCTTCATTTCTCAAATGGTCAAACTATATAAGGATTCTTGACTATTTTGTATCATAAATTACTTTGACAGCCTGGTAAAGCCTATAGATCTCTTCTCAGAATACTATTTTTAACTAGAATAGAATAAAATACATAGTATTACAAAGAAAACCAATTAACATTGAAATGCAAATATCAAAATATTTTAAAAAGCAAATTCACAGACCTAACATTAGGAAACACTACTAAAAAGTCTTTGCTGTTCTACATCAAGGATCTCCTGATCTTCATTCCTATAAATAGAATAAATTTTAGTCATAAAGCTCGATATTCTCCCTTGTCAAAAAAAAAGTAAATCAAGAACTTGCCACTTTAAACCAGAATTTAGAAAAAAATCTAGTGCAAAATGATTGCCAACAGATCAGATTCTTCAAGGGTTAGCCTAACCTGCAGGATGTATTCCTAATTTTATTTATGGAAAAAAAAAATTCACCCTTGTGATCACCAGGCAAAACACAGCTCTGGATGACATCTGGAATCTCAAGGCAACAAAGTTTACTGCCAAAACCAGTTTCCTAACTTATTTCTTCTCCAAAGTTGCCCTTCTAAATCAACATTTTTGTGTGTTTTTGGTTTAGTGTGGTCAAGATGTTTCAAGAGTAAGTTTCTTGCTTTTTCTCAGAAGAAAAATTGACATTCTGTTTAGGATACTACATAGGATCAAAACTTTAGATTCTAAAGTATTGTTAATTTTGCAAAGGCCATAGTTTCCTTATCTCTGGAGAAGCATATCTTTTCTTTTTATTAGAATTTTTGTGGCTAGTACAATTTTAAAAATATCCCATTTACAATGAATCTTCCTTAGACAAATATACACCACACAAACGTTTACCTTGGGTATCATAGCAACAGCTGCAAAATATTTAGGCCCCACAAAGATTTATGCTGCAGCTTTCTTAGCCAACCTCATACAATACATTTGAAACTGATAAGAAGCCTTTCCCCTCATGCATACCTACCAGAAGGGTTAGGAATACAGATCAGACTTTATTGTTTCAGTTTAAAAAAATGTTAATCCAGGAGATGGGGGGCAAGAATGTCCCCTATTGTGTAATACCACCTCTTAAAGGTGTATCTAATCTTATTTAAGTTCTGTCAAGCTGTTATGCTGCACATGTATCTGCATTTTAAAGAGCTTAAGAATCAGACAGGGCACACTTACAGAAATGGCTGCCAGGATAAATCAACAAGAGGTTTTGCAGAGACACAAGAGTACCCTGGAAGAATGTCCTCAGAGATGTTCTTTGTCCTCACCTTCACCCTTTCTTAAAAGAAAACTTCCCTGAGGTTGTCTGGAATAGTCTGGGTAATATTTTAATACTATTTTTATACAAACACAGAAAAAGCAAACTCATAAAATCTCAAATAAGCAGAAGTGTTTTAGTTCATCTTGGAAAAATGTATTTGGGGGAAATGAAGATCACAACCCTC
The DNA here is from genome assembly GCA_028646595.1 of Phalanger gymnotis. Classification (NCBI taxonomy): domain Eukaryota; kingdom Metazoa; phylum Chordata; class Mammalia; order Diprotodontia; family Phalangeridae; genus Phalanger; species Phalanger gymnotis. The sequence continues at coordinate 322,581,778 of CM053623.1, read as the reverse complement.
CAGGTGATAAATCTTGGGCATGATGCAAAATTGGGCTGACATGAAGCTCTAATCTTTGATTTTCACCTAATTTAAATAAGAATATAAAACAAAATAGCCTATACACAAGGTGTTATTGATGGGGCATGATGATACAGAATAATGTGCAACAGACAACATTTAAACTCAAAATTTTGAGGTTCCTCTGGTTTCTTCAAATCAAAACTGAAAGTTAAGTTCAAAGGCCTTTGGGCCTTGGGCAGGCCTTGAATAACAGAAATGTTATTATCTTGGATCAAATAGTGGGAAAGGGGTAGAGGGAATCTGAAAGTATTTGAGGAAAACTGTGTTCTAAATAAAAGTATGATGATCCACCTATCAGACATTTTGAATTCACTTCCTTGTTTGAAAAAAATAATGGAGCAAAGAGTCCTTACTGACTGAATTTCAGTTAGAATGAAACCATCCTACCACTTTAAACTAATTATATTTATAGACTAAATTAGTACCATTTCCAAATATACCCACCCCAACAGCAATAGCAATCTGTGATCACTTGATCAATAGAGAGACTCCCTAATAAATCCTTTTGCTCAACAGAACTAATATTAATTACAGCAACTCAAAAATCACTCTGGGTTTGTATAGGATTTCAAAGTCTTCTTATTTATTCTGAGGAACTAACTACTCTAGAACATGAACCAATTTGCCAAGCATTTCTACGCTTTAGTCCTTATAAAGTTTACATGTGAATTTGCCACTGGACATAGCAGTTCTAAGTGGCCAGATTTTGAACATGCTGTTACTTCCTTAAGATTCTGATGTCAGGTGCAGTTACAAATATTATAAACTCACTGCTAATCATGTATAAGCAAACCTATTCTCTCCCATCTGACAAACAGAGAGCTCTTTTCTAATGAGTCCAGTCTTCTCATTACGTGGTCAAGGTACTTAAGCTTCAGGTTCAGTATTTGATCTTTCATTGAGTAGCCTAAATGAATTTCTTTAAACATTGACTGATTTGAACTGGGTTCAATTCTCTACCTCTGAAAACAGCATCATTTGTTGAGAAAGTCGCTTAAACTCTCAGCTTAGGTTGAAGAGAACATGGTGCTTGCTATGGTAGAGGGAGTTTCCTATTCTAGTAAAATAAGAGATTCATCTGTTATCTACACACATACATATAGACACACATATATAAGTATATATGTAGGTATGATGCATGTGTATTTATAAGCTTCAGTTACAAGTATATATATTATATATAAGTTTAAGTTACATATACATATATAGTTACATATATATAAGCTTAAGTTCCAAATATACATATATAACTTATAATAGATTAATAAACTATGTGTATATACATATGTGTATAGAGCATATAGACATACACATATAGCTGAAATTCTGTTATCCAGGGTTAACTATTTTTGCTATAACACACATCAAGAAATTTCATTTCATGATTTATTTTGGTATGTAAGTAGAGTGACATTACCTATGTATGTTACTCAGTTTTCAATGATAAACACACCCAACATTCTTGTAACACAGACATGGCATATCACAGCTTGTCCTGCCCTGCAGGGAAAGTCTTTGAACAAACTATTTTCCCCCACTAAAATAGATTTATACATAACAGTTGTCTGGGAAGGTGTATGTGTCAGGTGGGAGGAGGGAATAAGGAGAGAAATAAGAATTAAACTACAAATTCATCTAATGCAATTCTCCAACACTATGAAAAGTTTTTTAGATGGGATATTTAGCTCGCGTGATTCCTATCTTTTATGAGCAGGGTTCTTACTCTTCTTTGTGTCATGAACAGTCTAATCTGGCAGTCATGGCAGTTGGTAAATCCTATGGACCCCTTCTCAGAATAATGTTTTTAAATCAAGGAAATCATTAAATATTAAATCAAAGAAACGCTACATTTCAGAGACAGGTTAGAAAAAACAAAGATGTACTTGGACCCGCTTTCCCCTCTACTCCCAGCTCCAGAATCTATGGATCCTTTGGACAGTAGGAACCTTTGGACACTAGGTTAAGTGTCCCCTCTTTTGTGAGAAGTTTTCAATGAGCAGAAATGAGGCACAGATAAACTCCCTGGCTATTAGAACACTACATGTGAAACACGAAGTACAATAAAACAAAACCACCTCTGAGAAGTGTGCTGTGTTATCTATGTTCACACAACAATAATATGAACCAACCGAACATATTTCAGTTACACTTAGTGAGGAAGGAAGGGAAGGGGGAGGGAGGGAGGGAGGGAGGGAGGGAGGAAGGGAGGAAGGAAGGAAGGAAGGAAGGAAGGAAGGAAGGAAGGAAGGAAGGAGGGAGGGAGGGAGGCAGGGAGGGAAGGAATAAGAGAAAGAGGGAGGGAGGAAAGAAGGAAAGAAGGAGGCAGGGAGGGAGGAGGGAAGAAGGAAAGAAGGAAGGAAGAAAGGAGGAAGGAAAGAAGAAAGGAAGAAAGGAAGGAAGGAAGGTGGGAGGGAGGGAGGGAAGGAGGGAAGGAGGAAGGAAGAAAGAAAGAAAGAAAGGAAGGAAGGAGGGAGGGAGGAAGGGAGGGAAGGAGGAAGGAATGAAGGAAAAGAAGGAAAGAAGGAAGGAAAGAGGGATGGAGGGAGGAAGGAAAGGAATAAAAGAAGGAGGGAGGAAAGAAGGAAAGAAGGAGGCAGGGAGGGAGGAGGGAGGAAGGAAAGAAGGAAGGAAGAAAGGAAGAAGGAAGGAAGGAAGAAAGGAAAGAAGGAAAGAAGGAAGGAAGGAAGGAGAGAAGGAAAGAAGGAAGGAAGGAAGGAAGGAAGGAAGGAAGGAAGGAAGGAAGGAAGGAAGGAAGGAAGGAAGGAAGGAAGAAAGGAAGGAAGGAAGAAGGAAGGAAGGAAGGAAGGAAGGAGGAAGGAAGGAAAAGAAGAAAAGAAGGAGGGAGGAAGGAAAGAAAGAAGGGATGGAGGGAGGAAGGGAGGGAACAAGAGACACATTTATTAAGAGTCTACTATGTGCCAGGGGCCAAATGCTTTACAAATGCTCTGGATCCTTATGGACAACCCCAGGAGGTAGGTGCTATCATTACCCCCATTTCACAGTTGAAGAAACTGAAGCAAAAAGAGTTTAAGTGACTTGCTCAGGGTTACTCAGCTACTAAATATCTGAAGCTGGGTTTAAACTCACGCCTTCCTGATCCCAGACCCTACACTCTATTGCACTCTATTTCCTGCACCATCTAGCCGACTCTTAGTAAATGGTCGAACTTTGCCAAGGGTAGAAAACAGAATAGACAATAGTATTAACAACTGGTGACCAGTGCTAAGAAATGAAAGAATGAGAATACAAATGAGGATAGGGACCTAAAAGGCTCAAAATGTCTAAGTGAACTCTGACCCTGGCAAAGACTCATATCATGCAACCAACAGGAGAAGTTCAGTCCCCATTATGTGCATTGAGAAGCACCATAGGAACTTTGAGGACCCAGAAGGTCTCCATCCATATAATCTCCTCCCTATGCTAGATGGTGTAAAAAGCCTGGTGTTTAAATTCTAGTTTTGCCACTTACTAAGCTGTGTGGCTTTTGGTAAATTTCTTAACTGTCCTGTGTTCCACTGATAATATGGAGATGCTATTACTTGCAAAGTTTCTTCTCAGGAGACTGTTTTGTTAATTGTAGAGTACCATGAGGTAATATCATTCTCATTATCATTTATATAATGCTTCAAGGCTTACAAAAAACTGTAAACTCTGTATTCTTTTACCCTCGTAACTCTTGGAGGTAGGTGCTCTTATTGTCCCTACTTTACAGACAATAATAATATATCGCACTTGCAATGTACCATGTGGGCAGTTAAGTGGCACAGTGGATAGAGCATTGGGCCTAGAATTAGAAAGACCAGAGGTCAAATTCAGCCTCAGACACTTACTAGCTGTGCAACCCTGGCCAAGTCACTTAACTTCTGCCTGCATAAAACTGGAGAAGGAAATAACAAAGTACCTCAGTCTCTTGTCCAAGAAAGCTCCGTAGGCAATTGGTCCATGGGGTCGTGAAGAATTGGACACAACTGAACAAACAACAAATGTGCCGTACGCTGTGCTAAGCACTTTACGCGTATTATCTCACAACAAACCTGAGAGGTAGGTGCTACTATTATCTCCATTTTACAGAGGAGGAAACTGAGGCAGAAATAGGCTAAAGTGATTTGCCCAGGGCCACACATTCAGCAAGTGTCTGAGACAGAATTTGAACCTGTATCTTCCAGACTCCAACATTCCTTCGCTATCCCACATTACATGACCCTACGAGTCTGAAGTTCATACAATTCTCTTTAGCATTAAATGTATTCATTCCCCCACACAATCCTTAGCAGTTCTCCGTGGCCAAATTGATAAGCATTTCCCCTGGTCTCTATCATCATTAGTAGAAATTCCCAATGTGCTGCAGTGTCATTATATCCTCCATTGTTCCGTGAATGTCACACAAGCACACGTGGTTGCACCCATCATAGGGGTGCATACATACCCCAGACACCTACACTTGAAATGGCTTTGAATGTCATAGTTAAATAACCATTTCCTTTTAAGATAGGACTTACTGAAGTGAGAACCACCATAAAAGGATCATTGATGAGCATATGGACATCCTCTATCTGGCTAGAGTTCAAGAAGCTGCTTAATGAAAATTACTACCATCACCCACAACAGAAACTAGTGAAAGTTGTACCTGACTGATGAAATATCACAGTTTTAGAGAGAACCTTCTAAGTGTAGAAGAAGGGGAACGTATGAAATACCAGGACCCCTGTCCCTGACCCCATGCCTGAGGTGGTCCTACATTCTGGAATCTCTGGACATCAGATGAAGAGAAAAATTGTGCATTGAGCCATTATGCTACAATCCATTTTCCTGAAATAGCAGACATTGGGTGTTGTGAACAAACATTAGGTAGGCTAGAAGATTCAATATTTAGCTGTCATCAACTGCACAAATTACATGGACTTGGACTATGAATGGGTGAGTGGATTATTTCATCCCATTCAGGTTTGAGCACTTTTCATAGGCATAGTTGGCATTGAGTGCTACTAATTCAATGATGTTTTTTTGTAAGAGAGAATTTCTAGGAAAGGTTGTTCATTATTACACTATGCTAAATTGGGAAAATACAGAAGCACATTTGGATAAAATGTTCAGTGATGTAGTTTGAAACAGAGACGGTTGTGGAATTCAAAGCATTCACAGAATCACAGGAGCTACGTGCTCCAAGGGATTTGAGGGACATCTAGTCCATGCTCTGCCTTCTGATCTAACAATGGAATCTCTTCTATAACATCTCTGACAGGCAGGTCACTCATCCTTTCCTCGAATACTTCCAGGAACAAGGAGTTTATGATTTTGCATAGTGCCCTTCTCCCCTCGGGGGCACTTTTCATATTTAGGAAAGTTCTTGTGTTAAACCAAAATCTTCCCATGTAGAATTTCCCATGGTCCTGATTTTCCCCTTTGGACCAATATAGAATAAATCTAATCCCTCCTTCAATTTGTTGACCTTCAAACCCTTGAACAGAAATATTACATCTTCCCTAATATTTTCTCAGGTTAAATATTTACAGTTCCTTCACTTATACCTTTAGAAACTGAACCACTAATTCCTCAGTTAATAAGAAAATTAAATTAATTCTTATCTTATTCCTTGGAAATATGAAGTTTCACTAACTACTCAGTTCAAGAGTCAAACAGTGTGTTGTAGCAGAAAAGCATTCCTGATTTGAAGTCAAAAGACCTAGCTCTTCACTGTTGATCTGAACTTGGACAATCTCCTTAATCTCTTCAATTTCCTCATGTGTATAAAGAGAGAACAGATAGCCATAAAGGTCCTTTCTAGCCCTGGATGTATAGCCTTGCCCTGGCCTTATGAATTTCACCACTGACCATTCCACTAATAAAAATAATAAGTACTGACAGCAGCATTAACAGCTGATTTACTAAACAATTTCTATTCTAAACAAGAAAATATTTTGTTTCCAAATGATTTCAAACAAAGGATTTGAACCCTTCCACAGAGTAAATGTTCATATAATTTCAGACACTGCCAATTTTCAAAAGCAATTAAGTGAAAGCCATTTGAAAGTGAATATTCATATTGTGAAGGCTCTCTCTGAAATGGCTTCTGCTATTTCCCATAAATTATTTACACTTCAAGGTATTTTATTCTTCCAAATTTCTTATTTTCCTGTTCACTGCTGCAGATGTACTGGATGCCTTGTGATGATTTTATGCAGAATATATGGAAATAATTATATACCCATACCGGCAAAACTGTGGTTTTATATGCTCTGGTGAACTGTGGTTTCAGCTTGGGTTGCTGTCATTCATAATCTAGGAAGTGGTTACTTTTGTTTTTTAGTTTTAAGTTCAAAATAACAAAATCTATGACATTGCATTAACCTCTTTCCATTGGTATTTAAAGCAAAGATGCCATAATCCTCTAGTAACCGAGCAAAGCTGCTTCACGGTGAACTTTGCAAATGTTTCAGAATTCTATTGAGTCCAGTGTTACAGACTGAAGGTATTCATTGCACACACACTAAACAGATTGAAGGAATCTGGCAAGGCATGGGTTTCCCCCTTTAATCAAACACAGAGGGGAGAGAGAAAAACTTTATGAATCTTGAATGGAACTATGGGAAAATAAATCTCTGAAATACCACTAAAACAGTCATGTAATTCAAAATGAGGTTGAGGAACATAATTCTCTCTTGAAAACTTTATTTTGTTAAAATGTATGAATTTATTTTTGAGAATGCTTACCTAAATGCCATTAAATATCTAAAAAAGACCTAGTCTTCCTATCTTGCCAAGGCTAGAAATGCAGGGGCCAGTCATGGGCTTGATCCCAGATATTCACAGGGAGTTTGGAGTTGCTCTGTTTCCAACCTGGGTCAGTTTGCCCCTTGTTAGGCAACCTGGTAACAACTCATTCTGGAGGGCTTGCCATATTAAAGCTGAACTAAATTAGTGTGGGATACCCAATCAGCTTAGCCCACAGCTCAGAACTTCAGAGCCTATGATATCTACCAGCCTCAAGCTTCCTGGCAACAGGGACTGCAAACATGAGACACCACTGGAGCTAAATGCTATGTCTTGTTCAATTCACCACATCAGAAATAAATGAGATAATATATGTAAAGCACTTTGCATGTCATAAAGCACTATATAAAAGACTATTATTATATAAAAAGACTCACAAAAATACAAAAATCAAATGCAATCAGAAGGAGAAGGCTTGCCACCAAAATGGCAATCACTCAGTAGAGTGCTTTTGACCCCCGTGTACAGAGATCACTTATTCAATGGAAGTATACCACGTGTACAGAGCAAAGGAGAGGAATATTTCTTTAACTAGATAATGGGGAGTAGCTAGTAACAGGGTCTGTGACCATTACAACATTCTAAAATTATGTGAACATCAAAACACTAGCAGATATGAGCTCTGAGTACTATGAATTCACTAGAAGTGATGACTCTTATTCATCAGGAATAGTTAAGCAGATTGCCAAAGGATATTAACTATGCACATATCATTCTTAATAGAACCAGCTAAGTGTATTGGAAAGGCCACTGAATTGCAGAATACCTATTTTTGATTCCAGATTCTTTTATTTATTCTCTGAACTTGGGTAAGCCAAGTTCAATGTCTTGGCCTCATTTTCATTTCCTCGGACTAGATGATCTCTGAAGTCTTACCCATCTACTCTACATACTATGCTCCTAATAATCAAATGATGTAATATTTGTTTAAAAAAAACACTCCTCACGGTGTCTAGAACATAGTAGGTGCTTAACAAATGCTTATTCCAACACCACTGCCAATAATGTACAAAACAAGATAAAAGGAAATACATTTCACCTGCAGAAGCCTTAAATATAACATGAACTGCAATAACCATGATATTTATTTTTTTTTTAAACAAGCATAGGAAATTTGGTGAAGATTTAAAATTTGCTAAGATGAAAATAAAATTTGCTAAGAAGTGGGAAGGACATGGTACAATGCCAAGAAAGAATGTCATTCAATAAAAAGTGGTATCTAATGGTAAGGAGACCAAGAAATACCATGTTTAGAGGGTTTATATCCTTCCCTACAGGAAAAAAAAAGTACATTTGGGGAGTTGCTGGCTTACCTACTTACGCCCATTCTCTGTGTCTCAGCTCAGAGAATCTGATTCTAATTCTGTTCACTCCACCTTTACTAAGGGTGTTCTATCGGATCACTGTACAGTTAGATGCATCTTTAGGTAGACACAGGATAAAATATATCTACAGCATTTCTGTAGTTCACAGCTGTGGATACAGTTCTAAGAATTCTTTACTATCTTCCACTGAATTTAACCTTTGACCAACTTAACATTTTCATCAAGTTCCACACCCAACAGGAAGTCACAGTTGCTATTGTTAACTATCTTTCTCCTCTTTTTCTTTGGTTGGTAAAACGCCATACTATAGTTCATTTACCTCTCCAACTACTCCTCTGCTTCTTTTTCCACTATTTTTCTTCTTCCTCCTACGTAAATTGAAGTGTCCTCCGAAATTCTGCCCTTAGAAGCTCTTCTCTTTCATTAATCTCATTCCTTCTCACAGCTTGAACTGTGGCTACCCTCCACATGGCTCACAAATATATGCCTCTCTCTTGAGTCTGCCCCAAGTTCTATATATACATCCCCAACAGGGAGAAGTTAGGGAAGACATCTTAAAAACAAAAAGGCCAGAAGCAAGTCTCCTGGCTTTGCTCCAAATAATAGTAATTTTTGACTTCATTATCCAGCCAACATTTATTAAGTTTCTTATAAACAAAAGTAGGGTAATATATTGGACTTTTCCTCACCTTTCCCATGAAATCAATAACCAGATTTTGTTGATTTGACCTTTTCAATGTCTCCTCCTTCCTTTCTATTTCCACCACCAATGCTCTGGTTTAAGCTCTCATTAGCATTTCCTTGGATTATTGCAATAGCTAGTACAGAGAAGTCATTTAATAAAAGCTTGTGGAAATACAATGGAGTATCTTCTTCACTTATCTTCCTTCCTTCTCCCCTCTTATCTACGCTTCACCCCACTGCTATTAACCCTTCTTATTCATAGCTATGTACCTATGCAATTTTTCCACTTGAAACTTATTAATAGCTTGCATTTATATTTATTGGAGGAAATTATTTCATATTAACATGTAGGCATGCTACTATATATGTGTGCATATGTATACATGTATATACATAATATGCATATACATAGATATTAAACTGTCATTTTGCATATTGGTTTCTTAGATCAAAATTGGCATTTAAAACATGTACATGCAAGTACATGTCAGACTATCAGATATAGTTTAGGACTTAAAAAAGACTTGTTAAATATCAATATTAAATGGCAGAAAGATAATTCTGCCTTATAGTTTTCCTAGATAGACAAACTATGGGTTGAGTAAAGCAATATGCTAGCATTCATTACAAGAAATCTATGACCAGAAAAGAAAGTGGCCATGCCATTTAGTATAAGTGAGGACTAACTGATGGTGAGACAGTGTCCTCTACCTCTACCACTGTTCACATCAATAAGATTGCATATCTTTTCTAGTGTCTAATTCATCCTTCATGCACTGCCAAAGTCATCTTTTGAATGTATAACTCAATTATATCACTTCCTTGTTCAATGATCACAAAAAATTGAGTAGTTCCTCAATGCTTATCAATTCTAAGACTTTTAGGAAGAGAAAACAGTATTTGATTTCTCAATTTCACATATTTTCCACCAAGCTCAATAGAGATTTACATTTTAAAGATCAACTTCTTCCAGGATATACTGCTAGCTGCCTTTCAAAATTGCAACTTCACATGGATTCTGTACATTTTTTAAAGTTCTCATACTTTGTTGTCCTGTTGAGATATCTTCAAAAAACAGATGGTAATGAAACCCAAGCAAAGCAGAAACTGTAATTACTTAAAAAAAAAAAAGCTAAACCAAACCAAATAATAACCCACTTTACAAAGACTCAGGTGTGAGCAGTAACCTGGAGAACCCCTCTTTCCCTCACAGAAGCCAGAGGAAATGTTCCTTTTATCAAGAAGTGTATCCTTTTAAATACTTTCCACTGACAATAGAGTCTTAAAGGTGATTTCAACTTTTCTTTCCATGTTGTCGAATTTGCATGGATTCAGGGGAAACCTCACCACCAAACACCTCCTCCTTTTTCCTTCTTTTCCTCTTTTTCCTCCATTTTCTTCCCTCCTTCTTCTACTTTTTTTTTTACTAACACTGATTTGAAACACATATTCATAGGTCATTATTAGTTTCAAATCTTGTGAAAATTGTTTCTTTGAAGATTGATGCCTATAGATTTGGATTGACTAAATAAGATGTAACACATGATTGTAAATGCAATAGTTTTATGCTTTAATGAGCAATGGATATGATATATACAGGTAAGCATGGAGAGACATATGAATCGATGCTAAGTGAAACAAGCAGAAGCAAGAAAATGATCCACACCACTACAATGACATAAATTAAATAAACAACAGTTAAAATGGAATTTTGTGAAACTATCATGACCAAGTTTGACTGTAAGGAGGGGATATGATAATATGTCAACACTGACTTCTTTATAAAGGTAAGAGACTATAAGTATAGAAGACTGTATATAATGTTAGACTTAATTTTGAGGGACTGCTTTCCCCCTTTCTTTAAAAACTAACTATAAATATACACACATGTAGACATATATATATATGCACATATAGACACATATACATACACATACATATATCCATACATAATACATATACATATGTGTGTATGTATATAAATTGCCATATGAGCTTTTAGGAATTGTGGCTTTCCTATCCTAAAAAAAGACTGAATGACCATAAAATTCACAAGGGATAGAAAGAGTCCACAAATGTTGAAGTTCTCTGTGGAGAAGGAGCATGGGATGTGAAAGAAAGAGTACATGTGTAGCAACAATCTTCCTAGCACCTCCTGTGGCTGTGAAAAACCAACAACCAGCACACAGAAGGCCACTAACATAGGTTCTTTGATCTGCTTTACTAAGGAAATTAACTTTAAGGGGTTAACAATCTCACTTTAATCCAACATACAAATATAACTCACTTAGTTTGGGAGAAGAAGCCAGCACCCTGAACTTCAGAGTAAATATAAACAAATTACAAACAGAGAGAATATAAACAGACCAAATCACAATTCAGTTACCAAAGAAGAACCAATGGGTCTGGGTTAGCAAAGCAGGGGGATGGCTACAATGGCTTGCCCAGAGTCACAACACTCCTTCCATGAGTGAGCCCCAAAATTCAAACACCAACCTTGGATCTTATATATCCATCTCAGGGCCCTTGATTACCTTGGTGCTGAGAAGCACTCAAACAAAGAACAGGGAAAAATCCCATTTTGCTGGCCATTACATCTGAAAGGAAAGACTTCTCAAAGGTACTTAATCACCTCGGCATTCCAAAGGAGAAGACAAAAAATGTCCTGTCCTGCTTACCATTACATTGTCTTAGGGAGGAGAACCGTTCCAAAGACAAAAAGATCCCATTTTACCTGCCCCATTCAGACAAAGGCCAGAATCATTAAAGGCATTTTAGAGAAGAACAGCAAAAAGTACCATCTTAATTACTGATACTATATGCAGCAACAGTCAATCAAAAGTAGAGTATACTGCTATGCCAGACTAATCATAAGTGTGAGCAGCTGTGCCTTCCTTTGTTTGCTGAACCTCTTATAGAGTCATAAGACAAATCTTGGCCAAAACTTGCCCTGCTACCACATGCTGCTGCTGAAACCTAGTGAATTTATTCACTCTCCATTCAACAAACTGTACCCTGTACCCAGTGTCCTATCTCCACCCCACTTCCAACCTAATATCTGCCAGGTAAATCAATAACATGTACTTTTTGGAGTTGTTTTTTTTTTTTCTGTTCTCTCACATTATATTTATTTGCTATTTGTACTTGTAATGGGTTTTGTCTCCAGATAAATATAAGCTAATTTTTATTGCATTCTAAGTGTTTGTGGTAGAGGGTGTGGTGAGGAGAGAGTGCAATGACTAATAGGAATTTACAGAGTAAACTAAAGGGCAGGAAAAAAACAATGTCTGTTCAACAATTCTGGAAAGAAATGATGTCTTCCCTAATCTGGGAGCTCTGAGCTTTACCGACCTTATTTATTAATAAGGGAAATGGATAACACGAACCAACAGAGCCATTGTCACGAGCTGTTAAAAAAATAATGAAGTTATATTGAGGTCTTTAATGCAACCCAGGGAAGTGGGGAGGAGGGGGTTCCCTGAGAAGGGGAGAAGAAATGGATATATGGGGAAATATGTAAAATAAAAGATCAACAAAATCATATATTTTGAAACACAAATTTTAAAAATCTTTTTTGATAAGTATCCATTGTGAAATGGTTCATAGTGTTTTTAGAAACTTGTACTTAATTACTATTAGTACAGAAACCTAAAGTAAAAATTACATACTGGAACTTACATGTAACTCAGAAGAAAAATGGTGGTACAAAGAAATGTAGTTATTTATCCAAGCTGAAAACAGGAGGGCATACCCTGCTGGAGAATGGCATGCTCAAAAATTTTAGTGTGGTAAACTTTCTATTATCCCCCAGTTATCCCCTTTTCAGCTCTGAGTATTACTAGTGAGGCTAACAGGATATTTGATGGTGGACCAGCTAAAGGATGGTCAAGATACAAGCAGGGGGAATGGAGAGAGAAAAAAAACTAACGACAAAAGTTTGAAAGAAAGTAAAGAATGGGAGTGTAAAGAGGGCGCAAGAATGAGAAAAAAAATGGCACATTTGCTACAACATCAGGGGAATGAAAATGCCACAAACGTTATGCCATGTGCTCCCTAACTTGAGTTAATCCCAGTTGCCTCTACTGGAAAACTCCAGAGGGACACTAGATACCAGCAATTCTCATTACTGGTTACTGGGTCATTTCCGACAATACCTAGTTTGGTCATTCAAAGAAGCAAGGATATTTAAGGATTATGACACATTATTCCTGTTTCTCGAAACCTCAGACATAAATTTGGTCTTAACCAATATTACAAGGAAAATTTTTACAGGAAATCCTAAGCAAAACAACATGAGGAAAAGATGCAAGGAATATGTAAAAATCTGTCCCAGAAGGCGATTGCTCAAAACAGGGTTTGGATGCTAAAAAATGAAATATGAGAAAATTATATTATAGAAAAAGTAAAGGCTTGATCATTCAAAGTAAATTATAGTTAGAGGTAAAATAAAATTTTGAAAAACTGCAATGAAAAGCAAAGTATCAATTACTGATCATAATTTAGCTAAATATTTGTGAAAACAATTTAATATATGTATGATAAAAGTCAGTGGCTGCTATTTATACCACATATAACACCCTTAAATTTACTAAAACCAAAAGAACAAATAGTGGAGATTGGATAACGACACTCATATTTTGCTTAGAAGACATTTAAAGAAAAAGGAAATTATTTAAATAAAGATATAAGGTAAATATAGAAAGATCTAAAGAGCGTAGTGCAAAATTCTAAGTCAGGGATCCTTAATCTGGGTTCTGTGAGCTTATGTTTTTTTAAATAGTGGTTATTTCAATATAAATGACTTCCTTTGTAATCCTATGTACTTTATGTATTTAAAAACATTATTCTGAGAGGGATCTATAGGCTTCATCAGATGGCCAAAGGGATCTAACACACACACACACACACACACACAAAATATTAAGAACTTCTGGTCTAGAGAATATACACACACAGACATATAAATGTGCGTGTACATATTCACACAAACACATACATGTCTATGTGTACATATATTCACAGAACTTTATTCAATATATGAGGGGGAAACATAGGCATGCTCAATAATAATGACTGAACTAGAAAGATTCCATATATGATTAGAAAGCTTCAGCTCATTAGAGATGTGTTCCTAAAATCCTAAATCTTCATTGGACTATGAACTTCATAAGATTCTTCTGTGACTGCCTAATGAAATTCTCCCATTAATTAAGCACAAAGAAATTTATGAAAGGCAGATACTTTCTGATCGGCATCTACAAATATCTTCTCTTAATTCCTTGGGCACAAGGGTCTAGGAAAAAAAAAAAAGGTTTACTCTCCTTATGAATTCTCAAACATCACTAATAGAACAGATAGTCATTCTTAAGGTCAATATGTAAAAGTCTGGAATATGTTGGTATAGGCATGCTACCTAAAACTTGGGAAACATTCTTAAGACAAGATCTCAAATGACATTTCTTGGAGTCTAGCTTATACACTATTAGGTACAATAGACCTTCTTGGAGTACTACATGTAAATATATGACTATGTAAATGTATTGTCATTCTGAATAAAATTATATTTATAATACTAATGAATTGGGAGGGATTTGGAATACAGTAACTAGACATTTTATGAAACAAAAGTTCTTCAAAAATCTGTAGTTATAGCATCTTTCTTAGTGAAAGGGGAAATTTTAAAGGCAGGCAAATTTTTTTTCACCTACAGCTTGCCTGCATCACACCAAAATAAATCTTGATGGTACTGGTTTGTTGATTAAACAAGTAATTACTGGAGCACATATTATGTGTCCAGAACCATTCACTAGACTCTGTGGGAGTAGAAAAGCAGCACTGCCACACACATGCCAAGCATAACATCTTTCTGATGAGGAGAGGAAAAGGGAATGGAGCTATGATTTCATTGGTGTAAAGGGTCCCTGGTGAGAAATTTTATAGACCAGTTTAGATCAGCACCTTCTCCGCAACTTTTTATCTTAGAGCAATGAGAAGTTAAGTGATTTACCCAAAGTCACAATGCAAGTATATGTCAAGATGAGATTTGAACTCTGGTCTTCCTGGCTCCAAGGCCAGTTCTTTACACACTATGCCTCTTATACAATTTATCTAAAGGACAACTATCACTGCTTTAAAGAACCAGAGAGAAAGGACCAACATGGGAAAAATGGGACAAAGTTTATATGTATAGAATATACGCATATCACTGCTAAAAGGGCAGTGATAACAGGAAGAGACAGGGATAGGAATAGTCAAGAAAAAGATTCTTGGAGGAGGTAAATTATGAGTAGATGAGTAGATGTTAAAGGAGGTGAGGTAGATTTATCTATATTTCTATATTTATATCTCTATATTTATAGATAGATATAAGTCTACTCACCTCCTTTAACATCTATGCCTATATCCACATTAGACAGATAGCCAGATAGCCAGAAAGACAGAGAGGTAGAAAGGTAGGTAGGTAGGTAGATAGATAGATAGATAGATAGATAGATAGATAGATAGATAGATAGATAGATAGATAGATAGATAGATATAGGGATACAGGCATAGGCATAAAGGAAAGAAGAGGACATTTCCAGGGAAAAGGAAATACCCTGGCACTTAAAAAAATGCAGATTTGGCTGAAACATAGGTTCTACTGGGAAGTAGAGAGAAGAGAGATGATGAAGGAAAGGGAGAAGAAGGCAGAGCAAAGGAAGAGAGAGTGGAGGAGAGGGAAGAGGGAGGAGATGTAAGAGGAGGAGGTAGAGGGGGAGAAAAAGAGAGAGAGGGAGAGAGTAAGAGAGAGAGAAAGAGAGAGAGAGAGAGAGAGAGGGAAAGAAAGAGAGAGAGGAAGAGAGAGACAGACAGACAGACAGACAGAGAGAGAGACACAGAGAGAGAGAGAGAGAATGAGTGTTAGAGTTCCTCATACACTACTCTAAAGAGTTTAGATTCAATATAAGCTACTTCAGGTTACTAAGTTGTGTTCTGCCATAATGAAAAGGGTAAGTAAATAAGATTAATCTGGTCCAGGGGTTCTCCACCAAGGTAAATTTCAAAAATGTCTGTAAACTTAGATGGGAGAAATTATACATTTATTTGCCCTAACCTCCAAGTGAAATATACCATGTCTTTCCATTTGGAATGTAGGTGTTAAAGGAGGTATAGGGGTTCCATAGGCTTAATCAGATGGCCAAAGGAGTCCATGCATGCAACTAGGAAATAAGATATACAGGCAATGGGGCATAGAAATCTATCTTGCCCTACAAGAAAGTAAGGGAAAAAGGGATGGCGGGGAGTGGGGTGTCAGAAGGGAGGGCTGCCTGGGGAACGGGGCAACCAGAATACATGCCATCTTGGAGTGGAAGGGAGGGTAGAAATGGGGAGAAAATTTGTAATTCAAACTCTTGTGAAAAATCAATGCTGAAAACTAAAAATATTAAATAAATAAATAAGGAAAAAATAAAAATTAAGAACACATGCAATAGATTGAGCTTTGAGAAACTGTTTTGCATCACTTATTAATAATTTTCTTAGCTTCAGAAAAAATAAGAGGAGCTTGATGGCTTGGTCCAACTTATTCATTTTGTAAATGAGGAAATCACTTCCAGGAAAGGTTAGGTCCTTTGGCCAAGGTATTGCAGTTATATGTGCAGTGTTGGAACTGGAACCTAGGTCTACTAATTCCCAGTTTATTGCTTCCCCTCACTTTACCATGCTGTCTTTTATATGTGAAATGGCTTTCCAGTATATCAGCATCAAGCTTTAGTACAGACATGTTTGGAGATGGCTTTCCCAAAATTCTGGAGGACAAAAAAATGCTCCATGAATCACCAGACAATTCTCCATCCATGCTTAAGATCTGAATTGGGGAAGAAGAAAGCCAATCATGGTTATAGTGCTGCTTAGTTCCCTGCTTGCTATATTATCTGAAAGTATTTTAAAGATAAAAAACAAGGCCTGTTTTCTATAACTTAGAAAAGGGATTCAACATATAACTTCATTGATATAAGGAACTTCTGGGTGAGAAAACTCTCTCTACCAAAACAAGACAGTCAGTAACTTCTCTGCATTATAAGTCTTAGAGAATTGCCTAAGGCAATTACAATAATTATTTAAGTGTCCCAGGTGGCATTTGAACCATGGGCTTCATGGCTTTGAGGCCAGTTTTTTCTCCACAATGCAACACTTCTTATCATGACCTGAAAGCTAGAAGAGATGGAAGAAAATAAAAGGAAAAGATTAAAAAAATGGAGAAAGTGGAAAAATCAAAGAATTAAAAGAAAGACCATTTTATGAAGGCAATGGAAGCAGGTCAGGTCAGAGGAGAAGTACAAATTTATTTAAACTAAATTATCAATGAGTTACTTGTGAACTGGCCTAGGCAACTTAATAGCCATATCAAACATTGTCTCCCTATGAAAATGTATTTTGAGTCTTAAATGAGTTACTTACAAAAGTACTTTTGGATACAATCCATTTATAAGAGGATCGTTCCCATATGCTTTAGCTTCCCAACTATATGTAGGTAGAACACATGCTGCATGTGGGCAGCAATCATGTCTTACACTTATTTGTTTGTCGATAATGCCCACAATACCTTCACTGAGGCACAATGTATGATGTGCTCTAAAAATATTCGCCGTACAAGAGGCAAGACCACCGGTTAGGACTGCCTTAAGACTCATGTGAACACCTATCGGTCCCAACACCAAGAGGAGTATCTCTGGATCTTTGTATGCTGGGCTTGCATTATCACTGGAAACAAGAGTCTTTTTAAATGAAAAGGAGTAAAAATATGAGATGTTGCCTATTTGGTTGAATACCATGAGATTGTATAGTCAATATACAGCTTTAAAATACTGAATGGTAAAATAATCTGAGTTAAGAAACTGCTTACAGGAAATAAATAAAAAGTAAAAGTAAATCCCCAAATAATAACAATTTGATTCTTCCTCTAATTCCAAATGGTTTAGCCAGTAGTTTTCTTGTTTTCAATGAACTTAAACTGATATATAAATGTCTGTGGCTGGATGTCAGCAAGAAAGATGCTTAGTTGGACTTATTTCTAGTGGACTTATTTCTTCTATTCCATAGCTGAAACTTACAGCTGTCAAAAAAAAAATAGGCAAGCTAAATAGAAATGGGAAAATATATATCATCAAAGAAATTATTTTTTTTCCATTGGGGAAAAAATTAATCACATTCCAAGCTCTTATAAAGAACACTGGAAATGGATTCTGAGGAGCCATCCGTATTGAATCCCACCTCTGACAACTGCTACAGCTTTAACCATAGACAAGTCACAACCTTTGTGAGCTTCATGTTTTTGATCCGTAAAATGGGGATATAATGGTATAATGGTAGTACCTACCCAGAAGTTGTGGTAAGGCTTAAAAGACAGCTTTCTTTAAAAGTGCTAGGTGGTACAGTAAATATAATGCTGAACCTGGGATCAGGAAGACCCAATTTCAAAAACAGCTTTAGATTGTTATTAGCTTTGTGACCCTGGGTAAGTCACTTAATCTGTAAAATGTGGATAATAATTATCTGTCTCACAGGGTTGTCATGAACATAAAGTGAGATGTGTATAAAGTGCTCAAAGTGATATATAAATACTAGCTGTGTGAATATTTTTATTATTATTATTAGTGTATACAATTAGAAGCAATATAAGAACCAAAATTAGATTTTTGAATTTATGTATTTTCACATTCCCCAATAGCCTATTTTTCAAGCTAACATGTCACTATATGTAACTAAACTGTCATTTGTTGTTTTTATTTAATATTTCAAAGGGTGTTTTTCAGCACATAAAATACAAATCTAAGGTCAAATTTTTTTTTAAAACGTGTGTGTATATATGTACACACACACATATATAGCACACATTATAGAGACAAATATAATGTATATATAATGTGTGCATATACATATATGCATATATATTCATTCTTAAATGAAATAATTGATTATTGTTACACTAAAATTCAGTTACACCTACTTCTCAAAAATGTACAAGTAAACCTCAAATGAAGGGCACTATAACAAAATGTCCAATATCAGAAATAAAGGTATTGCAACCTTTACATAGGTCAACAGAATTCTTGAGTTTGTCCACTTTGTTGTAGTATGACCAGTGGGCCAGACCAAAGAAGTAGTGATTAGCATGAAAATCTTTTTTTTTTTTTCCAGGGATAACCTTAATGGAGAAAGAAATAAAACAGAAAATCCTTTGGACAATAAGACAAACAACAGAATGAGAAGCAATTTAATCAAGCAATAAGAGAACTTAGTTTTCTGTATACAATGGCCAACATTAAAATAACTCCCCAAAAAGGTCTAAATTTTGTTACTTAGCAGTGAGACATAATTGCATAAATTTGCTGTTGGCACATAAATGATGAAGATATTGAGGAGACAGAACACTAAGGAATGGAAAGCCTGGGAGGGAAATTCCCCTACTGTTAAAAAATATGGGATATTTGGACAACTTTGGTAGTTGCTTTTATTCTTTTATCAGTGAGAGGATTAAAACACCTTCAAATCATCACTCATCAAATTCCAGATAGAAAGGAAAATATTTGTGTCAGAATACTACTCAGGATTGCTTTTGAAGAGTCTCTCCCAAAAGATGTGTCATCTACTTTAATACCTCCACTTTCAGGTATCGGAAAGTCAAGTTTTGGCATGAATCTTGGCTCTCTTTAGCAATTCAATGGCTTTCACATACTCTCCCCCTCCCTCATAAAACTCCTAATTACATTTTCCATGATTTCATCCGAGTATTGCCAAGTAGAATACACACTTCTGACAATGAATCAGGGATCTTTTTTTTTAATGCCCTTCTAGCCTCTTATTTTCATATTTATTAGCTATTATAAAAGGACATTCTCAGTCTCATCATCAGTTAGCAAACAGCACCGTTTGGAAGATTTGGGGCCAACCAGAATTCCTTCCAATGTGGCCTCACTTCTTTGTGTTCTAAGATGACCACAGACACAACAGCCACATTTGCCTTCCACTAGGGAAAAAAAAATGACTTTAGCATAAATCTTCAACTCCCTTAGCCAGACCTGATTTATTAGCATTTGGGGTAACTCAAATATTCTTTCAAGGTGAGGAGATGACAGCTCTTAATCCCTCTTCTGAATAGCTAGGGGCCACATTTAAAAGCAAGGGAAGGTACAATCCAGTTATTTCCATAATGGTTCACATCCATCTGCTCTTAAACAATAGAAAGGCTTCTATTAACAAGAGTTGAATGACATATACGAAGACCAGATACTGGACCCTCAGCCAGATCACAGTGTTGTTTCAGGCCAAGAATTACTCTTCTTCCTTCACTGCTTGCAGTAGACTACAGCAAGCTGCAAAAAAAACATTTGTAATACCCTATCCCACATGACTAGGGTTTGGGACATTAGCTTTCTTCATGATCTTGCTGTTCTTCATCTAAGATCCGATACTTTGGGGATTTATCTTTTTAGATAATATTTGATATTTCAATATGTTTTGACAATATTTTAATAATTGATTTTATTTGCAATCTATGTATTTTATGTATTTAAAACCAATATTCTGAGGAAGGATCCCTAGGCTTTACCAGACTACAAAAGGGCTGCACATCACAAAAAAGATTTAGAACATCTGCTCTACACTAATATTTTATATCCTGCATATGCACATTCAGCAGGGGCAGGGCTCATTAGTGCATTTTTCTGCTTCACTATATTTGTTTTTCAGTTTTATTTTCAACTTCCCTCCCTTCAATTTCAGCCTTTCACAGTCCATTTTGGGAAAGCTCTTTGACACTAATATGCTGCTCATAATTGGGCATGAAGCTGTCAACAATTTAGGCAGCAATGTTTTGACACCTATGAAAATTAGACTGACAAGTGAAATATTGGGAGTGCCTAGTAGTTTCTTGCATTTTTTGGTTGTTTACTTTATAATGACTTTTTAAAGTATTGATTTTTTCCCTAAATTATAGTGAATATTTCTGGGCAAAAGATCAAAGTTTTATATCTATATCTATATGTATGTATGTATGTATATACACATATATACATACTTATATATGTGCATATATACACATATGAATATTGTACAGAGTAAGTTTTTGTCAATATTCACTATCAAAATTCTATGTAAATTTCCATTTAAATTAATTCTCTAACTTTTAACTCAGCAGAGTAATAAAGAGCAGGACAGTAGAACAAGGAAGAAAAAAAAAGTCAGCAAGTAAATCAAACAGATTTACCTGCAACTCAGCTTAATACATTCTGAAACATATTATCAAAATGAGATGTAATTTTATGGCATGAATCTTCTCATTGCTCCTGGTAATACATACTCCACTTCATTTAGAGAGTAATTTATTAACAATTCTAAAAAAGCAGCACTTCCACTGTCTTTTCTTTAATTAAGCACATTTTAGGTTTCATTAATGACAAGGGTATTTGAGTTTAATTACCCAATTGCATTTTCCTGTAGGCGAATTACAACCTGCTTCCTTTTGTTCTTGATATATTTTTTTTGAAATTTCATTTAAATTATCAACAAATGCAAGAACCTATTAATTATCTATTTAAATTCATTAAAGTTTGACAACGTATCAGTAGCTAAAAGGAAAGTTCTACACAAGTAATGGAATGATATTTTCACAGTGCTTTCCATTTGAATCCCATAACAATGCTGTAAGGTAGGGACCAAAGGTAAAATTACTTCTACCCTTGCACCTCTATTTTGTAAAATGGAGCGGGAAATTGAGATTCAGTGGGATTAAATAACTTGCTCAAAGCTTCACACTTTGTAAGTATGAGAGGCTCTCTCTCCTAATTTCAGATTCAACATTCTTCTATTGTGTCATGCCATTCTATCTCACTGATATAAGTATAATGAAGACTGGATTATTCTCTCTTAAAGCCAGACACCCAACATGTGAGTTCATTGGCATAGGAGATTCCTAAAAGAGGAAACTCCCTCTATCAATGCAGGTGTGCCAATTCACCTTCTCAACACCTTAGAGTTGCCCAGGGCAGCAGCTTCAAATTCAAGTCAAAACAGATGCCTAGAGGCTACTTATTTACTTAGAAAACCACAAATTAATATTTTATTGCTAACTTTCATTTTTATATCACCTACAGTTCTTGAAGTATCCTGTTGTAACAGTGTGTTATAACACGTAATAATTTTCACTGCAGGACTACAAACTGTCTTATTTGCCATGATAGTGGTTTGATGTCTTAGTTACAGGTATTTTGATTAGTAGAAAATGAATTAATGTACATGTGCCACTTTTCAAAGCGTAAAGAAGAAATTAATTACTTTTAGGAAAATTATTCATAACATGCTTTAAGTTTTGTTTTTCTTTTCAAAATATAATTCAGAAATCTCTATGAGACCTTACATCATGCACCGGAGTTCAAATTCTGTCTCATACGATTATTAGCTATTTGACCCTGGGCAAGTCACTTAACCTCTCTTTGCCTCAGTTTCTGCAACAGTAAAATGTGGATACTAATGATACTTAACTCTCAGGGTCTTGGTGAGGATCCAAAGAGATACTATTTGTAAAAAGTGCCTAGCAGACTTACTGACACATAGTAGATGCCATATAAATGTTAATTCCCTTCTCTTCCTCTTACTGGAAAAGAAAGGGAGCACCAGTTAATAGAAGGATGAAACTGACAGAATGAGGGAAAGTGTACTTTATATAATGATTTATGTATGCATCAGAAGCCCTAGGTGGAAATTCAAGAGGAAAGACTGGGGTGCTTTAGTTCTGCATTTATTTGGCCTAACACCACACCCTTGACACTAGGGAAGAGCTATGGGAAAAGGCATGAAAATGCAGAGAAAGGGGGCTGGTCTAATTATTACCTAAGGGTAGAATGCTGAGCCAAGTATTCTGATTTGCAATCCTTTGTCAAAGGAGAGTCAAGGGGTTGTTAATTTCTGCAGCTAACCCAAACAATTTGGAAGCTTATATTTCCTTAAAATTGAGTATAATGAGGAATAAGCACACTGTGATAAAAGTTTAATTATTTAAATAGTACTTTAAAGTTTGCAAATCTCTTTATGTATATGATCTTAATTTGCATAGCCCTGTGAGATAGATGCTGTTATTTATAATCTCCACTTTACAGGCAAGGAAAATGAGTGTCAGTGAGTTTAAGAGGCATTGCCAGGATCTCCACTCTAGTTTGAGACAGGATTTGAACCTAGGCCATCCTGAACCCAAGTGATGATCAATCACCAGGACCTAACAACAGCAAGGGATGTGAATTGCCTTTCACACAAGTCCTCTGTGTGCCCCTTAACATGTGTTCTCTAAGTGTATCCAATCTTCCCACTGATGCTATGTGTGTGTACGAGAAGTGTGTCTCTGATTTATGATGAAAATATTCTATTGCTACTTTACTTACGATGACATTTTATTAAATACCTTTGGCTTTAGTTAACTATTTCCAACACATGACCAGGAACATCAAACACATCAGTGAGGGCTTATGAACTCTGATGTTGAAAAAACAAAATTGTAGCAATTACCTTGGACCTGTAGCAGCCTTTCCGGGCAGAACCAACGTGTGAGAGTGATGCTACATTAATTTGGAAGCAAGGGGGATAGTAAATATACTTATGACTATGATAGCTTGGCATGCCATTCCCTACTGTCCTATATGAGCATTTTGACCCAGGCAAACTGGCCTACTGACCATGCCCAGGACACAGCTTGTGCCTTCCTGTTTCTACTCAGGTTACTCCCTCTGAATAAACTTCTTTTGCTGTTGTTGTCGTTGAGTTTTATTCACAATCGCATTTAGGGTTTTCTTGCCAAAGGTACTGGAGTGGTTTGCTATATCCTTCTCCAGCTCATTTTACAGATGAGGAAACTGAGGCAAGCAGGGTTAAGTGACTTGTGCAGGGTCACACAGCTAGTAAGTGTCTGAGGCCACGTGCAAATTCAGGACGGGGAGTCTTCCTGATTGCATACTTGGCACTCTATCCACAGCACCACTTAGCTGCATGTTTTTTTGTTTTTTTTTTTTTTTTTTGCTGAGATGTCTTTTATTTGACTCACACAGACATATAGAACATCTCCACGTTTTTAATCCACTTGGGCTTTGAAAACAGGGGAAGGGAAGGAAACAAACATTTATTAAGTACCTATAATGAGCCTGGCATTGTGCGAAGTACTTTATAAATTTGATGATCTTCACGGCTACCCCATGAATTAGATGCTGTTATTATCTCTACTTTATAATTGAGGAAACTGACACTAATGGTGGTTAATGACTTGCTCAGTGAGAGTGAGTATTAAGTGCCGAGGCTGTATTTAAACCCAGGTTTTCCTGAATCTGGGTCCATTAACATACCTACCAATGTTGCCTAGCTGCCTCTATGCAGGAAAATAATTAGTTAATACAAGATTGTAATTAGGGGCAAAAAAGCATTGATTATGCACCTACTAAGTACAAGGACTGCACTAGGTACTTTACAAATATTATCTCACTTGATTCTCACATCGACCCTGGAAAGTAGGTGCTATTATTATGATCATTTTACAGTTAAAGAAACTGAGTCAGGCAGAGGTTAAATTGCTTGCCTAGGGTCACATAACTAAATATTTCTCTGAGGCTGTATTTGAACTCAGATCATTGTAATGTCAGAATAAGCCCTCTATCCACAATATCACCTGACTATCTGAATCAGCTTGAACTATAACAACTTTTAGCAAAATATGAATTTAGATTCTGTGACCGCTATGAAAATAACCTCTGAGATAAATATAAACACAGAAACAGGATTTATTGGGAACATGCAAATATATCATAGATTTATTTTATGAGAATATATTCACTCACATTTTCTTGACACCTTTTTTTCCTCCTTCCCTCCTTCTTTCCCTCCTTCCTTCCTTCTTTCACCTTCTTTTTCCCTCCCTCCCCTCTCTCTTTCTTTCCTTGCTCTCTTCCTTGTTTTCCCCCTTCATTCCTTCCTTTCATGTGGTCTAGACTGGAGGTGCAGTTGACACTCCTGAGCCCTGTTCACTGCTGATTAGCATGAAAGCTATGACCTATTCAGTTTCTGACCTGGGCCAGTTTTCCTATGCTTAGGCAGCCTCACAATGCCCTGCTGTTAAGGGGTCACTATTTTGGTGCCAGACTTGGCGTGGACACCCGGTTTCTAGCCCTATTTCAGCTAAGAACTCCTGGACTTAAATGATCTACAAGCCTCAGCCTTCCAGTAGCAGAGGTTACAACTGTGCAATACCACATCAGCTCCGAGTACCGCCTTTCTACGGAACACTGCCTCACAAAATATCTGTTGTGTTCTCTGAATCTCTATAGCAACAAGAAATAGAGAAATTCCATTTAAAACAATGTTAGACAACATAAAATACTTAGGGGTGTACCTGCCAATACAAATCCAGGAACTATATGAACACAATTACAAAACACTTTTCGTACAAAGTCAGATCTAAACAACTGGGAAACTATCAGTTGTTCATGGATAGGCCAAGCCATATAATAAAAATGACAATTCTATCTAAATTAATTTACTTATTCAGTGTCATACCAATCAAACTCCATAAAAGTATTTTATAAAGCTAGAAAAAATACAATTCATTTGGAAAAACAAAGGGTCAAGAATATCAATAAAATCAATAAAAAAAAAAGTGAAGATGGCTGACAGTATCAGATTTCAAGCTGTATTACAAAATGGTAATCATCAAAATAATCTGCCCAAAAGGCAATACAACTGTGCATATACCTTCATCTAGCAATATTAGCACTAGGTCTGTATCTCAGAGAGATACAAATAAAAAAAGAAAAGAACATGTATGTACAAAAATATTTATAGCAGTTCTTTTTGTGTTGGCAAAGAATTAGAAATCGAGGGGATGACAATCCACTGGCTGAACAAGTTGGGGCCAGACTTGATACTATTGGCAATAAGAAATAATGAGCAGGATGGTTTCAGAAAAACCTGGGAAGGCTTACATGAACTGATGCAGAGTGAAATAAGCAGAACCAGAACACTATACACAGTAGCACTGATATTGTACAATGATCAACTGTGAATGACTTAGCTATTTTCAAAATAAAATGATTCAAAATAGTTCTGAAGGATTCATGATGAAAAATGCTATCCACCTCCAGGGAAAGAATTAATGGAGTCTGAATGCAGATTGAAGCATTTTTTTAAACTTTCTTTATTTTTCTGTTTGTTGTTGTTTTGTTTCTTTTCTTTTGTAACATGGCTAATATGATGTTTTGCATGACTGCACATGTATAATCTATATAAAATGTCTTGCCTCCTCAAGGAAAAGGGATGCAAGGGAGGGAGATAATTTGTAACTCAAAATTTAAAAAAAAAATGTTTAAAAGTTTCCCATGTAATTGAGAAATAAATAAAATAAAAAATAGTGGTGAATGCATTTTAAATTAAGGATGCGAGTACTAATATTGACTTCCACAAGACTAGTATATTATGATATTACTTCCAAGTGGGCAACTTCTCTCTTCTCTTGGCCTTAGAACTAATGATGAAAAACTCATTTTAAAATAATTCAGATTTTCTTAACCTCAACAAGCCAACCTTGCTTCCTGTAAAGATGTTGTAACATGATATTGACTGACAAATAGCACACTAACATATGTCAAGAGAGGGGGAAAATATGATGCCCCCAACCTCAGTGTTCCCTGACCTGCTTTGTTCTCTATACCTCGCATAATTAATAACTACTTTGAGAATCAGTCATGCATTCTTTACTGGCACCTCCGGCATCAAATGTCCTGACCGTCCCCTCCCGGAACTAACAACAGGACATGCTACATGGAACAATCTCTGTCAAACTGATTTAAGGAAAGATAAGTAACTAACTTTCATTCCCTCCAAATAATGTAATTTATGGTATATAAAATTCCTATAATTTTATAATACTAATATTGATAATGCCACTATGACTAATACTACTGCTAACAAAATTGCCTTTTAATTTACAAGATCAAAATGTATTTCCAAAAAGAAAGATAAGAGTAGGAAATAATAATGAATAAAAGACATTCAGGACCTAATGTTTCATATTTTGTACTTGAATGTGGAAAACAAAACTATGAGACCATCACCCCAAAAATCAACAAAAATTGTAAATAACAAAATTGGAAAATCCTTGAAAGGAAATGTTATTTATATTAAAGTACAGGGACATTTCCCTTCAGATTCCTGCCCTGTTCCACTCCCCTAATAAAAAGGAGACAGGAGTCTTAGATGTATATTTTATTCCATACTTGTACTGGATTTATAATTCTACCTGTTAAAACTAAAATAAATTAATATATTCCTTAATGTAGATAGGAAATAAAATTCTTTTAAATTATAACTTTCAGTCATTTTTTAAAAAATCACTTTCATACTCACTGATTACTACACTAACAAAAAGTTTTCAAATATTACCATTTTCTATAAATAATCAACATGAACCAATCTAATTAGACAAACATTAAATACAGAGAATAAAATACACTAAAAATGCTAAATTTAACTTGCTTAGAATTAGTCAGTTTGAAGAAAAAAAGAGGTTAGAATTACCTAAGCATCTTAAATATTATGAATTTTTTTTTCTGTTTAAAAAAATCTATATATTGTTCTAATATACAAATATGCAAAACTGTATATTTCTATTCAGGATGGCATAACAATAATAGCCAAAACCTTCTAATATTATTCTCCAACAGTATTAAGCACAAGATAGATATTAGATAACAACTTCAAAAATGTTCCTTAGGCAACAGTAAAACAATCTATTATAGATTTTTCCAGAATTAAACAGAAATGTTGTTACCCTTTCTAAGATATCTGATTGTGTCTTCTGTCCTCACTGTGTGTGGGCTCCAAACAGAAACAAGCTTGGACTGCTTTATTTCAGGTTTGCTTCATGTCTCCCCAAACAATCTCTCACTGCTAATCTACCAGACTTTCTTCTCTTATGGTATGAAGGGGGAAAAATATCAAGGCATTAACTCCTCAGGAAAAATCATAACACTAGGACAGATAGGATTAAATATCAGTTTTGATTATTTATAATTCCTAAAGTGGTTGCATAACTAGAGGAGTTTATGTTTTACCAAATCACAGTCTGAAACAAAACTAACATGTTATGTAGCCAAACTTGTGATTTTCATGGGAAAAAAAAAACACAAATAGTTATAATTTATATAAGTTTTGTAGAGTTGGGTTGAGTACAAAACAATTCATAACATAATTAAAGGTAGGTGAAAGACTTCATTTAGAGGTTTTCTTTGAAGCCACAGGAATTATGAAAATTAGCACGTTCAGCATAGCAACTCACGAAGTCTTCTGAGGCATAGGAAGACTGTGACCAAAATAGCTGTAATGAAATAACATCCTCAAAATAAGAAGGCAATAATATATGTAAATTTACAAATATATATATATATACATATATATATACACATATATACACATATATTTGAATATTTTTGGAATTTCAAAATATCTTTTAAGCTAGCATTGACTGTTTTTTGGCTGATGGACTACTATATTTTTTTTCCTAGCGCAGTGCCTTGACTTTAATATTGATACTAATAAAATGATGATTATGATACTTAGCATTTGTATGGTGCTTTTTAATTTTTTTTCTTTTTGGTAAATAGTATATTTTTCCAATTACATGTAAAGATAGTTTTAACATTCACTTTTATAAGATTATGAGTTCCAAATTTTTATCCCTCACTTCCCTCCCTCATCCCTCCCCAAGATGGTAAGCAATCTGATATAGGTTATACGTGTGCAATTATGGAAACATATTTCCACATTAGTCGTGTTGTAAAAAAACAGAATAAAAGGGAAAAGCCACAAAAAAGTAAAAATGATATGGTTTGATCTACATTCAGACTCTATAGTTCTTTCTCTGGATGTGGATTATATTTTCCATTGTGAATCTTTTGGAACTATTTTGGATCATTGTATTGCTGAGAAAAGCTAAGTCAATCATAGTTGACTTTATTACACAGTGCTACTATTACTGTTCACAATGTTCTCTTGGTTCTGCTCACTTTACACAGCATCAATTCATGTAAGTCTTTCGAGGTTTTTCTGAAATCCAACTGCTCATCATTTCTTATAGTACAATAGTGTTCCATTACATTCATATACCACTACTTGTGCAGCCATTCCCTGATTGGTGGACATCCTCTCAATTTCCAATCCTCTGCCACCACGAAAAGAGCTGCTATAAATATTTTTGTACATATAGGTCTTTTCCTCACTTTTAAGATCTCTTTGAGATACAGACTTAGTAGTACTACTGCTGGATCAAAGGGTATGCAGAGTTTGAATGCTCTTTGGGCATAGTTCCAAATTGTTCTCCAGAATGGTTGAATCAGTTCACAACTCCACCAACAATGCATTAGTGTCCCAACTGTCCCACATCTTCTCCGACGTTTATCATTTTCCTTTTCTTTCCTATTAGCCAATCTTATAGATATGAGGTAGTACTTCAGAGTTGTTTTAATTTGAATTTCTCTAATTACAAGTGATTTAAACCACATCTTCCTATGCCTATAGATAGCCTTGATTTCTTCCTCCGAAAACTGCCTGTTCATATTCTTTGACCATTAATCAACTGCAGAATGGCTTGTACGCTAGTAAATTTGACCCATTTTACTATATATTTTAGAAATGAGGCCTTTATCAGAAAGACTTGCTGTAAAAAAAAAACAAACAAAAAACAAACAAACAAAAAAACGTTTCCCAGCTTTCTGCTTTCCTTCCAATTTCAGTTGCATTGGCTTTGCTTGTGCAAAAACTTTTTAATTTAATGAAATCAAAATTATTCCTTTTGCATTTCATAATGTTCCCTATCTCTTATTTTGTCATAAATTCTTTCCTTCTCCATAGATATGACAGATAAACTATTCCTTACTCTCCTGGTTTGCTTATAGCAACAGCCTTTATTTCTAAATTGTATACACATCTTGACCTTATCTTGGTACATATTATGAGAGATTGGTCTATGCCTAGTTGCTGCCCTACCATTTTCCAGTTTTTCTAGCAGTTTTTGTCACATTATGACTTCTTATCCCAGAAGCTAGAGTTTTGGGGTTTATAAAACAATAGACTACTATAGTCATTTACTACTATGTCTTGTGTACCTAATCTATTCCACTGATCCACTACTCCATTTCTTAGCCAATATCAAGTAGTTTTGATGATTGCTGCTTCATAATATAGTTCAGATCTGGTATGGCTAGGTCACTTCATTTGCATTTTTTTTCCATTAATTCTCTTGATATTCTTGACCTTCTGTTTTCCTAGATGAATTTTGCTATTATTTTTCTAGCTCTATAAAATAGGTTTTGGTAGATTGATTCATATGGCACTGAATAAGTAAATTAGGTAGAATTGTCATTTTTATTATATTATATAGGCTTACCCTTGAATAAGTGATATTTTTTCCAACTGTTTAGATCTGACTTTATTCTTCTGAAAAGTGTTCTGCAATTATGTTCATATAGTTCCTGGGTTTGTCTTGGCAGGTAGACTCTGAAATATTTTCAATTGTCTACGGTTATTTTAAATGGAATTTCTTTTTCTATCTCTTGCTGCTAAACTTTGTTGGTAATATGTAGAAATGCTGATGATTTATATGTGAGTTTATTTTATATTCTGTGACTTTGCTAAAGCTGTTTAATTATTTCAAGAAGCTTCTTAGTTCATTCTCTAGGATTCTCTAAGTATATCTTTATATCATCTGTAAGTTTTGTTTCCTCATTGCCTATTCTAATTACTTCAATTTTTTTTTCTTCTCTTATTGCTAAGGCTAACATTTCTACTACAATATTGAGTAGTAGTAGAGACAATGGGCATCCTCGTTTCATCCCTGATGTTACTGGTAAGGCTTCTAGGTTATCCCCGTTACAGACAATGTTTGCTAATAGTTTTAGAAAGATACAACTTACCATTTTAAGGAAATCTCAATTTATTCTTATGCTCTCTTTTTAATAGGAATGTGTGCTGTATTTTGTCAAAAGCTTTTTTCTGCATCTACTGAGATAATCGTGAGATTTCTGTTTGTTTTGTTATTGATATGGTCAATTATGCTGATAGTTTTCCTAATATTGTACCAGCCCTGCATTCCTGCAATCCCACCCAGTATTGCTGTATTATTCTCATAATAAATTGTTGTAATCACCTGCCTCCAGGCCTGGCATTCTATACATAACATGTAATAAGAGCTTAATAAACATTTGGTGGATTAAATTGGCTTATTAATCCTCAATTAGATGTCACAGTGTCCTTTTTATTATTTAAATTCGTGTGTAATCTGAATCAGATTTATTTTAATCATGTCAAAAGATCCTCCTGAAAGATTTAGGAACTTTATCTAGAACTGCATTACAGCACTTACTAGAAACTAGAAAGCAGAAACCATGGGCTAGACCAATACAAGCGGGAGTATAAGTGTGTTGAGCCAAGAAATACCTCCACTGATGACATTATAGGTCCTTAGATGCATCAAAATAATAGACAAAGATATGTGGAAATAATGTAGTTTTACTATTCGTTAATTTAAACCAGGCTATTATCAGATGATACTTTTATTTATTCTTTGAAGCATCCCCTTGCAGTGGGTTCATCTCAGGTGTGTAATCCTTTTTTTTTAATTTTTGGGGGGGTTTGCAGGGTAATTAGGGTTAAGTGACTTGCCCAAGGACACAGATAGTACATGTGTCAAGTGTCTGAGGCTGGATTTGAACTCAGGCCCTCCTGACTCCAGTGCTCTACTCACTGCACTTGCACTGCTCTAGCTGCCCCTCAGGTGTGTAATCTTGAAGCTAGAGAGTATCAAGAAGTTTTTCCTTGTCTTTAGATAAAATAGTAGATGTGAATTCTATTTTGCTGTTTTTATTATCTTAAAGTTCAAATTTTTTTTTTTGCTTTTGTTTTACCTATTTCCTTTGGTAATGTGTTCTAACAACTCAAAACTCTCTCATGCACATACAGACTTACTCTCAAAATGTAATTATCTTGATTTAGGAGAATGCATTTTAGTATCCACCATTTATGAACAATATTGACAAAGTAGATGATGACTGATGGCATTGTATCCTCTTAACTCTTGCCATTTGTTATAAAAAGTTGCAATAGAAACCAAACACACTAATTACAATAGCATCCATTTAGGGCAGATTTTGGAATAAACTGAATCTATTTTAGACTCCCAAACAAAGAGTTAGAAGCTGCTAAGTGGTGCAGTGGACCTGGTACTGGACCTGGAGTCGAAAGATGGAAATTCAATGATTTCTGCAGAATAGCTGTGTGAACCTTAGAAGCCATTTGAATTAGCTAAGCCTTCTTTACCTCCTCTGTAAAGTGGGAATAATGATAACAACTATCTCATAGAGTTGTATTGAGGATAAAATTAAATAGCATGTGTAAAGCACTTGGCAAATTTAAAAGCATTCATCAACCCTGACTTCGGTGTTGTAATGGGATTCTGAGAAGAGATACTATCTTAAAATGAAAAAAAAAAGTAATTAAAAACAAGAATTTAACCAAAATAATTTTCTTCTAACTTCTAAGATCTCCTGGGACTTCCTTTTAAGGGTTATTTAGCATCTTGGAATAGGGAAGAAAGAATCATAATTGATTTTTTTAAAATAGTATTTATGGCCCTCCAAAGAAACAAATAAACAAACAAAAGGACTGGCTCATGAGAGCTCTGGGGTGAATACCATCTTGACAGACACAAATTAATCAACAATCATTGATATTGAATACCTACTATATCCAGGCACTGTACTGATAAGTCAAAGGGGCTGATAACTGAGGGAGACACCATGCACATGAGTAGCACACGCATGTATACAATAGATGTAGTAACACAGAAGCCGTTCTAGAGTCGCTTTGCCAACTCCTACTTGGTTTAATAGGACCTAGGTCCCCAGGGGATGATGATTACTTTACCTTCAGCAATCTATAAGTTAACCCCAAGGAGCTTAGTACTTTTGTCCATGAGTCCTTAGTGGTGTGCTCCATACCATTTGTCAGCCATTAACTCAATTAGCTTTTAGCAAAGGCATTTATGCAAGTAGGTAGGTAGGTATATAAGTAGGTAAAAACAGTTAGTACAAATAAATTCCCCCAATGTGGGGACTTTTCTCTTCTTCAACACACACAAAGTTTCTTGGGGAGAATGGGTTCAAACTTAGCAGATAAGAGCAGTAAGGTCCATGTGACCAATACAATTCCTGGTTACTGGAAAGTCCTTTTCTATTTTTGTGGAATTCTCGTAAGGGAAAGGTATGACATCAGTAATAGATAAACAGATCCACTGGGGTGATGAAAAAGTAATGGAGAAGAGTTTCTCTTGGCTAATCTAAGAAAGTCACTTGGCTGATGAGCTGGCTTCTTACTAAATCTGGCTGATGAAGTAGTAGGATAGTCAGCTCTTGACCAGTAATCTCTTCAGACCTCGCAAACCTTACAAAGTAACTAGTTGCTTTGTCGCCTCTCAAATCCTGTAGCTACTGCTATTAGTTCTAGTGGACTCAGTCACTTGGGGAACTTCTGATGGGATGTTAGGATTTCTTAAAACCTCTCAATTACTTGAGGAATATGAAGAGGGAGAAACTCCTCACACCAACTGAATTCTTCTGAGAGGGTTGACTGAAGCCCTTCCAGCACCAGATTGGCCTGCTACTGTATTATGTTATTCTGAACTAGAGAGCTGCTCTACACAAAGATCCAGAGGTAAGCCTGACTCTTTTGGACAATTATAAAACGTTTCTTACGTCACATAATCTATCTTTATCCAGTCCTCTCAAATTGAGGATTTATATACTTCTCATTTACATTCTTTACTGACTGATTCAATCTAGCCATTTTAGGCCTTTTTGTGGTTTCATTCTCAGAGGTGTATCTATCTGGGGAGTGAAATCCTATCCTTCCAACTATCCATATAGTTAAATATTTTCTGTCACTAGAAAGCTGAGTGGAATGCTTTTGGCAAAGTCCACTGAACCTAAATGTGGATAGCTGGTCTGGAGAACTGCACTTCACCCAAATATTACACATGGTGATGGAACATCATTTTACAAAGTTCTAATAGATGACTTCCTCTCTTAGTGTTTACAAAAAAGCTTTCCTCAACCCAAAACAACAGAGAAAAGGGGAAAAAAGTTCCCATCCTAGAAAGAAAACCGGGTCCCTACAGAACTTTAGGACCAAGTAGAGCTTCCCCCCAAGGACTGGGGAACAGAGGTCAAGTGGTCTCCTCATCTAGAGGAGAGAAATTAAACTCTCCCGGGTGAAAATTCTTCCATGATTCTCTTCAGCATTTAGGACATTCCCAGTAAAGAGCCAGACTCAAATCTTCTCTGAGTCCCTGTATTATAAGATACCTTAAATTTTCTCAAAGGGATCTCTGCCAGTGCATTTGGGCAATCCAGATGAATTCCTAACTCCTTCTTCTGGACAAGCAGGTTAACTTTAAAGGAAAATAAACTCAGAAAAACCCCAAAGATGGATGGAGCTCCCAAAATAAGATTAAGCACTTGGTATTAATTACTGAGGGTTTTTAGGCCAACAGGAAATTCTTATCCTATGGACCATAATCCATAAAGATCTCAGTTGAGTTGTCTGGACACATATCAGAATAAGGAAAGCGGCTGAGATCTGAATAAAAGGAAAAATGTGGGAGAAAAGAGTTCAGATAGTGTACTCTAGGTGAACTGCAAGGCAATAATATTTTAGGGATACAAAAATCCATGCTCATCATAGCTTCCACACTTGAAAGGTTATAGTAATAAAAGGGACGTTTGTACTTAACACGTATAAAAGGCAAATATAAAAGGAATAACACAGCTTCTGTTTCCTTGAAGTCCTTTTATCTCTTTGTAGAGTCCATAGGCATTTCTAGAGTTCTTTAATGGGCTCCATGGATTGGTACCCTTATAGATTCCATAGCTGATACTACCTTTTTCTTCAGGGATTATGATTTCAGAAGTTGCTGTTATCCTATATTGACTGTTTTGTCATATCCTTTGAAATGGACCACCACCATTACAATGCCTTCTGCTAAACCTCCAGTTGCTAAGGCAAGGATTCAGCTTGACACCTTGTGAGAGCTACCATCTTTCCTTTTCCCAGCACCCAAGCAAGAATGAAGAAGAGTAATAGCAGTGGTTGTATGGTCCATGACAGTAGCTGATGACCCATATAGGTTGAGTAGGAGGTTTTCTATGGTCTTGACAAATATAGAGAAGTTCAAACTAGGTTGGGCTTTGAGGGGAAGATCATCTCTTCTATTTTGTAGATCTTTATATAACATCCAGTTGGAAATGTCCAATAAGCAGTTTGAGATGTGATAATGGACCTAAGGAGAATGATTAGGGATGGCTATCTACATAGAGACAATAATTAAACCAACAGGGGCTGATGAGTGAGAAAGCATACAAAGAAGGGGCACAGGGCTGACAAGATTCATTCCCCTTTTCCTCCAACATTGACTAGTAGGATTCCATAAGAAACAGAAGTCTAATTACATTGCTGGGCCTATCATGCTCCTTTGTATGTGGCCCAGCGTATTTAAAGATGCAGAAATAAGGTCCTACTATTCTGTTATTTATGAAAACACACCAAGGTAGTACAAGATAACACAGGACATTTATGTACTTTTTTTTTTCTCATGGGAAGAATTAAGGTTTAAGGAAAGCACTTTGGTAAGTAAAATGATACAAGTTTACTCAAAATAATTTCCTCTTTGCTTTAATCCATTTTACAAGGAAAGTGCTTTGAACACAAATCTCATTTAAAGCCATGTACAAAAAAATGAGATGGATTTTTACTGTCAACTCTATGGGAACATTCTTAATAGTACCAATAAGAAATAGCGCTAAAGTCCAATCAAACTGCAAAGTAAACACAATACACACTGAAGGCATCTTTTATTATTGTGTTATCATTATTATAAAATGAACTTAGCATTTGTGGCTAGGGAGAACTGAGGGGGCGGAGCCAAGATGGCGACCAGAAAGCAGTAACTGGCATGAGCTCCCCACCAAATCCCTCCAAAAACCTATAAAAAAATGGCTCTGAACCAATTCTAGAGCTGCAGAACCCACAAAGTGGCAGAGGGAAGCAGG
>CM053623.1:322530231-322545271 GCA_028646595.1 Phalanger gymnotis | reverse complement strand
AGCCCTGCTTCCCTCTGCCACTTTGTGGGTTCTGCAGCTCTAAAATTGGTTCAGAGCCATTGTTTTATAGGTTTTTTGGAGGGACTTGGTGGGGAGCTCACGCCAGTCACCGCTTCCCAGCCGCCATCTTGGCTCCGCCCCCCCAATATGCTCCATTTTTAAGTCTATTTGTTGTTTTCATACCAGTTTCATCTATGAATGCTCTTGGGACAATGTGGCTCATTTATGTCACACAACTAATTTTCTTTAGACATATTTATCTTTCCATCTTTTGCCTTGATTTATAAGGACATATTTTATATAATTGTCTTTCATCCTGTTTCATAACTTTTGAAAATAAATTTGTGTTCTAATCTGGCACTGGTATATCTCTCTCTCTAAGGGGAAAGGGAAATATAAGCATTTATGAAGCAACTATTATGATCCAGGTGCTGTCTTAAGTGCTTTTATAAATATTATATAATTTGATTCTCACAACCAGGCAGGTAGATGCTATTACTATTCCCCTTTCACAGTTAAGGAAAAAATGGACAGAAGATAAGTATCTTGCTGAGGGCCATAAAACCAACAAGCATCTGAGGCAGGATTTGAACTCTAGTCTTCATAACTCCAAGTCTAGAACCTTATTCACTACACCACCTAGCAGCCTCATAGTTTTAGATACTTTCAAGTATCCCCTGGGTAATGCAGTTTCTAGATTCACTTTGCCTCCTCATGCATACAGTTGCAAACAATTGTATTGCACATAACACATTAGCCATGTAGAATTTCTTGCCACATGACAGTCATCAAAGACTGCCTAAGTGGAAATCACCACATAATTACTACATAGTTATAGATTCAGAATATAGGCAATATTTAAACAAAAAGACATGTATGTTCTAAGGAATGAAAACCAAAACATAACTCTGATAGTAATGCTAAGAGAATAGTCTAAAATCTTTACCATCTATGATTCCTTTATTTCTCCATTTCAATTTCATTCAGACCACAAGTAGCTACTGTGTGTTAGACATCAGTAATATCTTACATTTGCCTAGTTCCTTCTATCTAGCCACGACCTTTTACATGCATATTTTTTCAAACTCACAAAAAAAAAAAAAACTTGCAAAAGAGTACATTCAATCTGGAACAAGAGTGGTATGATTAAGACATGAAGACAAAAGGCATTAATAAAATACATTTTTTATGTTTCTGTTTGTCTTTTTTTTTACATAACTATGATTTCTCATCATCAACATTTCTCTCCCAGAGAGTCACCCTATAGAACTTTTAAAGACAAAATTAAAAAAGGAAAAAAATCAGAACTCATTGAAATGCCCTCAAAGTATTAACATGTGTACAGCAATTGTAGACATCCTACCTATGCAAAGGGGTGGGATGTGGATAGCTTCTCATATCTTATTTTGTGCCATGTTTATTCCTTATCATTTTGCAAAATTCATTTTTGTTTTTTTGTGGTTGTTCTTTATAGTTACATTGCTGTAGCCATTATGTATATTGTTTTATTATCTACTTTAATCTGCATCAGTTTATGGAGAGCTTTTAATGCTTCTCCATATTCATCATATTCTTTATTTCTTAGTAATTTCTTAGTAATGTTTCATAACATTAATAAACCACAATTAGTTTCTATCACTATGCATTTGCTTTATTTCTAATTCCTTGTTATCACACACACACACACACACACACACACATGAAAAAACCCCCAAGACCTGATATAAATATGTTGGCATATTTAGGGACTTTCTATTTATCAATGTATTCTTTGGCTGTAAGCTTTGTAATAGAATCTCTGGGTCCAAGAGTACGAACATTTTAGTTGCTTTATTTAAATAATTCCGAATTGCTTTCCAAAATGGCTATAATAATTTCCATCTCCAGCAACAATTCAATGATCTTCCCACACTCTCCCTCCGACATTGACTGTTTTCATAGTGTATTCTTTGTCAATTTTTAGAACGTGAGAAAATTTCCGGGTTTCAAAATTTACATATCTCTTATTGTTAATGATTTGGAGAATTTTTTCATATTGTAAATACTTTGAAATTCTTTTGAGAACCGTTTGTTCATAACCTTCTGATACAAAGATTTTTTTTGTTCTCTGCTTGACCACTTCCCTTTTTATCTGAGGTGCATTAATTTGATTTTTACAGAAAGATAACAATTCCATTTAACAAAAGTTATCTATATTATCTTTTCTAATTGTCAATATCCCTTGTTTGGTTAATAGTACATATCACATTCCATAGTGGTGAGAGGCATGTTAAACTTTTTAATATTATGAACTTTAATGTTAAAGTCGTGTGTCCATGCTGATTGTATTATGAAATATAGCATAAGGTGCTGGTTTAAGCCTAATTTCTGCTTTCCAGTTTTCCCCAAAATTCTTAACAGAGTTCTTACCTAAGGGATTTTTGTTTTCTGGTTTATCAAACACTAGGTGACTAAGTGCCATTGTTTCTGACTCTTCTTTGCCTAGTCTGTTCCACTGATTCACCTCTGTATTTCTTAACCAATACCAAATGATTTTGAAGACCGGTGTTTTATCATATAGTTAGAAATATGGAAATACTATAATCCTTTAATTTTTCCTTTTAATATTTTCATTATTTCCTTCTGTATTCCAGATCTTTTATTTATTTTTCCAAATGAATATTTGCCACTAAGTTGTATGTATATATATATATGTATATATATATGTATATGTATATATATATATACACACACACACACGTAGGAGTGTATATATCCCTTTAATAATTTGACTGGCACAACATTAAAACTGTAAATTAACTGTTAGTATTATCACTTTTATTATATTGACACAACTTTGCTATGGATTATATAAGTTATATGGAGGACAGTGTAGCTGTTCTTCACTAAATCTTTTCAGACAGAAAAGAAAATGGGTCTGAGGGCTATAATGAAAACAATGGATGTTACCTTTGCTTTCATATATCAGATTTTTTTTCTTAATAAAATGTCAAGTTGGTAGAAAAAAAAATTGAGCCAAGAATAATTAAAGCCCAATCACTCTTCCATCAGATAAACCTCACGCATTTTATGAATTTATTAAGGATTAAACTAAATATATTATTTAAGTATGCTGTGGACAACATGTTTTCAAATCTTGAAATCTCCTAAGAATCAACATTTACTCATCATAGTAACTAGAAAAGTTGCTCGTGAATGACTGGTCACTTGGGTGTCTACAATGTCATACCATGTTTAAAATCTATAATTAAATCTCATTTGTTCTGTTATAAGAGAGAAGATGTTGCTTTCTGTATGGGCTATGGCAAAAGAAAAAAAAATGGTTTTGTCGATCTTATATGTAACTTTAACCAGCATTAGCCAAACTCATAACTTCCAGGAATCAAAAAATCACATGTGGTTCCTAGATTTTGTGCTGGAAGGGATCTTAGAGATCTCATTGTGCAATCTCTCATTGTATAGATGAACTGAGATAAAGAGTAGTTAATTAACCACCTCAAGTTCACAGGGGTAGCAAACTGCAGATTTAGATATGAATCCAGATCTTTTCATTCCAAATACAAGAATCTTTCCCTTTTATCTTCCTGACTTTAACTTTGTCTTTAATGTCCACTTAGTATTTTATATCTATAATCAAAGAATTACCATCGTGCTTCTCTAAAATTCTGTTCCTTATCTTAATTATATTCTACTTTTATTTATGATTATTACATATATACAAGTAGGCACATTTCAGTTATGAAATCCAGGAGGATGATGGTGAGAGTTTATACTAATACATTAAAATTTATCCATATATTTTTAAAAAAATTTTTTTCTAAAACTTTTCCACAAACACCCTGAATAATGCACACAAGTACATTTATCAGCTTTTACAATGCCAATACAAAGTATAAATCTGAGGACTCCATCAAAGCCCTACTCTGATGCTTCATGAGGGTAGGTTAGCTAAGTTCTTATGTGGAGAATATAAGCTGTGGCAGGTCCCACAACACAAAAAGGCCTAAAATGCAGAACTATCAAAAGACTAAATGCCTGCCATCAAAAAACCAGCAAACAATATGGTCAGAGGGGCTTATCATCAGAGCATGGGCCACCATGTTGTTCATTTTTTCCCATTACTATGAAACTGTAGACATGAAATAATCTACTAAAATGTACTAGTAAATGAAATCTGATGTGATGGATGGAGTATGCCTGTTGATGAAGTCACTGATCCTTGAAAGAAAAATGGACCACTTCAATACTTTGATGATCTATGATTTGATCCATGTGGGTACTACCAATTAAGACCCTAACTCCTCTGTTGTTGAGTAGGTGCGCTTTTAGAAGTGCTGGGGCTGAAAAACTTCATCCCCTGCAGTCAACATGGTGATAAGCTTCTCAGAATGTAGTTGTTGGTCTTTATATGTCAGGCAATATTGGCTCTCTACTCATGTTTTTCCAACTACCTAGAACCTCCTAGAAGTTTTTCTCTGCTCATATAAAAATATATGTTCTCATTAAATCAGAGAGGGCCCATGGCATGTAATAGATAGAGGGCAAGGCATCAGAACCATGAAGCCTTCTACTCCAGTTCTGCCCTTGACATATAATATTTTACTACGGCAGAGTCACACAATCTCCCAATGCCTCAGGCAATTTTTTGTGTCTATAAAGGACAGAAGAATTTCTATGTTGGTAGAGGGAATTTCTGCACCAGAAGTTTCCTATACCAATGAAATAAAAAATCAAAACTTGCCTACCTCCACCAAGCCCTGTTATTTCTGTGTTATGGCTGAATTCTTAGGCAACAGCTAAAATTCATCCACTTACTTGTTGTCTAAAACTCATCACAGAATAAGTATTCCATGATCAATACATGAGTTTACATAAGTTTCAAACATGACAATAGTAAGGAGGATGGATTAAGGATCTCAATTCAGAAATGTCCCATTTATCATGAATGCTACTCTTCACTAGATTGCATTGTCTAAGACAGTTCCAAAGACTTCAGATAACAGAAAAGGATGGTGACTGGATTTTTAGTAATTGAGGTGAATAAGAATTCACTTCAGTGAGGAAACTCCCACTACTAAAGCAAGTTAGTATGTTCTCTACTACATATAATCCTACGGGGCTCCCTAGAGCAAGCAGCAGCATCAAATTAAAATAGAAACAAGGGTCCATGATCCCTGAAGACTGCATACTGACTTAATGTAATATAATCTAGGCTTTATTTATTCATTCATTCATTCATTCATTTATATGAAATATGTACCAAATACTTTTTTTTCTTTACAGCATACAGAGGTTAAGTGATTTGCTCAGTCACACAGATACAGTATGTGTCTGATACAGCACTTGAACCCAGGACTTCCTATTTCTGAATCCCCCTCCTAATCTACTGCTACCCTTGAGACAACAAAAAAGAAAAACAAAAACATTTTGGAAAGCTTGCTAATGCCCACTGTGAGAATGAAAAAAAAAGTGAAGATGAAGTAGTGGGTCCCAGCTCTGCTCTCTATTATGCCACATTACTTTTATGTAAGTTACAGAAATCAAGAACATCAGAATTTGGCATTTTTTTTCAATGCAG
This sequence comes from Phalanger gymnotis, assembly GCA_028646595.1. Lineage (NCBI taxonomy): Eukaryota > Metazoa > Chordata > Mammalia > Diprotodontia > Phalangeridae > Phalanger > Phalanger gymnotis. The sequence goes on along the minus strand of CM053623.1, from coordinate 322,539,693 downwards.
AGTGAAGTAGAACAGAGGATATGTTTATATGGCTGAATAAAATAGAGGTGATAAATTTTTTTAAAAACAGGTATTTTAAGGAGAAAATTACTCCAGGGTAATATCTATAGAATATCTATATACATATATACACATATATGCATGTGTGTGTATATAAATACACATACAGATATACACACATATGTTATTACAAGTATAACAACATATATTCCATTGGTTATACATGTATGTGTATGTGTTTGCATGAGCATATAAAACCACATTGGAAGATATGTTGTTACAAGCATGTTCCCACCTTTTATTCTACTAATTAGTTGATTTGCTTTGTTGTTTCTATATTAATTGCTCTGTACTATAGGTTTTGCACAAACACACAATAATCTTTCCTTCCATTTCATTGAATAATAAGACATATATACATATATGTACATATGTACACACACATACACACACATATATGGAGAGACAGACAGATGTCCCTTACACGTCATATTCTACTGTGGTGTTTTTAACATAAATCAAAGTTAACATTTTAAAACAAAGTGGAGGGGTATTGATTATCTTCAATACTTTTTAAAGACAAAGTAAGTTTTGACTAATGCACCAGAAGAACAAGGGTCATTTGAAGCAATGGAGAGAGTGCTGAAACCCTCTCTTTTATATTCTCTCTCTGTCTCTCTCTGTCTCTGTCTCTCTGTCTCTCTCTCTCTCTCACAGACTCCTAAAATGGGGCTCAAGCCTGAAATTAATTCAAAGAGATTACAGACCAAGCCTGCACAACCTGGGGCCCATAGGCCACTTATGGCCCTCTGGTCAGTTGCAGCATGCCAAAAAGTTACTGGAAGCCTGTGAAAAATGTAGAGAAAAATATTCTTTATACATGGAGGAAATTCTTTGGTGCTCAGAAGTTAGCACTCAGGCCCATGGGCTGCAGGATATGCAGGTCTATTAAATATAGACCTTGGTGTTGCACCTGAATTTAAGTCTGAGTTGGGACAATTACCAGCTTTGTAAACTTGACCAAATCAAATGACTTCTCTGAGCCTTATTTTTCTCCTTTATGAAATGATAATGACCCTACTTCCACTACTTAACTCAGGTGCTGCTGTGAGCAAAGAAGTCTGTCAATTGTAAAACAGTACACAAGAATTATGAGGCAGCCATGGCGTAATAGAGGAGCAGCAGTGGATGTGAAGTCAGAAGACCTGGCCTACAATCTTGGCTCCAGCCCTTAGCTGCTGCCTGAACTTTGGCAAGACAGCCATCATTCTACCTTTTGGAGAGTTGGATAATAATATTTGCATTTAACCTATCCCATAGGATTAGAGTGAAGAAAGTGGTTCACAAACTGCAAAGTACCACAGAAATGTGAGTTATCGTTAGTAAATTCACAAAGTAAATGTGCAATTATTCTTCATCTTCCCCCTGGGGAAATGTTGCTTTTCCTACCTACTCTGAAATGTCATATTTTATTCGGATAGACAGTCGAGTTCCTTGTCTTTGAATATTCTTTTTAATTCAATTTTGTTTTATTTTGGGGGTAAAAATTCTCTCCCTCCCACCTCCACCTTCATTCTTTTCAAATGGTAGTAAAAATAATCTCTTTTTTTTCTGCAATAATAATGTATTTATTGATGTTCCAACATTTCTAAGTCTATCTATACTATTCCAATCCAGGTTAGCCACAAAAACCACAATGGCATTTATAAAGTGCAGAGAACAGGAACTATATTCCAAACAAGGAATTTTTTTTAAAGAAAACATTTGAAGTAAGCAAGTAATTGACCTTAATTGGTTAAGGGCCATCTCAAAGCCAACCTTACCCTCTGCACTTCCCTATGATAAACAAGCCCTGAAATTATGTTACTTACTGGTGTAAGAAGGGTATAATGGATGCAGAAGCCAGGTTCAGAAGGAAAGTATTCATCAGAGACAAATCTTATCCTGATTTGATTTCCTTTGGAGATCTGTTTCCCTGGCACAGCACTGGAGCCACACCAGCGCCCTAAAATAGTCCCATCACTGGGCTCCTCAATTTCTACAAAGTCATACCTGTAAAGAGAAAAAAAAGAAAATTGACACAGGTGTGTGCTACATGATTTAGGCAACATTAATTCACATCTTTGGATCCTAATAACCCAGTTACCAAAACTATGAGCTAATCCTAACTTCTACTAGGTTAAACACAAAGCTACATATTCCAAAAAAGGAAACATTAAAGATGAGTTTACATTCGGGGGGAGAGGAATATGAGTCTTTGCTCTTGACTTTTTGAACTTGGCTGTTTACAAGGACCAATTTAGCAGATGTTTGCCAACTGTCTACTTTGCTCTTATAGGAAAGCCATAAGAACTCAGCCCGTCCTTAATTCTTGAGTATTTCCCTGTGTGGCCATCTGAGGCTGATAATCTGACCCCACTCTAACTTTCTAATCTCATTTCCTACTATGCCTATAAATATATGTTTTGTTGCCGTCAGGCTAGCCTATACAATGTTTCTCCAAAAGACTTATACCATCCTCTACCATCCATTACTGAAAGGACCATTCTTCTGATCTGAATCAACTATGCAAAACCTTACCCTCACATCCGTCAAGGTCCAGCTTAGACTTCTCAACCCATAGTGACCTTTCTTTTGCTTGAAATATAACTGTACTTACTACCTTGCCTGCTCATTTGACAATTATATTTTTATATATATGCCATATATAAATATACTACTATATACCACTATATATACTACTATATATTAATATACTATCATATACTACTATATATTCATTACTAGGGTTTTTGTATGTGTATGTAGATGCATATATATGTAAGTACATACATACACATGTACATACACACACACACACATATATATATACACATACACATATATGATCAGAAGAGTACTGAAATAGAATAGAAAAGCATTGGAATTGACATTAAACATATAGTTCAACCATTCATTTTATAGATGATAAAGCTGAGAAATAATCAATCAATAAATATTTTTAAGCATCTACTATGAACCAGGCACTGTATTAAGCACTGGATGGTTTGAGTGACTTGCCCAAGTTGATTTTTTTTAAAGGAAATGAGTAAAACAAATCAATCAAAAAGCCTTTTATTAAGCACCAGCCACTGTGATAGGTCCTGGCAATATAGAGATAAAAATGAAACAGTTTCTTCCATCAATAAACTTAGATATTTTTGTCTGTGGGGGGGATAACTTGCCTGTATATAAATAAGTAGGTACAAAAGATATGCACACAAAAATGAGAATATATAGAGAATGGGCAAGAAGAAAGGAAGTGGTAGAAATGAGAGTGGAATTTCTTTTTCTAGGAGTTTAACTGTGACAGGGGAGATGCAGGATGAAAGCTTGAGGGGATGACAGGGTCAAGAAAGAGTTTAAGTTTTCCTTTTTTATTTTTTTAGGGTGTAAGGCTAGTCATTTTCTGCAATAGTTGGAGGATAAAAGCCATCAAATAGGAAGAAACTGGAGATTAGATGAGACAGGGATGAATATGGAGGCATTTTGCTAGAGGAGAGGGAGTTAGGGACAAAGGTACATGTAGGAGGTGGGTCTTGTCAACTGGAAAGTTTAACTCTTCATGAGAGAGGAGAAAAATAGGAGAGAAAGGAGAATCATATGAAAGGAAAGAAGAGGCATGATTCAAATCTAGGTACTCTGGATGCTAAATCCAGTGTGCTATTCACTAAAGCCATATACAATCTAATCTCCACGAGGTCAGTTTCATAATTCTCTATATCTCTAACAGAATCTAACGCAGTACTTTTTTATCAGTGGGTATTACATAACGTCCTTGTTGATTGATGGGGAAAGGGGAGCATCTTGGAGTTTAGGTTCAAGATTAGAACTAAATGAGACATTTGCGCTTGTCTAAACTGTTGACAAATTGAGGTTTACTTAGCCATAGCATGGAAAGGATAGTCACCAAGCATAAAGCAAGAGTTTGGGGAGGTATAGCCCTTGTTTTCATATAGAAAATTAGTCTAGATTCCCTTGTCCACATATAGAAATGGGTTTAGGCTCCCAGGGTAGTGAGACATTTTCCAAGTCTGAGGCACTACTCACTAGCCTTTTTTACACCTCTAGGTGACTGGAAATCCAGTTCGAGAAGCATATGCTTTAATTCCTGGACCATACATATTATGTTGGGGACAGCTTTTTTTGCTTTTTAAAGGAAAACGAAAGAAAGACAACTAGCCTAGCCTTTATGGCAGGGACCCATGGAAGAAGTGCTTTTATCACAGATAGCTTCACAGTAATTATCTGACGAATTTTGACTCTCTAGTTTGACCTAAAATTATAGTAAATGCTAAGCATATAACATGTAACATATAACATGCTAAGTATATATTTTTTCTGGCTGTTGAAATCCTGGTTATCATAGCTTTGAGCTAATTACAATTTCCACTAGTTTAGACATATAATTATGTATGTATAAATATATATATATATATACACACACACAAATGAAAGGTGATTTCACTATATTACATAGCAAAGTCACTAATATTAAAGCCAACTATTGTAATTTTTTCAAGACTTCGGGGAGGGAGGTGGAACAAAAGAGATAACAGGAAATAGAAAAATATTTGAGCTCAAACTGATTTGAGTAAGCATTGTCAATTGCTACCTTTATCTAAGAGTGGTGTTTATATCTCAATTATTTACAAGTAGTACAAGGCTGCTATTCATAAAACTACTATTTGTTCAGAACTTGGCAGGTAAAGCTAGGCTAATCTGAGACTGAGCTCTCATTAGTTCAAGGCCAGCTAGATTTCAGGCGTGACTAGTAACTTGTATCCACATGCGACTTTGTAAAGTTTTCTTACTAAAAAAAAAATAAAAAGACCAATTCCTCCACCAAGCCCCCTGGGGGAAAAAAAAAAACCTCTTGAGTTGTAGAGAGAAATACAGCTGGAACCTAAAACACAAACTCCAAAGGCTGTGTTGTTTTCCGTTGTAACATTTTGACCTAGCACCAATTCTTCTTAAGAACATGCATATTGTTCTTCAGAAAATATTAAAAGGTGTTTCCCTACATAAGCAAAACTTGAGATTGTAAATGTCACATGAGATTAAAATCTTCTCCAAGGAACAAACAGTGCTAACCCTTGACGTAACTAACAGTCAGATATAAAAAGACACATTCTTCCAAATAAGTCAAGCAATGTTTAATGTGTAAATTATTACTTTATATCAATTTTCTACTAAAGTTGTGTCATTTTTTTTCTCCCCCCCCTTAGTAAACTTAATCTTTATAACGATTCCCAGATCTCTAACTAGACAGCTGGCAATAAATTCTTGTGTTACATGTTTGTGCAGGTCTGGCTCATGCATTTATTATCTCTGCTTAAAGAATTGGTATATTTTTGTATTTTGTTAAATATAAGTCATATGAACATAATTATTCAAGGACTACTATGCACTTTGATTTTAAATCTAAGTTGAATTCAACAGGTGCTACTAATTGCCTCAACTTTTAAACTTGATGATATTCCAAATCACAATGTCATGTGATAACCATCTAATTGCTGAATCCATCCATGGATGTTCTTTTATAGTCAAGGGTAAAAAAATAGGATGCACATAAAATGTAAGAATTCAGCATACTACTTAATATATACGTTGCCTCCCTTTTATGGTCAGAACATGAAGGACTGTCCCTCTCATAGACTGACAGGGCAAGGAAGTCTTCTCTTTTTAGGAGAGTGGCATAGAAAACTGTTGACTAAAAATGTCCAGTTTAAGTTTATAAGTTTATACATACCTAAAACAGATCATAGAGTTACCTCTCTACCTATAAAGCTTGCCCTATGGATTACTTTTGATTTTCAACCTTATGCAAGAAAAGGAAATTTCTTGCCTAGATGTGATTCCTATATGATCTGTGAAGTTATATCCAGGTCAAGAGTCAAATTTGTACTTGGTATTTGATTTAGTCATTCTCCCCAGTCACTTTTAGAGTGAGCACCTGTAAATTTGTAATATGTTTCAATGGTGAGAATTTGCAGCAAATCCTGGAAACTTGTTTCTGGTGAAATGGTATGAAACAATCAAGGCCCAAACTAAGGGAAACAATCATCGAAGAAATTTACATAGGCCACAACACCACAAAAGGGAGGCAATAAAACCCTCCAATACTTGACACACAAATGTGAAAACAGAAAACACTATCACCCTTAAAACTAGAAAACTCTATGTCCCCAGGTGACTATTCTGAAGACTCTGTAATCCTTCTAATACACTCTCAGGTATTATATTCCAGTGTGCACAATTGCCCAAATCACTATTTAAAGGATTTACTAAACCTGTTTTATGAGCCAATCAAACATAACTTTCTCACGGCAACATGATACAGTACATACAGCGCTAAGTAGTTTATAATGATTACTCCTTTCTCTAACATCTCCCTGGGGACCTATAGAGGATTTATGTTCTTTTATGTTCAACAAACAAGTCTGGTGTTGTAGACACAATTTTGGTTCTCATGTGGGAATTTAAAAGCTACGAGGGCAGTTTTCTTGGTCTTAAGTAGAATCACAAGGAGTATTCAAGAAAAGTAAATTCACCATCGATTAAAAACAAGAATCTCCGGGCATCCTGCTGGCCTCATAAAAATAAACCAATCTCTCAAAATAGGCTATTTCTAGTCTCACTGAAATTCTGTCAATTAGTTTTATCCCCATAAGTCATCTGAGCTGACAATACTGTGAAAACCTGCCAGCAGGTTTAGATGTGGTTCTAAGAAGCCCTAGCAAGCAGACAGTCTACTCTATTCTGAACTTCTGTGAAAAGTAGTGAAATAAAGAAGATAACTCTTATTCTACAAGAGATCAGGCTGATGCTGCCCTGTAGCAGAGCCTAATTCCAGGCCTCCATGTGAACCAACTGCTGTCACAGATTCTGCCTACAAAACCTCAATTGTTGCCACATGCAGAGATTTGTCAATTAAATCTGAGAACAAAAAGACAGCGACAGCCAATAAATCATTGCACATGTTGTGGGATACTCTAAAAAATAATTTTAACTTCAATAAAAGCTTGCTGTTAAATCAAATCCTTGGTCATGTTTATTCATTCATTTTACTTTCCTCTAAAACAGCACCAGAAATTGATTGTCATATATATATATATATATATATTTTTTTTTTACTGTGACAGCTTCTTATATCTGCATTCCAGTGCCCAAGAGAAAAGTGTTATGATTAGGAAGATGTGTTTATCTACAAACAGGCCAACAGCCTCTCATCAAATTAGAGCCACAGAATATTAAAGTTGGAAGGGATGGCTAACCAATTTAACTTAAAGCCATACAGAAATCCTCAAAGTTAGTGGTATCAAGCTCAAAAAGTAACAAGTACATATTGACTTGGAAAACTGCATATTAACATTATCTATGTTTCACTGCATTTTTATTTATTTTTTTAAATATTATATTACATTTTATTTACAATTTATACTTAATTACAGTTACATTTCAGTCTGCTTTGGGCTTCATATGAGAGTGTTTTGGGTCATATGGGACCACCGTGTCTTTGACATTTCTGTTCTAGGTAAAAATCCCTTAGAAGTGGTAATTGATGATTGGCCTGGTAACCTTTAGTAAAGGGGTGGCCAATGTTATTTTTGGACAGCTCTGATCATTCAGAAGTTACATGAAGTGCTAATCTATTTCTCTGAAGTATCTACTACCTATTACTCCTTAGTGGGCCCACTGAAGCCCAGCAGAACAAATTCAAACTCTCTTCCATATAATGTTCCTTCAAATACATGAAGAAGATAGATATGAGTCCTTTAAAATGAAAGGACGTTTCAACTTCTTTAAAGGGACCTGAGGTCAAATGAAAATATGATTTTGCCTTCTCATAGGAGAAGCGTAACAACCAAAGGAAATTGAGTAAAAGTAGTCGGGAGGCTTTGAGAAAATGACTCTTTTGAATAGGAAATAAAACCTAAATAATTCCTGCTTAAGCAAGGAACTGTTTATTCTGCTACTTTGACACTGGAGGTAAGAAGTTTAATGCTCTGGCACTATCTTATCATTATTATTAATTTTATTGCTATATATAAGCAAGGTCAACTGCTATGAATGTTTCTTACTTGTAAAGTGATTATACTAACAGCATTTGTTATTTTTTTGAGATAGCTTTAAAGTCATTTGTAAGCCTTAAAGAATAATGTGAATGTTCATTATTAGTATTACGATTGTCACCATCATCAATTATAAATGGGCCAATTTCCATAAATGGATCTTAGCAAAGACTGGACAGCTAGTTCTGGCCGTCTCATTTCCCTGGTATGTTATCTTATATACTTGTAAGTAAGGTTCTACATGCTTTAATTTCCTCATCAATAAGATAATAGTTAGTCTAAATGATTCCTAAGGCTGCTTCCCGCTATAACAAATTATCCTATTATGTGATAAGTACATAATATCTTGATAGAGTAAATTATGATGATGATGATGATGATGAAGATGCCCTATATCATGCTTCACTTGAGTCTGAGAAGCACATAAACCAACACCATCATAATTAATGCTCACAACAATCTTGTGAGATATGTAATATAAGTATTATCCCAATTTTACAGATGTAGATATTAAACCTCTAAAGTGACAGAAGTAGCAAGTGGTAGAGATCAGACTAGAGTGAAACTCTTTTGACTCTTAGCATAGCATAAAGTATCAAATGCCATTGAAAGTGCTCAAGGGGAAGCTAATGATCATATATCTGGAATGTTCTAGAAGGGACTGAGGTTTCTTCTGACTAAAATTTCTTATTTCAAATTAGAAACAGATAGGGAAAATATTTCATTATAAATTCTCTATTAGTAGGCACTTAATTTTTCAGTAGGGATTGTCCTATTGTGCATGTACTCATTCCAGGGTGTTTGGGGAGGAAGACTGTCTTGATGAATTTATGAATGCATCAAACAAAAGCTACAAAGTGAAGCAATAAGCCAGGGTATACTCTCCAGGCCAGCTGCTGCCATAGTTCATGCACATATATTTTCATTAGTTTATCAGGATATGTGGAGGGAAAAGTGAGGGGTGGAGAAAAGAGAGGAGAAGGGAGGAGAGGAGAGGGAAAGAGAGGGAAAAAAGCCCTTTTAGGGGACGGAGCCAAGATGGTGGCTGGGAAGCAGTGACTGGCATGAGCTCCCCACCAAGTTCCTCCAAAAACCTATAAAACAATGGCTCTGAACCAATTCTAGAGCTGCAGAACCCACAAAGTGGCAGAGGGAAGCAGGGCCCCAACCCAGGACAGCCTGGATGGTCTCGGGGTAAGGTCTGTCCACACGGACCTCCCAGCCCCCAGCCGAGGGGAGCGGAGCTGAACCCAGTGCGCACGGGGCGAACAGACCAGACGGGGACCTACCAGACCAGGAGACGAGCGGAAAGTGCCCTGGCATCCTGAAATACTGAGCTGTGGCATGT
>CM053623.1:322495015-322529731 GCA_028646595.1 Phalanger gymnotis | reverse complement strand
GCTTAGGCGGATGCGCTGCCTCACCAGCACTCCTCCTTCCCCAAGAACCCCCTACCTGGAATGGGCTTAAATCTTCAGCAGGCTCTTCATTCCTGCTCTGATCAGCCACTTAATTCCTCCCACCAGGTGGGCCTGGGGCCAGAAGCAACTGCAGCCCTAGTTCTAAAGCTGCCCCACCTCCGCTTCCCCAGGGGCAGTGGCCGAACCACAAACTCAGTCACACAGCTTTTCCCACTAACCTTCTCTGATGTCTTTGCTCTTTGTGGGTTGAGAGGTCTGGTAGATGCCGCAGCTCAGTACTTCAGAATGCCGGGGCACTCTCCGCTTGTCTCCTGGTAGGTCTGCGTCTGGTCTGTTCGCTCCATGCGCACTGGGTTCAGCTCCGCTCCCCTCGGCTGGGGGCTAGGAGCTCCGTGTGAGACAGACCTTACCCAGAGACCATCCAGGCTGTCCTGGGCTGGGGCCCTGCTTCCCTCTGCTACTTCGTGGGTTCTGCAGCTCTAGAATTGGTTCAGAGCCATTGTTTTATAGGTTTTTGGAGGGATTTGGTGGGGAGCTCACGCCAGTCACTGCTTCCCAGCCGCCATCTTAGCCTGGAATTACCATTTTTACTATTTCCACCTTGTTTTGAATTTGTTTATAAAGTTAGATCTTGAACTTTAAAAGAGCCTTTAAAAATATCCCATTATTACCTAGAGACCTTCATTCTTAAGTATATGTAGTTCCAAGAACTTATATTTATGAAGGATACTTCTGCACAAACCAAACATACAGTCTAAGCTCTTCAGTACATAGGACTATGGTTGTTGTTTGTTTTTTTTTTTCTGCCAAGATTTAGACTCAGCATTTAACAAAAAAATCGAAGTAGCATATCCAAATTAGTGCATAAGGAAAATTTCCTACTTTGAGCCTGGGTAATAGATCACAGAAACATATTCATCTTTGGAAACAAACTAAGGGAATAGAAATAAGGTCATGTTGAATATATGAACGGTAGCCTAAGGTTGTAGAGGTTAGAGAAGATTGTACATTTTTCATACCAAGACAAAACTACAAATCATCTGCTTTTCTTCAGGCAAGAATAAGAAATATTCTGACCTTTGTGTCATGTTACCCAATTTACATATTAAATAAAAGGTTAGAATCTTATAATTTTCCATAGGACCAATCATAATTATTTTCCTAGTCAAATTCGTCCAAGGTATTTTTGTGTTGGAAGGAAATCATTGTACAAATTTGTCAGATGGACACATTCAGGATAATTCTTCACCCGTAAAATACAGGAGTTAAAATGGATAGGTTTCTTCTAACTCTAAGATCTAAGGTTCCTCTGACGGGTTTTTCTCCTTGATAGAAGTGAACTAGGAAGATTTTTGTTTATTCATTTCCAGAAGGGAAGTGATTTGACAAAACAAAAACAAAGAAGAAATAACAAAATGACATGCATGAAGTTAACTCAGAGCTACCTCCTAGCAATTAGTTCAGAAAACCTTCACAATACAAGTAGAAATGATTGATACCTTATTAGCTATTATAGGATGTAAAGCAGACACTACTAGAACCATGCCAGATCACCAGTATTTGATTTATTTCTCTCTGTGTATACATGTGTATATGTGTGTAGGAGGGAACCTGAATTTTCTTCACACAGAAGAGCAGTACAGTACATAATTCTAATTTTTCAGTTTTTCCATAAGACCAAAAGACTAATTTGTGAACTGACTACATGGACAGCTTTACAGTTGAAAAGCATCATGAAGTTTTACAGGTAGGTTTATATCTATTCTAAATGAACTTGGCCCAAAAATAAATAATCACTTCTTGCTTGCTTCAGGTGCTTATTTTTTTCAAGGCTAGATGAAATCAACTTAACAATGAATTGGGACCTCTCTTTTGTAGCTTTCTACTACCAATGTCCACTGTCTTGAAAAATATCATTTTCTTGTAACTGCCACCTTTATGAGGTGAGAGGGAAATGATGAAGTGGATTGTGGAATATTTACACCTCAGTTTGATGGGGGTTTCTAACAACAATGTTACTTGCAGCTGTTGTAGAGGTGTAAGGCCAGCACACAGGAAGGCTGCTAGCACAGGTTCTTTGGTCTGCTTTTCTAAGGAAAGCAACTTTAAGGGGTTTACAATCTCACTTTAATTAAACATACCTATATCATTCACTTAGTTCAGGAGGAAAAGCCAGCACCCTGAACTTCAGAGAGAATACAGACAGAAATTACAAGCATACATTATGTAAACAGAGGAAATAAACACAAACCAATAGACAGGCTTCTGATAGTCTAAGTATAGCAATACATACAGTTACCAGACAGAGAAGCATCAACATCTGGGTTTTCAAAGCTAGGGAGGTTGTGGGGTATAACAGCTACCTAGAGTCTTATCTGGTCAAATCACAGGATGCTTTTCCACTGAGTGAAAGTCCCCAAACAAAACTCCAACCTTAGATCATATATACCCTTCTCATCGTCAGAGGGCATTACAGCCATGTGACTCAAACCCATGTGAACTAGGCTTTCTTGTTTCTTAAGCAGGTCATCAAAGACTCTTGATTCAATCAAAGAAACAAAGGCAAGACTCATCAAAGGTACTTGATTACCTCAGTGCTGAGAAGCACTCAAACAAAAAACAGCAAAAGTTCCACTTTGCTTGCCATTACATTTAAAAGGCAAGACTCAAAGGTACTTGATTACCTTAGCATTCCAAAAGAGAAAACAGTAAAATAAAGTCCCACCTTTCTTACCATTACAGGGTTAATGAGATCTAGGAACCCCAAGATGGAATTCTCAGACAGAGTTGTTGGCGGAGGTACCCCTCAAGGACCAGAATACTTGATGGGGTCATCTGGAATGAATTCGTGGTCTCAAACATTCTTTAAGTCAAGGTGGCAAAGATTTATTGTTACACTTTTCAGTGGGCAAGAATTTTTTGGGAAGCTTTAACCTTAGAGGAGTAGAGTTAAGGTTTATATGGGGTAAACTATAGTAATACATGTGCCAAATATGCTACCTAGGTAGTTCATGGTGGGATTAGAGAATGGTTAAGGAATGATTAGTTCTAAAGGAACATGCACCTTTTGTATCTACTGCACAGGTAATTTACCCAGAGTTCACTGGGAAATAGCTCATGGGTTGGGGGGGGGGTAGATACATGGAGGTATATTTTTATATTTTGTATTTTTATATAACATCACTAAGTCAACTGATGGTCAGGGCTGACTGGGAAATACTCAGGCTGACCTCCATCAATGTCTTATTAGACAAAATAAATATATAAATGTAGGGGAGTATACACATATCTAAGTCTAGGATACATATGATAGATCAGTGAGTAAATATCTTTATGAACCAGTACATAGCCAAATCAGACAGTACACAGCCAGTTCAAAGTAATAAATTCTATAGGTGCAGCTGGCTACCGTATCAGGAAGAGAGATAAATGTTTTGCTAGGGCATGCTGTAATGGGCTTGGGCTGGAAAGAAACTGCCTGAGACAGTGTCTTGAGGCTAAGGAGAAATGTGATTTTGGAACTGGGGTCCAAGCACAGGCACCCAAGTGCCCCACCAAGTTCAACCTAATAGTTTTTCTTCATTGATTGCCTTGGTTTGGCAATGCTTTCTACCAAAATAAGCTGCAATAAGGAGCTTTGCTTATTTATTGTTAAATAAAATTATTAAATTATTGTTAATTAAGCTCTGTGCCTCATTAGTCTTTGAGAGTTACTATGGTGGGAAAAACTATCATTGCCTGGTTCCCAAACATCAGGTTTTTGATAAACTTCCCCAAAGTTAGTTAAGTGGGTCCTTGAAAGAAACTAAAATATTATTCCATGAATTTTTTTTTCACTTATGGAGACATCTATACATAATACATATTTACAGTAATCCTACCAAAAGAGACGTATAGGTGTGTATGCATTTATATAAGTACTGGTAAAGGGTCATTTAGAGGTCATTTAGGTTGGTTTCCTATGGGCTCCTTCTAGTCAACAGAAAAAAATGCAATTGGAAAATATTTGATGAGATAAATAAAAATACAACATAAATAATGTTATTTTTTGGTTTTCTAAATTAGAATTCTCAAAAAAGAAGCTGCATTAAAGACAACATAGAAATTAATTTTTTAAACTTTCTGAATGGCTACCATATTAATTTGCCCACAAAATCATATGGAAGCCAGGAAGTGAGCTTTATTATTTAAAGCAGTAACATATTTTCAGAAAGCACAAAAAATAGATAAAGAACTAATGATATACTATTAGAGAAACATCAAAATAGTAGAATCATTGCCATTAGGCTAATGCATATTTTGACTAATTATTCCATGATAAATAGAACTCCTTTCCTGAACTGATTTTTTTTATAGATAACTTTTGTTTTTACTTCACCTAAATTTCCCCGTCCCTTCCAGAAAGCCAAGCCATACAATAAGAATATGATTTACTTTAAAATTTGAAAACTTTGTTTCATTTGGTTTCAAAACTTTTGACAATTATATTTAACATTTTTCTTAAAACACAAGCCTTTGACAATTTGAGGAGAAAAAGTCTGTCAATCATTTGTTTATTCACTTAAGTAGACTGGATCTCTCTAACTTGTCAAGCCTGGAAAAACAGTGACCATCAAGGTCCAATTCCACTACTGATGAGTATGGGAACTTTGACCTGCTCTTTTCTCAATTATGCACCAGTTTACCTCCTCTTAGGCAACCTGGTAGACTCTTCCTTTAAACCCTCCCAGAAGTTCCCCATATTGCCATTGGATTTAGTGCAGACACCCAATTATCTACAGCCCTAATGCAACTCAGAGCTCTTCTGTTCAAGCAACATGACTTACCAACCTTCTTTCTCCAGTGGCAGGGGTTATAGGTGTGTAATACCATGCCTGCCTCCAATCACTTAGTTTTTTTTTTTTACTTTGAAATCTTGAACACTATAAAACTAATGAAAACAAAATGGAGTTCTGTTTTAAGGTGGAGGTCATCTTAAAGAAACAAATTCTGAGTTTGAATTCAACTAAATGCAGCCAGAGAATGGTTGGTTATCACAATAAAATTAGCAAGAAAACCATTTTTATAAAATAATGGATGATGAGCAATTGAATTCCTTTGTTATAACAAATTGCCATATATGCCAGAAAATTGAAGAGGAGAAGCACAACATAGGGTCTAGAGGCCCATTAGAGTTAGGAAGACCCACGTCCAGCATCTTTCTCCTACAAGTACAAGCTATGTTAACTATGGACACACCTGCTAACTTCTCAGTGCCCCAAGCAATTCTCACAAGACTATAATTTACAGTTTAGTTGTTGACCTGCATTCCATGAAGTGAGCTTCCATGGCAAGAAAGGAGTTTCTTATATTAGGGAAGTCACAGATATGGATTGGCCTTTGCCTGATTCAAACAATAAGAAATACAACAGTATCAAAAAAACGACAAACCTATAATATTAATTTCTTTTTCTACTTTCTTTGGAAAGCAAAGGATAAAAGTTTACACACACCAACTCATACAAAAAGTCCTTTGCCAATACTTATACACCTCTTTTCTGGTAGGATTATTGGAAATATGTATTATGTACATAGGAGTATGTTTGTGAATTACTGGTAAACAATTATAACTACAAGTTGTTTTTAGTAGCACATCTATTCTGAAATATCAGAAGAATACATTCAAATCAGAATGTAATAAGCCATAAAAATATGCACTTTGTAAAATATTTTGTGCCAAATGTTAGAATTTTCTCTTATGTATTAAGAAAAATTAAGTAGGCATTCATTATGCCTTTTAACATATTTATGCTCAAAGATTTCTTTGAAAGCTTTAACTTTCTCCAAAAGACTCCTGATGGAAAGTACTATCCACATCCAGAGTAAGAACTATGAAGTCTGAAGGCAGATTGAGGCATACTACTTTCACCTTTTTTGTTGTTTTTTCCTTCTCTTGATTTTTCCCTTTTGTTCTGCTTCTTCTTTCACAACACGACTCAGGTGGAAATATGCTTAATATGAATGTACATGTAGAGTCTATATCAGATTACACAATGTCTTGGGTTGGGGGGAGATGAGGGAGGGGGTGAAAACTTGGAACTCAAAATCTTTTAAAAGTGAATGTTGAACACTGTCTTTACATGTAACTGGAAAAAATAAAATACCATTTAAAAAAGAAAGCTTTAACATTCATCATTGACATATGTTTTGCTAAAATGCATTATATATTTGAAATTTAAAGTGAGCACTTCGCCCCTAAACAGAGTGAAGATTCCTTCCTTACCTTCTAAAAACAAACAAAACCAAAACCAACAAAACCAAAACAAAACAAGAAAAACTTACAATAATTAGGTAGCAGTATGCTTCAAAGCTATAAAGTGATACAACAGTAAATTAAACCTTTGGAACTAACTAATCTCATAAATTTCCCTTTATATTATAGCCTTATACTTAGTCCATGTACACTTTAGGGCTAGTTCCTGCACCTCGAATTGGAGGTGTCAGCTTCAGCAGAAGCAGCAGTAAATATTTATTAAGCACCGTGGGAAAGTACAAACACTGCAGCTCTTCTGCTGGCACATCCCTGGAGACACATGGCTAGCTCCCAATGTCCTACTTTGTTCTGTCTCGAGCCCCAGATGTTGACCTAATTACTTCCTTGGCTTCTGTTCCTACCTTTCTTTCGCCTGGGTCCCTTCACTTTACAGGAACACTACAGAATAGCATTATGAGATAACAGCTCTAGTTCTGAAAGGTACCACAGAGTCTTTTTAGCCTAACCCCTACATTTTAGAGGTTTAGATATAGATTAGAGAGCTGAGAACTCAAAGCTTAATTACCTTGCTCACAGGTAGTAAGCAGCAGAGACAAGATCTGAACCAAGGATCTCTGACTCCAAAGTCAGTGCAGCTAGGTGGTACAGGGGAGAGACTATGAGACTCAGAGTCAGAAAACCTGAGTTTGAATCTTGGCTCAGATATTTATTAGTTGTGTGACCTTCAACAAATCACTTAACTTCTCTTGGTCTCAGTTTTCTCATCTGAAAAATAAGAGTAATAGTAGCAACTATTTCAGAGGGTGGTTGTGACATCAAAGAAGATGTCATATAAAATGCTTTGTAACTTTCAAGTGCTATATAAAATCTGGCCATTCTAATTTTTCTCACTGTACCATGCTCTCTCCCCAGTTGTAGAATTTAGGCTTTCAACTTCATCTTCTCTACCCCATTTACAAACTTGGAGAATCATTCTTTTTGAGAGTTTTTGAGCATATTACTGATAGTCACTTCAGGGAAATGTAAAAATAAAAAGCCCAGGGGAATTACTAAGTTATCAGACTTCTTCAAAAGCTTATTAATGATGGTCAACAGAAGACCTCAATGAAATGAAAATGGATGGAGGCCTGGCTTTTCTTAGATCCTTTCCTATGTTCCACTAGACTTATTTTTCCCACTTCTGTCTTTCTTTAATATGAAATGTATATTAATCTTCACATTCTCTCCATCTCACCCTCTCTTTTCTTCCTTTCTTGATTTCTGACATGAGTAATATCAGTTCATTAAATTCATTCACCTTCTATGGGAGCAATCCTTTCTCATTGGTAAGCAGAAGTATTAATTAAAAACAATTTTATTGAGGTTCCAATATGCTTATATAAGGAAAGTATTTAACATCTCTAACGAAAACTAGGCTAGTATCTAGATCACTAGGTCCATGAACCCTTTCAAAGAAATCAAGATAAAAAATTATATTCACCTGCAGAAAGAAAACAGAATGCAGACTGAAACACATTTTTTTTCTTTTTCTTTGTTTCTTTTATTTTCATAAGAACATGTCTAATGTGGAAATATGTTTTGCAAGACTTCATATTTGCAATGGGCTTTGACTTTCTTGCCTTCTTAATGGATGGGGGAGGAAGTGGGGAAGAGAGAGTGAATCTGGATTTGAAAATAAAACAAACTGTATTTTTAAAATATTTTGAGAGCTACTTCAATATAACTGGTTTCTTTCATAATCCCATATATTTTATTATTAAAAACATTCAGAAAATGGGTTCATAGGAGTCACTCTACTACCAAAGAGTTCCATGACTCAAAAAAGTGATGACAGCATTCTCTAGACATTTTTGCTTCACAAAGGAATAACATAAATTAGAATACTAGAGCTGAGACGGACTAAGGTGTTCATTTACCCAAATCCTCTCCTTTTACAGATTAAGCAGGAGGTTGGAAGGACCTGACCTAAAGATGGTAGCAGTTTGGAATGGGGAAAGCTAATGATGGGAGAGGCAGAGAGAGACAAAGACACAGAAAGAAAGAGATATGCAGATTGAGAGAATGCATATATATATATATATATATACACACACACACACATACATATATATGTATGTATATATACACACGCAGAGAAAGAAAATACCATATACATATGTACCTGTCATACATCAAATAATTTATACCATAAGTCGATATTATATATACATATGTACATATATGCCATAGATGTCAAATACATTATGCTATAAGACAATATTCTATGTAGTATTGCCTTGTGGATATGTACCTATGTATGTACTGGAAAATATCAAGAGGAAAAGTTAATACTAAGTTTTACAGAGGAGCAGCACCTTGGAGAAAGGATAGATGTTTAAGAAGTGGAGAAGAAAGGGAATGGAAAGTGTATTAATACTTCTTGTTTATCAACAACAAAACCAATGCTTTCATAATTACCCCCACCACCAAATTAGAAATTAGAACAAACTCCCCCTGTTCTGAACATCCCTCAGAGAAGCTGCCCAGGACTAGCAGGCAGGAGAACCTGATTTCTGATTCCAACTTTGTCATTAACTAATCTTGTGATTTTTGCACAAATCTTTTCACTTTTTTTCTTATCATCTGAAAAATGAGGGGATTAGACTAAATGATCTCTAAGGTTCCTTTCAACTCTAAAAATATATAATTCTAGGAGAAAAAAAATCAAAAATTACTGCGGATTTAGAGCTAGAAAAGAACTTATTTATTTATTAGTGCGGTTCTTTCACTTGGTGTGATTTGCCCAAGTCTTTCCTACATTAAGCAGAAAAAAGCAGAAGGAGGACTCAGAATCCAGCATTCCAAGTTCAAATCTGGCTTAGAAATCTAGCCTCAGAGACAGGAAGAACTTCAGAGCCCCTTGGGGGCAGGTAGGTGCTGGAATGGGTAGAACAACTGTCCACGAGTCAGAATGATCAAGTTCAAAACTGCTTCAGACACTTACTAATTCTGTGACCCTGGGGCAAGTCATGTAATCGATGTCTGCCTCAGTTTTCTCAATTGCAAGATAGGGATAAAGATAGTAAAGATAGGGATAGACATGGCAGGGTTGTTGTCAAGATCAAATAAGTTAATTTTTAAATTTCTTTAGCACAGTGCCTTGCACATTGTAGGTGTTTAATAAATGTTTGTTCCCTCTCCTCTCAATTAGTGTCACCTCCTCATTTTACTGATGTGGAATCAACAAGACTGAGGAGTTAGAAAGAGTGATGGATTTGAAATTCATCCATCCATTATCCATGAGTACAAATACTGGCTCTGCCATTTAAAGATATTAAAGGTATCAATCTTATAGAAGTCATTTAGCCATTCTAGACCTCAGTTTCTTCATGTGTAAAAACAGAGTTTTTAATTAGGTGACCTTTAACATCCCTTCTAAACTTATGCTTTTATAATCCTGAAACCGACCCAAGGTTACCCAAGCATTAATCATCAGGTGTTGAAGTCAAGTCCCCTAACGCCACAGCTAGTGTTCTTTCCAATGTACCACACTCTAAACCACCATACAACATCTCAATTTATCTAAAAACTAAAGGACATTTACCCATGTAGATGTTTATTATTATCCATTATGACGGGAACAAGTTTGGTAAAAATAGAAACATTTAAAAATAATTTACAGAGAAATAAAAGGCCTTTCAAGTTTTGTTTCTACTTAGATATCTACAAGGGAAAAAAAAATCAAGTATATGTTTTATAAAAGCTAAAGTTAAATATGTTCATGATAAACAAATGCCAGTGAAGTGAAAACTTCACAGAAAGAATGACCACCCAACCTGAATTGCTGCATTCCCATGTAATATATGTGGGGCAATATTTGTGTGGCATCTGGTAAGTAGGTGGTCTGCTAATGGGAAATGTTCCAGCTGACATAATGTTCACAAGTACATTTGGGAGAGTTCGAAAAATGAAATCCCGCCCAGAAAAGCACAATTATGTCCACATGCCTCATTCTATACTATTCAATTCAATAAGTAATTATTCAGCACCTATATAACATGCAAGCCAAAAAGACATTTTTTTTATGAAATAAAATATTTCATTGTTTGTAGCCAGAAAGACAGAGTGGACAGATGTGTAAATGCTATAGCAGAGGATAGATACTATCTCTCTTCTATACTATTCAATTCAATAAGCAATTATTAAGCACCTGTTATAAGCAAGTTAAAAATCCTTCTTTTATGAAATAAAATATTTCATTGTTTGTAGACAGAAAGATGTTGGGGCAGCTAGGTGGCATAATGGATAGAGTGTTGGGTCAGAAGTCAGGAAGATTCATCTTTAATTCAATTCAAATGGGGCCTCAGACACTTATCTATGTGACCCTAGGCAAGATGCTTATCAGTGTTTAGCCTCAATTCTTCATCTGTAAAACAGGCTGGAGAAGGCAATGGCAAACCACTCCAGTATCTTTGCCACTAAAACCCCAAATGGAGTCATGAACAGTTGGACGTGACTGAAATGACTGAACAACAAACACTAGAAAGATAGGTCAGGACAGAAAGATAAATATTCTGTCTGAAAATAGATATGTGTACCTATGGATGGCCAAACAGCTCACTTTCCCTCTCTTTCCTTTTTGTCTTTTTTAAATGGAAGCTCTAAACATAGCTTTGAACATGGGCGTGCATGTCTTATGTCAACAGAAAAGCATACCAGGACAATGTTGTCATTCATAAATATAACATCAGAATTAAGTCCTATTATAGCAAGTTGTCAAAGCTGTTTCAATTGTCTTTGAATTTTAAACTTGATAACTTACTTGCATATGTCATCTTCTGGGTCTTCCAGCCCAAATCTTTCATCAAAAGTTAGTTGTATCCACATGTTTTCTTCTGCTGTTACTAATCTCCATACCAGAACTGTATTTCTTGGGTAGGTATGAGGGAACTTGGGGCTGTGAATACTTCCATTTGTGGTCACTGTAATAATCCTCTCATGCTGGGGATCTTGTACTCCTAAAGCAAATATACACACACAAAGACACATTCAGTAGACTGATCCAAAATTCTAGGGGATAGTATATGATTTAATTTTTGCTGTTTGACTTGGGTTCAAATCATAGCTTTGCCACTCATTACCTGGACAAGTCCCTTTTCCCTTCTCTAGGACTCCATTTCCTTAGCTATAGTTGGAAGTGGTTGGGCTACATGACCTCTAAAATCCCTTCCAAATCTTAATGTAGTAGGCCATGACTCACTGTCATACAACATCTCCAGAAGAATATTGTCAAAAATAGAAGATTTGGTAGTTTAACAGCTCTCTAACTGTCTGAAGACATTATTTATTTTTTATATAGCACAAATAGATTTTTCAACTGGTATAGTAAAATACAATTATGACTCAAAGTCAGGCACTGTATGTTAATTTTTTGATCCAGACATGATTTCATCAGTGTTGGATTTCCACTGTTTTATATCCCTCAACTTCTTGGTAATTCATAGTCTTAGAGAGATACCTGGGTCTCTAAGAATTTAAATGACTCACCCACAATCACATAGCTACCGTGACTGAGAGGAGGCTTGAGCCCAGATTTCCCTGTTTCTAAACCTTGTTCTCTATCCCTACAGTACCCTTCCTCTGGAAACTTCATTGAAATATACTTACTCAAGAAATATTAATTGATTCTAATAAAATTTTATTTCACTTAGTTTTAGATATGGTTTAAAAACTCAAACTGAATAGAAATATACATATATATTTAAATATAGACCAATAAAAAAGACAAACATATTTAGCTGGATATGGATGAGAAAGCTGTTTATATTTACTTCAAGAGGCAAATGAACTTATTTTCCTATTCCTCTATTACTCATAAAACAAGAACTATTTTTTTAAAAACTCTTAAGGACTCACATTAGAATCATTGAATCTAAAACCATAATTTCTGGGATTTATCAAATATATAATAATTACATAAAATATATAAGAGAATGGACATCAGAAGCCATTTAGTCTACCACCACACCTGCATTTTGTAAATGGGGAGACTGAGACCAGATAAGTAATTTGCCCCAAATCACACAGGCTAAAAACATCAAAAATAGGATTTGAATCCAGGTCATCTAAATAAAGGGCCAGCAATCTTTTCTAGGTATGAATTGGTAATTAAGGTGGGACTTTTTTTTTTTTTACTGTTTTCTCTTTTAGTAATTAAGTACCTTTGATTAACTCTTACTCAGTGTGAAACCCTAGGTCCACACCCTTTTGCTAACTAAGTGTGAGGTCCTAGGCCCCACACTTTTTTGCTAAGTAGGCTCTGAGCCCTCAGGGCCCTGAATAGGGCATATAAACTCAGAAGTCAGCATTTTGTTCAGGGCTTTCACTCACTGGAAGAGGGTCCTGTGATTTGACCAGACCAGACTCCGGGTAGCTGCTGGAGGCCCCTGGCTTTGAACACCCAGATGTCAGTGCCTCTCTCTCTGGTAATGATATAATTCTTTCATCAGCCAGCTAGAGGCCTGTCTGTTGATAACTGTATTTGCTCTGAAGTTCAGGGTGCTGACTTTTCCCCCTAAACTAAATGAATGATATATGTATGTTTGATGAAAGTGAGATTGTAAACCCCTTAAAGTTGCTTTCCTTAGAAAAGCAGATCAAAGAACCTATGCTAACAGCCCTCCTGTGTGCTGGTGTTATTGGTCTTATGCCCCAACAGTAGCTATTAGCAGCATTGTTGTTACAAGGTAGACGACAAAGTTTTTATTTGCAGGCCTGCTATAGAAGATGTAATATTTTATACTCATTAAAATGTGCCCATGTACAATGCACATACATACACACAAAGATACACACACTCACCTCCTTCCCTACCCCCAGTTTTGTACACATATACTTGTATGGTATAATTGGATCCTGAAATACAAATACAACAAACTTAGTATAGACCACGGGGTTTGCAAATATTATCAATACCTTTATTCATATTAAAAATAAAATTTTTAATCTGAAATGTGGGGATCTAGCATTTAAGCCTATCAAAAGGCTAGACTTCTTATGCTTCTTGGTACCAAGTCATAAAGACCACATGTACATAGGGATGCATAGGAGTGTACATTTGTGTGTTTCTAACTTATTCCTTGTTTTCTCCTCTCTCTCATATGACTGTCTCCCCTTTCATCCAATCAGATTAATCCCTTCTATTTCCTCATTTCCTTTGCTGAAGCATGTCCCTCCTTGCACTCAAGTAAAGGGTTTTCTCTATCCATCCTAATTAAAACCAGTTTCTGATTCCACCTTTCTTTTTTCTGACCAATATTTCAGTAAAATAACTGGGTTTTGAGTCTGAAGTTACCATTAGATGATATTTCTGACTACTGCTGACATTAACAGTCTCCCAAGTCTCAGCTAGAATATGTTAGAGTGGGAAGCAAGGCTACACTAAGAAACTTCTTGAACTTTAGGCAGATTAAATTTAAATCGATATTGTATCTCATTTTTTTTCTAGAGCATCTTTGTACACTACTAGGGTTGGGTGAATCATTCCTTAAACTAAAGGAGAGAAAAAAGAAAGCAAAAGTTACACTATTAGTTTTGATTTAATAAATACTGATTATTTACAATAAAGCCTGTGAAATACTGGGTTTTGTGGGAGATGAGAGTATGTTTCTCAAACTATTTTATACATAATTAATTGGAAGGACTATTCAGTTTACAATAAACATTAAAGTTATAGCATTGTTAATATAAAATTTCCTAAATATTGCAAAGCTAAAAGTTCAAGGCAAATAATTGAACTTTATTCTCCTTATAGCCTAAGGCACTCAATGACAGTAACTCAGGTAAATTCTGAGTCATATTAATTCCTTCTAGATATTGATTTTTGAGGTATTATTGATAATACTCTATTGACTAATCAGGTATTATTAAAGGATCCAAATAAATTATTAAAAGAATATTATATGAAAATTTAAGAGAACTAAATTCTTTCAAGCTTATTAATATGTGGTCACAACTTCTTGGACTTCAGTTTTCTCAACTATGAAATGAAAGATTAGGCTAAGTGATATCTAATCTTTTGTGCTCTAAAAAACTCTAGATTCCATGATATTGCTACCTGAGTCTAAATAATATCTGAAAGAATAAATATAACTATTAATTTATTACCAAGGAAGAACTCAAACATAAAGAAAATAAAATTCTCAGTCTTCTTCTCCCATCCCCAAAAAGAAAATATATTAAGATAAAGGGCATCATAAGCACTTGATCTTAAACAATGAATCTGTCTCATCTCAAAAAGCCTTCTTTCAGAATGAGATATATAGCACCCCCATTCCCATATCACTAATAAAATCAAATTACTGGAGAAATTTATTATGGAAAATATTGCTGTGAAACACCTATTCCAATAGTCTAACTATTTCAGAAAGTAAGACTGTATGATAAAGGCTAAAGCAAACAAAAGAAACTAATGAACTGTTTTTTAGGACAAGTGCCCCTCCCACATGCCCCAGGATGATTTTATATGATTTCATATTTAAGATTTTGCTTTCCTGTTATAATCAATATCTAAATGCCTATGACTCTCTATTTACAAACACAGAAAGGTTTACTCTTTCACCTACAGTTTAGTAAATTGCAGTGTTATTAAAGGCTCTCAATTCTATTTTTATATCTTGAGTTAAAGGTTGATGGCTGGAATGCATATACTTATACTGGCATTACTATATTCCTTTTCTTTCTAATTCTGAATCCATTAGACTGTAATTAAACATAATTTAAAGGCTGAAAATCCAAGTCTTATTTGTGGTAAAGGAATTGTAAATGTTCTCTAAATTTGAATTGCTGCTCACAAAAGATTCATGCAAACTGTTCTGTGGATTTTGCCAGTACACACATATGATTTACAGATGATTGTCAAAGTCTTGTGTGCAGCCCAAAAAACTAGGGACACAATAAAAAAAAGTGAGGGGGGAGGCAAAATGGCACAAAGGTTAATAGTATATTGGACTAAATTGGGATCTTTTACTTTCATTTTTATTAACTTAAGCACTAACTTTTTAAAGTTATAACTAAACTTCTAGAGAAAAGGATATATCTGTGAATTATTTAATTTAACTATTCAAAAAGTACCAAAAAGTACCAATGTATTAAAACAGGTCATGTTTTTGTTAGTTGGCTCATTATGTAATCTTATCCCACAGAGGTTTCTTCAGTCTATGCCACACTGGTTAAAATACACACATGCACACACATTTAGCATGACAAACTGAAATACATACTCTAAAATGTTTTCTTCCTTCAATGTACCATTTATCCCCTTTATATTATCTGGTTTCTAGAAAATGAAAAGAAAATAAGGGACTAGATAGAGGGAGTATTAGTAAACAGTGAAATGCCCAAAAAAAGCAGGCAATCAGAAAGGAGGAAGAAAAGGGATTAGAACTTCAATGTGAGTTAATAGTGACAGGAGCAAGAGATCACATGATCCACCCTACTGGTTGCCTAAGGAAAAGGAGGGTAGAGGCTCACCCTCTCTGCCCTCTCCAAGTACACTTACAGTCTTGTCTTCAGTTCTGAATACTATTATCTTAGGAAGATTATTGACAAATGCGTGTCCAGTGAAAAGTGACCAGAATGGCAAAAGCCCTTAAGTCTATTCAATATGAGGACCTTTTAAGGGGATGAGAACATGTGGTCTGGAGAAAGCATGGCCAGCTAAAATGCCACTTTCTGTGAGAAGCTTTTCCCAATCCTCCTTAATGCACACACAGAGTTCAACAGAGGAGACAGCACATGCAAACAACTATATACAAAAAAGATGCACTGCTCTTTTCTCCTCCTTCACTGCCTCCTCCTCTTCCTCTCCCTCTGTCTCTCTCTCTCTCTCTCTCTCTCTCTCTCTCTGTCTCTCTCTCTCCCCCCTCCTATCCCACCCCAATCTTATTTATACATTGGTTGTTATACATATGGTTGTTTGCACATTGTCTCCCTTTTTATTAGACTGTGAACTCTGAGGGCAGGGACTATTTTTGCTTGACACATAGAAGATGCTTAAAAAATACTTGACTGAATGACTTTTGGTGAACATAATACTTGTCACCTTGTCATATAAGAAGAAAATTAGGCTGGTTCCTGGTCCCAGAGGGAAGAACTAGGAAAAAAAAGGTGGAAATTGCAATTTTTTACAACTTTTTGTATGGGGAAAAACACAACACAACACAACTTTCTAACACAGTGATCCAAAAGTGGAGCAGGCACCTACATAAATGGTAGAGGTCTTCAAACACAATTTGTATTGCATCCCTTTTTAGGGACTGTTCGTGTTGAACTAGATCATGGCTGATGTCCCTCCCTGGGAGTAAATTCTGTGAATCTACAATACTGACTAAATCAGTGGGTTCCCTTTCCCTGAAATTAGATAACCACTTATTAGGGATGTTGCAGAAAAGATTCCTTCTCAGGGATGACCTGGATTGGATGATTGATAAAGATCTTCCAACTCTGACCTTTTGTGATTCTATAACTCACAAGTTATAAATAATTAAGAGGTGGTTATATTCACTATTAATATAAATAGCACTTCTTTTTTATATGATACAACTTCTAAATTACCAATGTGAAATACCATTGAACTAGGAAACCAAATCACCACAATATGCATGGATAGTTTTATTTTTAATTAAAAATTTATTTCTGAATTTTGTGGTAGGTAAGACCTTGAAACAAAGTGGGCATTAATTAGTTGGGGAAACAAGATGGAGAACTGTTGCAAGGATCAAAAAAAATTATGCATGTAAAAATGCTTTGCAGTTGTAAACTGTTATAAAACCCAAGTCTTTGTTGATAATATATTCTACTGAGAAGGTAAGTATGGGATAAAAAGGCATGGGATAGTGGATAAATAACTAGACTTGGGCTTAAGAAGCCCATTCTCAATTGATGACTCACTCTTACAGCTGTGTGACCCTTGCCAAGTTATTTAAACTCTGTCAGCCTCAGTTTCCTCCTCTATAAAATAGGGATAATGCAAAGTGGGAATAGTAGCACTTAGTCCATAGGGTTTGGGGATCAACTGAGAAAATATATTTTAAGAAATATTTAGTAAGAAGTATTTAAAAAGTATTAATAAGCTGAAAAACCACAATTCCAAAGTTTGAGGATACACACACACACACACACACATACACACAAACACACGCACCTCCAGGTTGCATATAGGAGTAATTCTAGCTACTTCACAGGGATTAAAAATTCTCTGCTAAGCATATCATTCTTCCAATAGCAATTCTTCTGTCTCATGCAGCATAAAATTCTATTTCATGTATAATACATGTAAAAGTAGCAGAATCTGGGTGACTTGGTAATGATAACACATTTTAGACTTTTCCTTCTCTCTCATTTCACTGAAGCCTAGGATCGCAGATTTAGAACTGGAAAAGATCTTTCAGCTCATCTAATCTTTTTTTAGTGAGTAAGAAAACCGAGGTAGAAATTTCTTCCCTGGAAAGTTTAAGAAAATTTCCCAAAATTACATGAATAGTAAGTGGAAAATTGAGAACTGAACTCAAATCTGACTCCAAACTCTGGCCAATGAACCTTCTTGTCTGTCTAATTTCCCTAACTTAAATTCACTATCTCACTTAATGGTGTCACAGGAATTTACAAATGATTTTGGTTGAAAGCATCAAGCATTATTATTTTTTAAATAGCACAATTATCCTAAAACACCAAATATCCATTCTAAAAACCTTTGCGATTTTAAATACCTTATTTAAATAGTATTTTCGTCACTTTACCACACTTGAAAGCTAGGGCAATGGGGGAAAACAAAAAACAAACAAAAACAAGTAAACAAACAAAAACACACTAGGAAAAGGGATACTTGACTCTTGGCTTCCAGTCCTGTTTCTGAGTTTAACTCACTGGATGACCTGAGGAAATCCATTTGATAAACTCTTTATGTCTCAGGTTTCTTATCTGTAAAATGGTACTAATATATCTGACCAATCTACTTTATAGTTTTGGTCTTGACACTAAGTGAAGTGGGATGTGGAACATTATCACTGCCCCACACTCACCCACCCCTCATATCATTATTTGTCATCATAGTAAAGAATACAGAATTTTTCATATAGAAAAAGAAAGCTAAATTGTTATAGATTAACCTAAAAAGATGATATCCAGTTTTGTTTTGTTTTACAGAATGATTTTATTTTTCCTTGGCAAAAGTTCATTTAAAATGATAATAAAGCAAGATGTTTTTAGTCCTCCTCTGACAGTGGGTAAGATTGTTTATGGGCATGTCCAGGCATGTCTGGGCAAGGTCTCAGTAAAAGCTGAGACTAGCAAAGAAGGAATACCAATAAAACACTTTTGGTGCTGAAAATACCACCAGCACATAGCAAAGCTATAAAAACACTACCAAGATTTGGTTAATTATGCCTTAAGGGAACCATACAACAATGTTATATAATTTCATCCTCTGGTTATTTGGCAAAACCATTTTTAAACTATGATTTGCCATTGCTGGGGATGAATTGTGCCTGAAAAATGAACATAATTTTTTTTTTATTTTAAGATGACACAAACAACTTAACTCTCAATGTATAAATCATAGAAGATGTCTCCAAGTTTAAGAATTCTAAGTTTAAAATTGAGTGATTCCAAGGAAGGTGCAGTTGCAAACAGACACAATAGTGTACATATATTGCTACTACTATTTTAAATTACTTACACATGTGCCTTGCATTAGAAACAACTGAAATGTCCAAATAAAAACTTAGGAAAAGAAAAGCAAGAATGCTTATTCATATTACAAAATAATTCTATTTGAAAAAATTACCATTGTTTCCTTCAATTTTGTAATTCTCTCACATTTAAGATATGATCTAATTCACAAAACAATGTGAATATATACATTTTTCAAAACACAATTGTAGAAGAAACATTAATTTGTGGCAAATTATCAACTTTACATAAAGAACAGTTTATAATAACAAAATTTTTAAATATATGAATATATATTTAAATTAAATATACAAATTATATATATTATATAATATACAAATATATATAACATAAATTATATATAAAATAAATATATAAATAAAATCAAATATAAAAAAAATGAAACTAATAATTATTTGATGAGAAAAGAATTTAGTTTCAAATAGTATTTCACCTGTTTTTATGGATGCCTATTTTAAAATTTTGTTTACCAGTTTTTAAAAGAGAATCTTTTGACTTAATTTGCAACAATTCACATTCTTCTAACTCGGAAGTATCCCAGGAATGCTAAACATCATTCATAGTGTGTACCTCCTTTTTAAGACTCAACCAACTTGAAAGTCCAAATACAATGCTAACATATCTATTAAGAGGCTTAAATGTCTAGTCAATAAAAAATCCCAAAGAAATTCATTCAAGATCAATCTAAATTCTACACTTTCTGTAGAAGAATTCAAGGTTCTCCATCCCTGTCATGACTAATTAAAATTCTTTAAAGACAAAAGCTTGACATTTAATAATTAAGTGGATGTGTATATATGTACATATGCATATCTATGAATGTGTAAATATAGACACACAACTGTGTTATAATAGTCATCATTACATTTATCACACAGTATTATTGAAAAATTAAAACAGCCTTGTTTCTTTAGCCACCATTTTAGACTTGTACACATACCTTCAAAGTACATACATAATAAATTGCAGAGAACAAGGCAACAAAGTATCATGGGTGAAGGGCTGGCCTTATGAGTCAGGAAGACATGGTTTTGATTTTAACTATCACACATAATGTCTCAGAACCCAAAAGGTAATTTCTAAAGATTGTAAATTATAGTTGGTTCTCATGAACATTTGAAGAGGGAAGTTTCCACACCCAGAGTTCCTAACACTAATGAAATAACAGAGTCAAACCTCAAAGCTAAAATAATCTGCAAAAAGTACATGTGAATTACATATTAAATGAGCAAAGACACAGGAAAATGAACATTACAGAAACCAAGGAATAACTTATATGTGTCTTCTAAAGGCAATATAGAGTCATAGATAGACCACTGGCCATGTAGCTAGGAAGACCTGGGTTTGAGTACTGACTGTGGCACATATTGGCTGTATGACACTGGGCAAGTCACTTAACCTATCAGTGCCTTAAGCAACTCTCTAACAATATAAATTGTACAGAAGGTGCCAGTATAGACTGATAGTAGGCAGTTTCCTCATCTACCAGTTCCATATACCAATGAAATCTCAGCTGTAGTACCTATCATCATGTCTTTAGAAAAACCTAATACTGTTTAAACTGTGTTCTTCAGCCCCACCCTTAAACTCCTCCACTCCACTCTTCTGTTAAGAATCATGGATTCTCACAACTTCTCTGAGCAAGCAACACTCTCTGACTGTAACTTATAAAGCAGGTGTAAATCTTCCCCTGGTAAAAGGAATTTCCTCAACTGATTTTGTTTACACCTATGAAATCATAGTTCAGTACAAAACAAAAAGAAGCATTAGCAATATCACTCATTAATTCCCACAGCATTCTTCGTTTTTCACATAACTTGAATTTCTGTAGCAATATTGCACACACTTGAAATTTAGACATAGGATCTTTCTTAAGATTACTCTTCCTCACAAAACTATGACATCAGAATAGTAACTCGCAAATTTCTGGTATAATAATAATAATGTAACGTCTAGCATTCACATGGTGCTTACCATGTGCAATATAGTACCTATCATGCAGGCAATATCCATTATATGATCCTCTGTTCCCACTCTACATCTAAGAATATATAAAATGCATATGTGAAGTTTCTTAGAAAATAAAAGTATTAATAAACATTTGATTTTTTTTTAACAAAAGAAGATTATGATAGGAACCTGGTTGATTTTCTCAAAATAAAAGAAACTGTATAGTCCACTTGACCAATTTATGCAGTCATGAAGTTGTTGTTGTTATAAGGTTTGGTTCGGCTTTGATTCAGCACATATAGTTTTAACTACCTGTATGATGGCTAATGAAATTGAGAAAGAGAAAACACATGGACAGTACAAGTCTGTTTCTTTTTAGAAATAGAAGGAATTATGTCCCACGTTAGGAATTCTCAGCAGCCACCAGGTTGAGGTCAATAGTCAAAGTTTAAAACAAAAAGGAGGGGACAGATAGAGTCTTTTGAGGCAAGAGAGTTTCAAGTTGACTATCTGGTTGGCAACGTGGATTAAGCCTGAAATAACCTGAGGATTCAAGGGAAGCTCCAATTGTAGGAATGAAGCTTTCCTCACACAGTATAGTTTTCTTATTTGGAAAAATAGTTTCTTCGTTTGCATTTTTTAGAAAGTAGTTCCTGCAGTCACAGAATATCCATCTTTTATGGTATTTGAATTGTACATATGAATATAATCTAGTCTTGCTAGATTGCTACAGATCAGCAAATGGAGTAAACATGACCCCTCCCTGAACTGGAAAAGGCCATTAACATAATTCTTATCCTAAAAATCTTTTGTCAGAAAAATCATATTTTGTTGTTCAGACAGCTATACCCCTCTAGCAATGGGTCTAGTCTTTCCCTGAGATACAGAGGATGGAATGTTATCCTTGTATAGACATAGAGTATGTTGAAGAAAGTTACAACTGTTCATGATTTTGTTTTGGTATTTTTACATAAACAACCAAAATGGTATCATCTGACAAGTACATAGCCAATCACTTGCCACTTACTGCTAGTCCCTAAAAATAGGCTGGGCACTCTGAAGTGAGGTTGCTAAATTATAGAATCTTATACCTAGGCTTGCAGAGGCAGTTTTAGAGAGATGGATTAATTGCAAATTCTTTAGCATTTTTTTATATTGAAGAAGGCAAAGCTCCATTATATAGTAGATGATCAGTTGAGTTTCTTTTTTGGCTAATCAAAACTGATTTCATGTTTCTACATTCATTCATAATAAAGTTAATCAGTATCACTAATAAAGATCTCACACAAAGATTCATGTATATCCTAAATCTATTATTCTTGCTTATTTAGCATACATATTTGTTAAGAAACCACTCATCCTGAGTTGACTAAATATGAATTATTTTGAAAAATGAAACAAGTACATCATCAAAAGGAAATTTGGGGCCCAAAGACTAGAAAGCAAGACTAAAAAGCAAATAGGAATATACTACACCTCTTTGAAATGACAAAATTTTGGAATTCTCTAAAGCATTAATCAAAGGTATTTATAAGAAAAAGGCAAATTATTTTGAAAAAAGTCAGAATTTTAGCTATCCTAATGAACATAGTATAAATTATTGATGTAATAAATGATTGTTGCATTGAATTAATACTTGATTGGAAAAAAATTGAAAGCACAGTGTGTAAAAACAAAGATTGAATTACATTAGGAATTTATTCAAGTTCACCCTTCTCAACTTCATTAAAGGTCTTGTCAAACTGACATACCCTTTTCTTAAAAAATTCACATACTAACTTTAATAGAAAATGAATCTTGTATTCCTATGTGAAGAGGGGTACCTTTATACCATGAGTTATGTGAAGGTGCAATTTTTTAAGTCAGATTTTAAATTTCAAAATAATTTTAAAGACTTTGCTTACCTTTTAAATGTTCTTTCTTCTATTTTCTATGCCAGTCCAGATGCTTGGGTATAGTTCCTCCCTGCCAGTAGATGGAGATAGTACAATTGAGACTTTTGGTGATCCCAAATCCTAGTTTAGGTGGTTCAGAATCCTTATTTCAGAGTTTGAAGAAGCCAATTGGAATTATTTAAAAGACATGAAAAATTGCATAAAAATTGATAAACTGAATCAAATTTACCTTATCATTTTTTTGGTTAATCATTTAGGGAGGGGGGTTCTTGGCTGGCATAGAAAAAAAATCAAGAAAGAGCATTAGCTTGTAGGATATGTTCCCTTGACTCTTCAGTCTTCCCAGATTCTTGTTCCTCCCAACTCCCCAACCATCTTGTACTAAAATAGTACTTAAACAAAAGGTGAGATGGTGGCTAATTTTTTTTTTTCTATTTTAGCAGACTGTTGTATGTCATTTTTTGTAGTTCTGTGATGTTCTCAGTTGTGTTCCATATTCAAGCAGGGGGAAAAAAAAAACTAGTTTCTTCTTCCAACTGGTAATTCAAAGGGGCTCTGGAGACTTCTAGAACTCAATTTTCACGGATAACTCTGGCTTTTCAAACCCACATCATTTCATCATTCTTCAAAAACCTATGTTCTCCACAGGCATACAAAGCAGAAGTTCAGAAAGTCCATGCCTATCCATTTTACTAAAAGGAAAGTGGATCTTCTGAAGATAGTATAATTCCAGCTATTCTGGTGCTAACAAAGGTGAATATGAACAGTGTCCCAAGTCAAGAGTGCTGACATTTTCTTCATTGAAGATTTATTCACTTCCGGCCAATTTATTTTACACTGACATTAGATAGTCTAATTAGCACAAACAGATGCCTCAGCTGTTTTTGATGAAGGAAAAATTCATAAAAGACAACACTTTTTAAAAATAATTCCTCTTTCTGACATTTTCCAAAACTTAAAGGGCACTTAGGTAAATAGTTGATGATGTTAATGACAATATGAACACTCAGAATTGATTCAAAGGCTGATGAATTTATGTAATCGTGGTTGCAAAACTTTTTACTCAAGTAATATGACTTTTTTACTTCAGAAAAAGTTACATATTCAAATTTTAAATCAATATGCATTTTATTTGTAAATACCAATCCCCTGTCCTCCTCAGCACATAAATTTGCATTTTAAATTGTCTTATATTCATGGCCCCAAATATCTTGATGTTAACACAGCCATGTGATGGAAAAGCAAAATTTAAACAATGAACCAAGCAAGAAGAAAAAACATTTTTGTTCAAGAAATTGTACTATGATTGCAATGGTAAAGTAAAATTAAACTTTTATTTGAACATTTGATATTTTATTAGAATATATGCTATCTATCCTATCAGCAGGTCTTACAAGATGGTAGTTACAGATAATTTTGGCTTAGGCAATTTATCATCTATCATCTCAGCACCAGCCCTGGAGCTGGAAGGGCCTGAGGTGAAATCCATCCTCAGACACTTAATAGCTGTGTGACCTGAGGCAAGTCACTTAACCTCAATTGGCTTATCCCTAAAAAAGAAATCATCTAATCATTTAATTTCTCATGTTTTCCTCTTTTTTTTTTACAGTCTATTATTACCTTAATATTTCACTATACTATTCTTCATGAGCAATATTTTTTTTGTTTGTTTCTCTTTGAACCCTACCTAGGATGTTGACCTGCATATGTGGGCACTTCAAACATCATTTGTTTAATTTATTGATTTAATTTAACTCCAGGATCAATGTGGGCCCTCCCTCCATTAAGGAATATTTCACTTTTAATAGATGTTCTTTAAGAGTTGCTTCAGTCAAAAATCTGATAACATTAAGTATAATCTATTAATGATTCTTGAATGGCAAACTGTCTCTAAATGGACCCATAATTGAAGGCCATTTTAAGATAATTCTCACACATCCTACCAAGATATCGCAACGGCTAATTTTTTTTTTTTGGCGATTATATCTTGTAAGCTATGAGGTAAATACATAATTAGAATCTTAAAGTCAAACAGTCTTCACACTTTTTAAACTACTAATAAACTTTCCTTTGGTGCTTACTGTTTAATAGCATTCTTAGGTTCCTCAAACTCCCTTAGAATAGGTTTGCTGGCAGGGATTCTAGAAACCTTAAGACCCATTAGGAAACTTCTCTGGTTGCCTGAATTTGTGAGCATCTTGCCTACTCCCACTGCTATGCTGCTGAAAGGAACTGATGACAAGCAGGGTCAAAGTCAACTATGTTTCTGATTGCTGAGGTAACTTTGCTGATTTGGATACACCTCTTAAAAAGTTAAGTCTATATAAATTTGTGGAAAATTGGAGATTGAGATGTTTTATGATTCTTTGAAGTGACTGAAGATGACATCCCTTTCAGAATCAGTGAAAGGGAAAGGGCCATTGAAGTGCTCAAAAAAGATGCCAGGTTTATGAGGTGATATTTTCAAGGAGCAACCTTGATTTGGTGGACCCAAAGGGTGATACTTGGACTGATTCCTAGAAAACATCTACTATTTGAAGGTCACTGCTTCAAATTGACTTAATTAGGGATATTTCTGTAACATGAAAATAGGCTTCAGCCTCCTGCAGAATCCTAAAATTTATTTCTGTGTCATATGGGCACCATTAACTCTTAAATCTGGGACAGAAATGATTGCAATATATTGCTTGAGAACTCTATAATAAAGCTTTAGGCAACCTTCAAATTGCCTCTGAGTAACATCAAGTTCTGGGAGAGGAATCCTCCTCCTTGTTTCTTTTGTGATCAAAAACCAGTTATTATAAAAACAAACAAATTTAAGAACAAAACAAAACAAAACTCCGTCTCAGAGTCTGCTTTACATAGACATACTGATTTTGGTCAGCCTAGTTCCTTGTTGACAAGTGAGTGTACAAGAGACCTTTCTTTCACAATAAGATGGTTGAATGTAGAATTATTTTTGGTAAAACATCTGGCAGTTTTGTGGCTGGACTAAATAGTGGGTAAAAGTGAAAATGTTTTCCCAGGATAGAAAAATAAAATACACACACACACACACACACACACACACACACACACACACCTAGGATGCATGCATTTCCAAACACATGTAAGCTTGTGATTAGGTGAATCTCCTTTCCTTAATACATTCCCCAATGCTTTTCTACTCTAGCCCTCCAATCTGCAAATAACCACTTGTCTCTTTAAACAATATATTCCTTGATGCTTTAACATTTTGAGAGACTTTTAATGAAAAAAAAAGTAAAAGGTAGTCTGTAGAGCTTACAGAAGACCTGTATCCCCAAAGTACAAAACAACAAGGGTATCAACCATAACAAGTTGTCACAAACGGAGAAAATATAGTAAGGTAGAGAATAGGACATAATTCTATTGTAATATTTTGAGACACATACTTATCAATCTGTTTTGTTTTGTTCTGAGTACAGATCTATTATTTCATCTGTGTAGGAAACTTCTAATCTGGCAGTTCCTTTCACTGATGAAGCCTGACAACTCTACAATTTATAGTCTTATTTGCAGGGGCACTGAGGAGTTACTGACTGGTTCAAAGTCACATAGCTGGCAGTGTTGGAGGCAGAGCCTGAACTCAGTTCTTATCTAACACCAAAGCTAATCTTCCATGCATTACATGTCATCCTGTCTCTCACCCATTGTTCTAATTGGTCAAAATAGCATCTATGATACTTTATTCTTTAGTAATGATTTCTATTTTTAAAAGAATACTTCAGAAATTTTCTTTCTACTTTAGGCCATTAAAGCAAGAGTTTAAAGAAAGGTTTTCAATTACTGAAATAATTTTGTCTTATAAAGCAGACAATATTGAGCTAAAGCACTGATAAGCAAAGTCAGAAACCACTATTTCAACCAAGGTACCCTTTTGATAGAAACATGGAAACCACAGAACAAAGAATTATATTAACGTATAGCCACAATATGGGGGAAAAAGGAATTCATGACATAAAAGTAAGCCATGGCATGGATTAGAGCATCCTATCTGTGACAAATGCAGGGCTAATTGCTACAGATTCAGAAAACTTTTTGTATGTGGGAGCACTGACCCTTTTCATACATATTTACCAGCTTAAATACAGAAAGCAATGTGCAAGGCATGTTCTTAAAGGTAGAACAAATAACTTCTGTAGGGAAATATCACCCATAAAACAGCCTTAATTGCCAGGAGGGTCTCATTCTCATTCATGCTAAAAAGTTACATTTAAAAGTTTCCTGCTCTCAAGAAGAAAGAGAGGAAATGACTTAATTGTATTCTTTTTATCTTTAAACAAGAATAATTTCTTATGTCACTTATATGTTATGGATAAAGTAATCTATAATGAATTATACACTGGAAAAATGATTTTCTGTGAGAAACTTTTCTATACACAATGCTAAAATGCTAATCTTCATTTACTATTATAGAACACTAGCATCTTATATGACTTGACACTTAAAAGAACAAAGAGGAAAAAAAAACATGACTTGGTCCTAGGGTTGTCTTTTTTGCTTAATTGATGAAGTTTAATTTTCAGAAAACATATGAAGCAATATTGCAAATCTTTGTTTTTGGTCAATAGTATAGAAAATAGAGCATTCTGTTCATTTAATCAATAAACATTTATTGAGCATGTACGCTTGGGACTGTGCTAGATGTTAGGGATACACAGTTCACAAGTGAACTCATTCCCCCCCCCCCCCTTGAACAAGTTCTCAATCAATCAATAAACATTTATTAAGCACTTACTATGTACCTGGTAGTGTGCTAAACACTGGGGATACAAAATGAGGTAAAAAGTCCCTGACCTCATGGAGCTTTCAATCAACTTTACTATCTGTCATTCAACTGAAAAATAGTAAACAAGAATCAAGTTGTTGGGATAATGATAATGAATTATGTTTAAGTTGTCATCGTCATCGTCTTTGTCATCTTCATCTTCTTCTTCTTCTTCTTCTTCTTCTTCTTCTTCTTCTTCTTCTTCTTCTTCTTCTTCTTCTTCTTCTTCTTCTCCTTTTTCTCCTCCTCCTCTTCCTGCTTCTGCTTCCATCATTGCAATTTCATATTTTACAAGATTTTCTATCCCAAAGAAACTTAAAAAGCCCCAGGAACTTTGGAAACACTTCAACATCTATGTAAAAAGATGAGTAAAACCTTAATTCCAAACAATTCTTGGAGAATGAAAATTTCTAGCTTACAGTATTAAACAAATATATCACTTTCTTTCAAGCTTCTTTAAATAATATTTCGAATATATTAGCACCTTTTCTTTGAAAAGTATGATTTCACAAGCAATTAAAATCATTCTTTGATGAAACAAGATTATGTAAAATATCCTTATGACTATTAATTATAGAAGACTAAGATGAATATGAACAGACTCCCAGGATATATACTGGAAGTTGGTTTTCTGAGGAATTTCTAGAGATCATAAATGATCTCATCATTTGGTTTCTGCTAAAAGATAAGCATGGGGCTAGGTGGGGTGCAAATATATGAGAAGTTTTCACTATCTGGGCTATATCTTGGAGCTAGACATACAGGAAAGAATGATCACTGATAAACCTTCCAAAACAAATCTGAAATTATTTTCAATGCTTTTAACAACCATTACCTTGCCTTTCTATCTGTAACAAACTAGGTTCCAAGATGGTATTTAATAATTTTATTGTAGTGCTTATAGATATATAAGTATGTCACACTTAAGCATAAATATAAGCCTTTTGGGGTACTGTGTGTTTGAATATATAAATATATGTGTATATTTATATATCTACAGATGTCAATATTGATGTATCATTACATGTCTATATATCTCTATGAAGTGTGAAAAACAGAGAGAAATACATATTTTAAAATGGTAGCATTTTCTACATTCAAAAGATAAGTAAATCTAGTA
Source organism: Phalanger gymnotis (assembly GCA_028646595.1). Lineage (NCBI taxonomy): Eukaryota > Metazoa > Chordata > Mammalia > Diprotodontia > Phalangeridae > Phalanger > Phalanger gymnotis. The sequence continues at coordinate 322,500,974 of CM053623.1, read as the reverse complement.
TATATTGACAGTTAAGCACTTGTTCCTGGTCAACTATTACAGAGAAATAAGTAGAAGACAATTATCAAAGCATAAACTCCAGCAAATGTGGGAGATACTGTGCATTGGGTACTTCTTTGTCTCCCCCTCTCCTCAAATCTAGTCAACTCATCCCTTTTTGTGCTAAATATAGGGTTGAAATTAAATCATAGCCCCCTTGGCAGAAAGGAAGCATAAGAATGCAAGGTAATCTATGGTAAATATGAAGTAAATCTGGGATTTAAATGATAGCCTTAAATTTAACAGAAAATATGAACTTTATATAAAGTAAGACAAGGTGATACTTTATATTTTATATGTAAAGAAAAACAGGAACAATTCAGGATACCATGAATTTAAGTAGACACATAAAAGCCTTATATGCTTATGTGGCTAACAGTTAGAAAATGGTAAACAAAAAAAGCTATGCATTTTAGGGACCATAGTTGCACTGAATGGAGAAAAAAAATTCATTCTTAATAAAAAAAGAATTTTTATGAGCATTTATTCTTAACTGTAACTACCAAAGTGAGTGACACCAAACTTATCCTTCTTTGGCCAAGAAGAGTGGGTTCAAGAAATTTAAGAAACGCTATATTCTATGTAACATAAAGAAATGTATGAAATTGAAAGCCAAATTTCTAAGCCACTGTCACTGTCTCCTCATTCTCTGAAGAGAGTAGATTAATAAGCCCAATATATAAACTATTATTTTGTAGCTTCTCAGTTACCCAGTTTTATAACACTGGAATAATCTTTGACTTTTCTCTCTCTTTGTTATTTGTACCTCCACATGTCTTCCTTTTATCTCTTCACCCCTTACACAAACAATAATTTAATTCACACCTTCATCTCATGTCTTCCAGACTATTGAAAAAGATTCCATATTGCTTTCCCTGATTTCAGTCCATTGTCTCTCCAATCCTTCTGCCATACCTCTGCTAAAATAATCTTCCCTAAGGCATTCATATGATCATGTCACTTCCCTGCTCAACCTGCATTTATTTCTCATTACTTACAGAAAGAGACACCTTAGCATGGCATTTAAGATCTCCCACAATCTGGTTTCCACATATCTTTCTAGACTTATTTCATATTTCTTCTGTTCAGAAATTCTACATTAGACCATCAATTGTTCCCCAAATTTAATCCTTCCTATCTCACCTCCAAGGCATTCATACAAGCCATTAAATTTTCAAAGCCACCAATGCATTTCCTCTTCATCTCCAACTCTCAAAAAGCTTATCTCCCTACCAGGATCAATCTCCTAGGAAGCCTTCTCTGATTTCTCCTGATTGTTACTGCACCATCCTTTTCAATGTAAATTCCTTGAGGGCAGGGACCATTTTGTAGTTGTCTTTTTATGCAAAATGCTAGGATCAGCCTTCATACAGTAGGCACTTTGTAAATCTTTGTTCCACTAAATACTTCTACAGTTGCTGTGACCAAACCATGATCTGGTAGGCAGCCTTCTGTGAGTTGGTACATATAAGGAACACAAACACATTTTTAATGGTGACCAAATGGGGCTGTATACACAGAGGGCACATGGTGAGTCGAATAGGAAGGGATGATATCTAAAAAAATAAAATCAAATTAAGGGATGAGAGGGGATTATATTGAGAGAGGGAGAAAGGGAGAGATAGAATGGGGTAGATTATCTCACATAAAAATGTCAAGAAAAAGCAGTTCTTTTGGGAGGGAAAAGGGGGTAGGTGAGGAGGAATGAGTGAATCTTGCTCTTATGGGATTTGACCTGAGGAGGGAATAACATACACACTCGATTGGGTATCTTACCTCACAGGAAAGAAGGAGGAAGGAGATAAAAAGGGGGACGATAGAAGGGAGGCAGATAGGGGAGGAGGTAATTAAAAACAAACACTTTCCTATAGTGGTCCAGAAAAAGGGAGGAAGGAAAAAATCCACCATGATTTGCTTTTAGAAATGCTTGCCTGCCACTTCTGAAAGTATTCACATCAGTGGTCCTATTTCTCAGTGATCCTACCACTGGTATCATCAACAAAATTCCTTATTGATATGAATCATCATCAACAAAATTCCATGTTGATATGAATAATTTGCTAAATTGTCTTCTATGAGCTGAGTCTTTTTCATCATTAAAGTTACCATTTAAGATACATTAATCTATTTATATATTATCTGAATGCTGCTTTACTGGAGGCAGACTAAGAAAGAAGATACATCTACTCATTTCCCTAAGACTTTATTCCCCACAGGTTTTTTGTCTGTTTGTTTTGTTTTTACCATGTGTACTTGCAGGCTCCATATTCTTCTCCAGTAATACAATATAGAAAAAGTCTAATTATAATTTATTCTATATATGAATTAAGTTTGGCAACAAATTCATATTGAGACCTGTTCTTTATTCTCTTTTAACCTTTTAGAATATGTTGTTGCCTGTAAAATCTGGTGTAGGACTATGTTGGTCTTAGAGTTCCATTCATAGTTTGGACACCAGGTGAGGAATCTCTTAGGCTACAGAAATTGACGAAAAAATATCAACTAAGGTTGATAGCCCTTACCATGGAAACACAGATCTTTGAAATGCAGCAAATTATAATCTTCATATGAAATCAGTCACTAAGGTTGATTCATTCATTCTTTTAGGTCAGCTGCATGCCATTTAGTTAGAAGTTACTTAGGTTCACTATTCCTCTATTAACTTTCTTCTCCTATCAATATAAAGGTTTCATTTGATTTTTGTTTCATCTTGCAGAGTAGTTTATTTCAAAAAGCATCAAAAACTAGGAGAAACCTAAGAATACATGTGTACATTTGATAGGAAGAAAATAAAACAAGCCTCCAAGATCACAATATAATAGTTTATGACTGGAAAGAAAATAAATGAAAATAATCATGTTTCTTATGTTGGGAAATTATCACTTTCCTTTTGGAATTTTTTTTCTTTTAATAATAGCATCTCATATTACATTCTTTACATTTTTGGAAAATGTTGACATTTTATCTTTGTGTTCTCATATATTAATAGGACACTCATAATATTGTTATAAACCCCATCAATAAATACCTCTTTTGGTTGAACTATACTACTAAAATCTTTTCTTACTTACTAGATTATACACACTATAATTTTTGAATAAAGAAAAAAAAGGATGCACACATACTTTGCAATCCCACAATCCACCAGGACAACAAACAATCATGCTCATGTTCTTACGAGTTTGTAACGATTCATTATCCAGTCTACAGTACTTATGCAATAAAACTTTTGATTCGTGAGTTTATTGTAAAACAAAAAATAACATTTCTGTGTAGAATCACAGCAATCACTGACTTTTTTGTGCTTTATGATTTACAAAACACTTTTAACTAAGTGTTAACATTTGATACATGTTCTGATTCATGGATATTAGAGTCTCTTTTCATGCTTTGGACACTAGCTAAGCTCCTATTATTTTCTTATATTTGCAACATATATAATAGAACAAAAAGGAAAATCTATTTTGAAGTCAAAACAATCTTATTGTTAAATCAAAATGACTTTTGACTTCTAAAGAGATTTTTCTGGAAAGCACTAGGATACATCAATACAATCAAAAACAGCTTAGATAACTTCTGTATACACTGCCTTGATATAGAGATTTCAGTCTACAAAGTGTAAAGTTTTTCTCTGAATGAGCACATTCATGAAACTTTACTATTTCTGTAGGAGAAAAAAAGTAGTTCCAAAGTATAATTTGACGGCATTTTCAGCAATAGACTCTTCCTCCCCAAGATATATGGACTGAAACACCACTAATACAATGATGAATATGTGAAAAATATACCTTTATAGCTCCTGAATTAAGTGGCAGCAGTCCTTTGAATTTACAAACCTGCTGTCACAAAGCGTCACAAGTTGTATAAAAATCACCATATTATTTGCCATATATGAAGCAAGAATTAAGAAGCCTGTTTTATTGACTAAAAAATTAAAATTAAAAATTAAAATCTCAATTTGTCTGTGATCACCCTAGATCACAGTGGATTCAAGTACATTCACTAGAATCAAGTGGGACTAAAGCTAGATAGACAATGTCATTCCTGATTTTAGCAGTATGACTCAGGCACTATTTTCCTCTTATATCATTTATGTTCCTTCCTTGAACTGAGGACATGGGATAAAGGAAAGATGAAATAGATTTGAAAATGTCTTTATTTCTTCACTTTCCCGTACCTTCCATTTTTCCATTCTCCATCCATTTTCCTATGAACTTGTTTTCCTTTTGTCTAAAATTATGAATATTTCTTTATTATCTTGTTTTATTTGCTTTAATGATACCTAAATAGTCACCGGAGAAGAAAAGGGAAAAAATATATGCATGCACACATGTGCACATACACAAAAAAGTTTTACCTCAAATGTAAAATCATAAGGCTGCAAGGAACTCAGGATCACAAACGTTAGATCTAGAACTGATCTTAGGTCTCAGAGATTATTTGAGATTTAACTCCTCCCTGCTCTTCTCTCTTCCTCTCCCCAATACCTCATTTTAAAATTGAGAAAACAGAAGCTCAGAGAGAAATAATTTAAAAATTTATCACCCAGGTTAAATTCTAGGCCTTTAACTTTAAATTCTTTACTATGCCACAACTCTAGCTACCATCCTAAGTCAGTATACAACAATGTCTTATTTTCACCTTCTCCTCTTCAAAGGAGTGCCCCTATGTATTCTGTTATAACTGTAACCTGCTAAACTATCTTAATTGTGCTGTGTGACTGGATCTTGGAATCTTATCCTTTTTTATGTGCTTGATGCTACAAAGTCTACCTTCCATGTGACTCAACAAATTAAACTATTTTAGAAAAGGCAAACCAGGTAAGCTCTTAAAGGGCACCATGAGCCATATTTAATGGATTAGTAAGATTAAGAAGTGAAAAACTGACAAGATTAAGATCTTATTTTTCTTGGTATATGATCAGATAACCTCATGGGTAATCAACTACATATTACAAAAATTTATTGTGTATACTGCTCATTGTATTCCTATTACAATAAGTTTCTTATTGAGTTTTTTTAAAGTTGTTAACATTTCTTTAAAGGTTATGCACAAAGGAAAAATGAAAAGCAACAAGAAGATTCATAAGACTATAACTTGAGACTTTCAAGATACCAAATAATGCAAGTATACAGTTTGAGAAAGCACCAGGCAAAAATAATAACAATTTCCCATGCTTTATTCAACCACAAACACTGTTAGGTGTATGTGGGAAGGAAAACTGCATGATCCTTTGCCTTCTATTAACAATCCTGTTTTATAGTGGCAGCTGCTACTCCCATAACAAGAGGCCAAAATTTAATGAGTTTGGGGAGAGGAATGTTGGAAGACCTAGTACAAATATTGGTAATAAAAAGGAAATGAATTACAGGAGTTGAAGCTGATTTGAAAATTTTAACCAGGGACTCAACTCAAGAAGGTTTTTACCTGAAAATCACAGAAAAGACTGGAGGTCAGGAAAAGAGGCAGAAAAATCAATTGTGCTTATCAAAAAAATAAAAGGCCTTACTTAGCAGGATTTTTTTTCCTATTTATTTACAAATTTGACAAACTCTAGATAGCCAAATGTGTATGGTCACAAAAGACAGAATAAAGGGGGATAATAATATCTAAAGTATCTATATTTTGGGTTTTGTTGTGAAGTTCAACAGAGATAAAGTATGTTAACTAATGTAACTCTTAAAACACTAAATTTATCTCAATTTTTGTTATTACTACCACCTTTGGCTACAAATTACCTTTGGTGATAATGATTTTCAATGCTTTATGGATGCATTTCTTAATCTCCTTATCTGGATTAAGATAAAATACTGCCATCCAAATGAAAAACCATTTAAAGGTGAATTGCAATGCTACTTCTTCATTTTTTAGTACTTTGATCCTAAAGTTTCATAGTTATTAAGAAAATTTGTTTTTTTTT
>CM053623.1:322457609-322494515 GCA_028646595.1 Phalanger gymnotis | reverse complement strand
TTCTGACAGATTGCTACATATTCAGCCTTAGTCTCTTTTGAACTCTGACTCTGTGTCTCCAATTGATTACTGAACATTTCAAATTATCTGGCACCAGTGAGCTTTCTGGATGGGTATGGCAAGGCATTTTCAAGTCTGTGGCATTTAAAAAAAATTGTTCTGGCCTTTCTGCCCATCACTGAAAAATTCTGCCACCTAGTCTGATCTGGCATCTTTATCATTTTTTTTTTGTGTGTGTGATTTAGAGGCAGTTGGCCATCTCTCTCAATAACACAACCATGTATATAAACATAGATATCCTTTGAGCTTCTCTTCTAGTGCTTCTCTTTGGTAGTGGCTTTAACTATTTGCAAAAACATGTTCCCTGAATTGAATTCTCCATAAGGTAAGAGTTTCAAGTGGTTAAAGATAAACCTACTCAAAAAAAGAGTAATTCATTCAATAACAAAATGGGAAAGAAAAAAAAAACGTTTAGAAGATTTAATAATTTTTATCAATGTAATGACCAATCAGAATTCCAAAATATGGATGATGAGGTATGTTACCCCACCTCCTGAAAAAGAAGAGTTTTGTTTGTCTTTTTTCTTTTCCAAGTTTGGGAGGAGATGTGAGGAAGAAGAGAGCTAAGAACAGGGTTCTCTCCTCCCCCCACACAAAAGGAGAAGAGAATAGAAGGAATCATACAGAAGCAGAACAGCTTTGAAAGTAATTCACGACATTGAGTTCATTACATACATACATAATAAAATATTAATAATAAGAAGAAGAAGAATTAAGGTAGTTACTAAATTCAGTGTCCAAATCCACTCAACTAAATATAAATAACTACCCATTATTTGCCTTGTTAGATATAACTTCACTCTGTATAGCATCCAGTACTTATTCACTGAAAGGGTGTCACCTCACTTTGAGTGAGTACATGAAAAGGCCTGAGCCTAAAAGGGCCAGGGTCCCCCATTGCATCCTGGGTCATCTCCAGTCATCCTGACGAATACCTGGTCACTGGACCCAGATGGCTCTAGAGGACGAAGTGGGGCTGGTGATCTTGCACAGCTCTCCCTCACTCAAATCAAAGTCAACTGCAAGTTATGTACTCATTTCCGTGATAGGTTCTCTTTGAAAACAAAGGACAAACACACAACAACATAAAAAAGATACATGTTTATAGTTTTTGAGAGTTAAATTTTAATGTTTTCCTTTCTATTACAAAAGCATATACTCTACCATAAGATACCCTAAAGGTTCACATACCACTTCTTATGAACTTAAATAGGAATAAGGGCATCACTCTTTAGATGGAAATTACTGTAAACTCTAATAGTTATTTACCCTGATCCACCAGAAATAGTTGTGGAAAAGTTGAGAGGGAATTGATTTAGTGGAATGATCTTAAATGAACCTGTAAAACAGATGAGTCTGTTTATAGAAGTCTTACCCATCTGCAACCAAGTTTACAATAGAAAACAGCTGGGCATTTGTACCTGTAAGCAAAATACCATATTTGGAAGCATTTTGCCCAGTACAATCTTTAGACTCTTTTAATTCAGATTCTTTAAGCAAACAATAAGCAAGCCCTTCACAGTCTGACTCCAACATATCTTTCCAGACAAATTTAACATTACTCCCTTTTATATACTCGATGTTGAAGCCAAACTTGCTATTTCCCAGATATATCATTAGATCTCCAGTATTCATGCCTTTTCATAGGCTGCCTCTCATGCTTAGAATGTTCTTCTGTTCCCATCCTTGCACCTACTGAGATCCATCTGCTCCTTCAAGACGTGGCTCAAATGATACTGCTATCAGGCCTCTTCCTGATCTCCCCAGTTGTTAGTCCCTACCCTCAATTATTTTATATTTACTGTACATATTTTGCATTGACTTGTTTGTGTACGTCTTATTTCCCTCAAGCAGAATGTAACATCCTTGAGGGAAGGAAATTTTTTTGTCTGTTTGTTCTGTCTTTGTATCCTCAGATCTTACATACCAGGCATGTAAGCAGATAATTGCTAAGTGTTTACCATATTGAATTCACATGAAGCTAAGCTTTCACATTTGGTTTAGGAATATTTTCCCATTTATAAAAACAATCAAATTCTAGCTGCTCAATCCTATAGTATTTATTTCCTTCTGATGAAATGGATATTTTCTTCATGTTTAATGCGACCTTTTCATTTTTTTAAAAAAATTCAATTCCAGTCTTAAATTCAGTCTTAAAGTCTTGACAATCTTATATAAATAACTTCATATCTGCTCTAAAGAAATTCAAATTAAAAACTTCCAAGAGAATTACTAAATATTCACTTGTTTTTGAATATTCGCAACATACTAATTTATTTATGTGATCCTACCAATGTGTTTTAGATGATATTCATTGTTATAAATTATAAAAATAAAAGGTTAAAAAATATAATAGTTAGTATTTGCAAAATTCTCTAGATTGACAGGAATGCTTTTATTTCTTTTAATAGTTATGGTTGCTGTTGTTTGTCCTTCATTTTCAAAGAGGACTAATGATCACACAGAATGATGTCTTGACTTATGCATGAATTAGATTTAAGTGAGGCATAATTGCACAAAGTTGTCAGCCTCACCCTTTCTTCCTAAAACACTGAAGTCCGGTGGCAGAACAAAAGTCAAGATGACTGGCGATAGGATGCTGTTAAAGTTATTGATGTCCTTGGTGTCTTTAATGCCTGACCAGTTTCTAAGTGGTCTACAGCACCTGCTTCGGCCACCTTTATTGCCTTATAACAAATTATTCTCATCTACCCATTCTGTGGGAGAAGCCTTCACATGCTACGGGGCAGACTCTAACTCACCAAAAGGTTTAAGGTCGGTCAGTTAGCATCAATCTGCCTTAGGCCATCTGCCAAGACAATTTACTGGGGTGTTCCAGCTGTTTTAGAGCCACAGGTGAGAATTGGGTGACAGGTGAACACCAAAAGGGGATGATCAGCCCTGAAAAGAGTCTGGGAAGTTTTAACAGCAGAGGTGCTAGTCTTCCCAATCCAATCCACCCAATGTACCCCTTTTTGGTGGTAAAGGTTCTGAGAAGGTCATGGTGCACTTGGAATTTATAGACACTACACACTCTGTTTGTATTGGCATTTCAACAATTACTTCTGGAGCAAAATGATAAATACTACATCTGTACAAAAATCTTTATGGAGACAAAATATTTTGATGTGAGATGCCTGTAATCTTCAAAAGTTGTATTCATACATGCGGTTAGGGAACGGTACAGCCTAAATAAATAAAAATTGACAACAGATGGTTTTGTCCTGTCAGTACAGCTGTGTAAGCTCTGAAATGCCTACCTCAGATTAATAGTTGTCCATATGCCCTCCCTCTCCTGTGACAAAGTAATAGTGATTGAAATCCAGAAAAAAAAAATAAGCGGAGCTCAACAATGATGCATCTCTGAGCTGGAGGCATGTTGTGGCTTACATATGTGCTTCTCTCCCACAGCACTGAAAGTGAAAGCAATGTATACACACATACACATATATTCATAGAAAATGAATAACCTGCTGCAATGAAAACCTACTCAATCATCTCGTTGTCAGAGCAAAGGTACACTACCTTATCTATGTTTTCTTGGAAAAGAAGTATGGCTCTGTAGGCCTCAACATGTTTCCCGTTCACGTTTACCTTAGATAAGCCTCTCCTTCATTCATCAGTTACCCAAATCTTTGGAATCTACATGTTTTCCTTCTACAGTTTTAGAGAAAAGTCTCTTTGAAAATGTTTGCCTTTACTGATTCAGGTACTGACCACTGAGAGAGACTTGACCAGAAGCAGGAAATAGCAAACAACCACAACTTACAAGAATACTTATTAACCTCAAAGGCGAGTTATGTTTTGCAAATGGAAGAGGTGAGTTTATTTTATCTGAATTCATTCCACGTTTCTAAGTATTCCTTATGACCCTCATCTTTAAGTTATGGTCCCTATATTAACAAAACTGTAGAAAATACATCTGAGTTGTTCAATAGAAAGCAAATAAAAGAGATTATTAAATGTTGTACATTAATTAAGAACAAGAGTACATTTCAGAAGCCACTATGCCATGTTAATCATCTGAAAACTATTTAATGAATGTGTATTTGGAGGTTCTAGGAGGAGAACAGAACTACTCAAAATACCCTAAACCAAAGAATGGTACATGTCTGTCAGGGAGGCCCAACTTTTTCAAATAGGCTCAGAGTTTCTGGAGGGATGTACTTGGATCCATAAAAGATAAAGAAGTGGGAGAGGCATATTGCATACTATGCAGGGCAACCAAATCACCTTTGGTGATGAATAGGGTGAAAGATATCACACCCAACTGGTCTTCCTTCCACTAAAGTAATCTTGTGTCACCATAATAAGATGCAGAAGAACCCATGGATTTAGACAATAGAACTAAAGTCAGATAGGTCTGATAAAGCTAAAAAGGTTTTAAGTATGAATCTGGTAACATAAACCATGTTTTTATTTTCTGAATAACTACTTAGATGAGTAGAGAAAAGACAAATATCAATACACTTTCCACCAGGTGATGATTTCTTTTGGCCACAGTAAATCATGAAGACCATCAACTAATAAATAGAGGGCTTTTTAACTTATGTTGGGAGAAAGAGAACCCACATTGATGAAATCACAGATAAAGAACACATACATAATATTTTAAAATATCGAATTTATGTCTTCATAAATAATAACATAGAAACAGCCTGGTATATTGTAAAGAAGGCAAGACTTAAAGTCATGGGTCCTGAGTGAAAATTCTGGCTCTCTGAATTACTATTTGACTTTGCACAAGTTGTTTAAATTGACTGGGTCTCAGTTTTTCATCTCACAAATGCGAGATTGGTCTATAAGGCCTATAAAATCCCTTCCAGCTCTACGTCTATGATCCTATGACCAGCAGCTCTGCCTTACTACTGTGGTAACAAGAATATAAATTTACCTTTACCTGGAATAATTTCCAGTTTATATTTAAAAGTATCGTTATGCTAATTAATTGTCAAACTACTGTTAGCTTATGAAATCAAACTCATTTTTTTTTCTACCAGCTGGAAGATTTTTTTTGTCCCTCTCTTTAATAGCCTATGAGAATCAATACATAAAGGAAGTTATTATTTTAAATGATGTAGTAAAGACACTAATGTATCATCATAACTGTAAAATATGCCAGAATACTTTTTGCAGAAGGCTTTTTAGTTTCTGGAAATATTACAATCCAATTTTCCTGACTCTACTTGCTCTTTTCCTTACAAAATATCCCTCCTCTTCCCAGTAAAACAAAGCACTAGGAAAATAAGATAAAATTAGAACACTACCATAAAAGATTTAATATCCATGAGACCAATCAATACCTTGGAATCATTTAGCTAATAAAATGCAGAGGTCTGTCAAGTACCTATGATTTCATCTATGTAGGAACTCCCTCTCTAACCATGCAGATCACAATTCAAGTAATAACTTAGAGTCCTAAGTCTCTTAAGACTCTTAAATCTTAAGTCTTGCAAAGGTTAAGTGACTTACCATCAGTGACAGAGGAGATTCTTGAACCTATTTCTCCCTACCTTCAAATTTAACATTTTATTCTCTATGTAATATTGGCTTTCTCATGTGTATTCACAAATACACATATAGACATCCATAAACATGTATGTGGGTACATATATGTATATATGTATGTTATGTATGTGTTGTATATATATATATATGTATATATATTTCTTACTTCAAGAAAGCAACTTCTTCAATAGTATGAATGAATATTCCCTCCAAAACCTAAGATATCTTATCATCACCAAAAAGAAAAAAAAAGTCTCTTGATGACCATCACTTAACTAAAGAGCTTCTTCAAACTCAGGTTGTTCCATAGCCACTCCAATACCCAGGATAATGCTCAAAATCTTCTGAGCTTGGTAGGATTGACCAGACTGACCAGAGCTTCTTCTCTACTGCCACAGCCTTATAAAACATAGGTCAGCCCCCATGACCATCCTGCTACATTGGGGTTGGACTTTACTAAAGTAGCTCTGAGCACTTGTGTATACAAAAGGGTAGTTATATGCATGTGTATCTTTAAGTGTGTGTATATAAAAATGCGCATGTCAGTTATATATAATAAACACCTGAACCACTACCAAATATTCACTCTTACATGATATTATCCATTCTTTTTGTGGTCTTCAAGTGCTTTAACAAGATTCTTTTACAACTGACATCACCAAATTTTCACTCTTTCATAGAAGATTGCCCATTCTTTCATTGGTCCTTAAATTCTTTTAAAACTGACAAAAGTGAAATTCTCTAGAGAATTTTGCTTGCCAAGAAAAGCTTATTACCAGGTTTAAACTGATCTGAAACTTCTCTGGAAGATTATACACTTCTACTTATAATTTTAAGAATATTCAAGAATAGGAGTCTTCCTTAAAATTATAAGTAGCATCTACCTAAAACCATCAGCAAGCACTATATATAATGAGGATAAGCTAGAAGCATTTCCAATAAAATTGGGGTGAAACAAGGATGTCCATTATCACCACTGTTATTCAATATGTGATTGGAAACAATAGCTTTAGTAATAAGAGAAGGAAAAGAAATTGAAATAGAATATTTTATTAGACTATATGATTTTGTTAGACTAGACAAAGAAGAAACTAAGCTATCTCTCTTTGCATATGATATGATGCAAAGTTGCAGGATACAAGATAAACTAGCATAAGTCATCTGCATTTTTATATATCATGAACAAAGCCCAACAGCAAGAGATAGAGAAATTCCATTTAAAGTTACTGTATACATCATGAAATATTTGGGAGTCTACTTACCAAAACAAACCTAGGAAATATATGAACATAATTCCAAAGCACTTTTCACACAAATAAAGTCAGATCTAAATAATTGGAAAAACATCTAATTCTTATTGGTAGACCAAGCTAATATAATAAAAATGACAGTTCTACTTTATTTATTCAGTGCCATACCAATCAATCTAAGAAAAATTATTTTATAGAGCTATAAAAAATAGTAACAAAATTCATCTGGAAGAACAAAAAGTCTAGAATTTCAAAGAAATTAATGAAAAGAAATGCTAGGGAAGGTGGCCTAGACATACCAGATATAAAAATTAAAAAAAAAAAGCAGCAATCATCAAAACTACTTGGTACTGGCTAAGAAATAGAGTGGTGCATCAGTAGAATAGGTTAGGTAAACAAGATACAGTGGTCAATGACTATAGTAATCTACTATTTGATAAACCCAAAGACCCCAGCTTCTGGTCTAAGAATTCACAATTTGACAAAAACTGCTAGGAAAACTAGAAAGTAGTATAGCAGAAACTGGGCATAGACCAGTATCTTACAATAAAGTCAAAATGGGTACAATATTTGGATACAAAGGCTGACACTATAACCAAACTGGGAGAGCAAGGAATAGTTTATCTGTCAGATTTATGGAGAATGGAAGAATGTATGACCAAACAAGAGATAGAGAGTGTTATATGAAATGCAAAATGGATAATTTTGATTACATTAAATTGAAAAGGTTTTGTACAAAAATGCAACAAAGATTAGGAGGGGAGCAGAAAATTGGGAAAGAATTTTTACAACCAGTGTCTGTGATTAAGGCCTTATATCTAAAATATATAGATAACTGAGTCAAATTTATAAGAATACAAGTCATTCCCCAATTGATAAATGGTCAAAGTTGGTGAACAGGCAGTTTTCAAAGGAATAAATTAAAGCTATCTATAATCATATGAAAAAATGCTCTAAATCACTATTGACTGGAGAAATGCAAATCAAAACAACTCCTAGGTTGTCAGATTGGCTAACATGACAAGACAGGAAAACTATAAATGCTGGAGAAGTTGTGAGGAAATTGGAACACTGCTGCATTGTTGGTGGAGTTATGAACTGATCCAACCATTTTGGATAGCAATTTGGAACTATGCCCAAAGGGCTATAAAAATGTGCATACCTTTGACCCAGCACTTCTAGGGCTGTATCCTAAAGAGAGCATACAAATGGGAAAAGAATGCACAAGTACAAAAATATTTTATAGTAGCTCTTTTTGTGGTGGCCAAGAATTGGAAATTGAGGGGATGCCCATCAATTGGGGAATGGCTGAACAAGTTGTAGTATATGAATATATTGGAATACTATTGTGCTATAAGAAATGATAAGTACGAGGACTTCAGAAAAACCAGAAAACACTTATTGTTGACAAAAACATAAGGTTTTAAAATATGTAGGAAAAATTATCATTCAAATAAAATCTAATGGTCTCATCACTATAAGCAACATGTGTCAGATATATTAATAAAAGATTTTAAAAATCAATCAATTAAACACTATTGTACTATAACATATCTTGTTATAGATATCAGAAAATAAAATGAAGATATTAATAAAAATCATGTAAGTTAAATGACCAATTTCATTTAGTGATATGCTGGAGGACATTCATCTTCAGTGAGTACACGTGATACACATGCATAAAAGGGATCCCAAAATTACTGTATTGATGAGCAATAGGACATATAAGCAAAAAGAGTTCATAACATTTTTCTTAACTTTTAACTCTTCAAATGGCCTATAAAGTAAACAACATCCAAATGACCAAATTTAGAATTATAAGTACTTTGTTTTATTTTTAAATTCATTTTCCAATGAAAATTAGCTATTGAAAAGATTATAGAAGAACAAATATTGCATCACAGTACAAACGAATTTCTCAATATTGTTTCCAATCCTTTGTAGACAAATTTGCATATCAGAGTGCTGGATTTCTGTAGTGGCTACTTCACCGGGATATAGTGTGACTCAAATGAGAATGTTTCTAAAGCACTTTCCAAATTAAAAAAACTATAAAAATATCAGTAATTAGAAATGTTATCATTAGCCTTGTTAGGCTCGGAATTTAGTGAGACCTCACCCTACAGAGACCTTTTTCCAGCCGTAGGAACAGTACCTATCCTAAAAAACATTGGTCCTGGAAACTTCCACTTCTCTCCATGAGCTGTAGATAGTCATTCTCTGAAGAAATCTAATTTACATTTAAAAACAAATAAATTAAAGTTACATGATCAATTACTGTACGTTATTATTTGATTCTTTTAAAATTGAAGGCCTTCTACTATGCTGTATACAGGTTTAGCATTTATAGTTTATTTTAAAGTAGGATTTATGACAATTTGTACAAAATGTTGTTTTCATTATTTTTAATTAGGAATAAAGCTCTATATTAAAATACTAGTTCTATGGGCAAAGCAAACTTGCTTTACATCATTTTGATATAAACCTAGTAAATGGAGGATATGGCAAAGAACATTTGAGTAAAGATCAACAGAAGCAGAAACGTAAGTGATATTTTAATTGGAGAACTGCAGAGGACTAAAACAGAAAGAAAGAAAATAACACAGGATGAGAAACCAGGAAAGAAAACATAAGCCTGGCCTGGAGGCATGTTAAAGAAGTAATGGGGTGGCTTCAACTATCCTGACTAGCTGGAGCTCCCTTTCTATTCTAAGCAGAGCGACGAGTAATTTCTTGAATTGACTTACTGATAATTTAATCCTTCTCCTTAGGAAAAAAAAAAACAAGGGGAGTTTCTGTTCTGGTTATTAGTTTTACCATTGAGAGGGAGGAATTGGCTGCTAAGGGAGAAATGAGGAGAAATTTGGAGCAAAGTGACCAATCCATTTCAGTCATTGTAATAGAAGAAAGAAAAGTTGTAAATAGTCTGATATGTGCCCTGGATTTTTGAAGAGGCGATGTTAAAGGATCCACAGAAACAATCCTTTTGTGGTCTAAAATTCGACTTAAGAAGGACCAAGAAGCAGAGTAAGCTCTCAAGAATGAAATTCTGAAGAGACAAGACAATTCTGATGAGGAGAAGGGAGAATTGTCTAAAGAAACTGAATTAATGTGCACTAGGAATTCACAAACCAAGAATAGATTTTTAAAACACATGAATTTAAAACAGAATTAGGTAAAAAAAAATTTTAAAGAATGTCATTAATTTTTTAAAAAAAAATTTAGAAAGCACAAAACAGAAAGAAGCAGTGAAAGGAAATGCAGTATTTTTTGTTATCTTATAAATTACATATTTACATAATTATTAATGTATACATGGCATGATATATTACATATGTATGTATATATTATATCATTATTCAATTATGCATGTAAATTCTAATTTGTATTTCATAAATATATAATTCTATACACATATTTTATAGAATATATGTGTACATATATACATATGCATGTGTATTTATACATACACATATATCATTTATAGGTGTATATACATACATGCATTCATATATATACTCATACGTGTGTATACATATACATATAATACACACACTACCTAACAAAAGTTTAGTTTATTATACAATCCTCTGTTTTTTTTTAATATTGCCCAGTTTGTTTTAGTTATGATTGCTAATTTCTTAATGAAAAAAAGAAACATAAAGCATGTTATAATCCTGAAATCACAATTTCAGGAGTGCTAAAGCTTAAGCTAGTGAAAAAAGATAAAAACAACTAGAAAGATTGCATTTTTGTATACTTTTTTAAAAACAAAAAAGCTATTTTGGGGGAAAAGATTAGGAACAACCAAGGGCTATCTATGACAGAGCCTAAGGATGGACAGGCCGATGCTAATGAATGACAAAAGACAAAGCTGCTAAGCTGTTATAGTTTCTTCTTCTTTTCTTTCTTTTTTTTTTCTAACAAGCAGAATAATCTTGGACAGAAAGGACAAAATAAGAAATGATTACTAGAGAACTGATATTCAAGATCACTGGTTAAAAAATAGAAAGTTAAAACGAACTGAGTTATCACTCAGTTTGACAACCTCATTTTAAAGATTGATGCCCAAAAGAGTTAAATGATAAACAAAGAGATTTTAAAAAGAGTACTTAGTTCCCTTTCATGAGTGCAATATCTACCACCCAGAGGAAGTCTATGCCAGGTCACCAAAGGAGCTTGTGGAGCCACTGTCAATTGACCTTTGAGTTATCATGGAGGACAATGAAGATAACATCTTGGAGTCCAATAAACGTCCATTTTTTTTCTGTTTGTTTTATCTTTTTTAATGTGAGAAGAGTCTCCCAACTGACAGCTAGTGATTCCACTTATCAAGAAAAATTCTAGGGCACATTATTAAAGAGATAATTAGTAAAAATCTAGAAAAAGAAGTTATGATCACAAAGAGCTGCAATGAATTGATCAGGAATGGATAACACCAGACTAACTAAATTTCCTTTTCTGACAGCATTAACTAAAGTTGGGTATCTGAGTAATACCATAAATGCCACAAATATGGCATTAATTAATTAATTAATCAATAAAAAATTAATTAATCAAAGATTTCAAGGAAGTCTCTTATGCTATTCTATGCAAAAGATAGAACAATATAGATGTGTTCACAGTAGCTCAAGAAATTTAGAATTGTTGAATGACTAGACTTAAAAAGTAGTTATTAATGATGCTATGCCAATTTGAAAGGAGATATTCTCTAGTGGAGTTGTCCATGGATCACTGCTTGGACTATGCTATTCAACACTGTTTATAAATGACTTGCATGCTTATCAATGTAAATGTAACACAGAACAGGAAGAGTGAGCTATTGTAACACACTGAATGACAGGATACCAAAAATCCATGACAGGCAAGAACACTGATGTTGTAACATGAATGTAATGGGATATTGTTGTGCCATGGGAAACGATGAATTTAATAAACACAGATAAGCATAGGAAAAATATATGAACTGGTCCAACTGTTGTAATGTGAAGTAAACAGCAACAGGAAGACAATATGTATCAATGTAAATGGAAAGAACCACCACAAGAAAACAATCAGAACTAAATGTTATGAAATCGTTATAACAAAGCTTGGCTTCAAAGAAGAGGGGTGAAAACCTACCTCTCTGCTTTGTCACAAAACTTAGCAGGTCATTAATATCATTGTGTAGTAAAAAAAAAAAAAGAAACAAACAAAACACACAGTGTGTTTGGAGTCAGAAAATATGGATTCCCATTCTGAATCTGCCATTTACTTCTCCTGTGTGACTGTGGGCATACCACTTCATTCTCACTGCCTCAGTTTTCTGATTTGTGAAATTAGGCGATCAGCCTAGAGGACCTGGATTCTTTACTGCTTCTTCAATTTATTAACCATGTGACCTTGGTCAAGTTGTAGGATCATACAGTTGGATAATCTTGAAGATGAAGATATTAGGACAATACTTCTAATGTCCTTTTGGTTTTTAACTCTATGAGCTATGCTTTTATGACTGATAATTGAAAATGTCCTTCAAGCCCTCACATTATACCAGATGAAAAATAAAATCTTACAAAAATATTTATGGATAGACTTTCTGCATTGCTTTATCCATGGATGCCCAATGAAGGGAAATTGTATCTTCCATTCCCTGCTGCCCTGGGTTGAATATAGCAGCTACATACATATACTAGCAAAATGTTTCACTCAAACAAGTGAAAAGAAATTTCTAAATATCATTAATAAAATTAAAAGAAATGATGTTCACATCTGTGTCACCCTGAAGGAGAGCACCTATACATTATTGTGGGTATAGTCTGTGTCCCAGAAAAGGCCATTTTCATACTAATGACATGTCAATTTTACAAAGATTTCAATACAGTACACAGTTTGATAGCACAACATATATTTACATTCTTGGTTATAATTCCTTTGAAGCTTTCCTCCAAACCACCCAACGCATTATAATAAAAACTTCTGTTCTTGGCTTTAGGGTGGAATCTTCCCAGAGCTAAAACTGGATCTTTAAGTGCCATATGGTCCCATATAGCATGGTGCTGCTAGGTGAGCTAGGCTGGCTGGGATAGAAAAAAGCCCAAGAGGTCCAGCCTGAATGAGGTACAGTCATATGTGAACAATATTGTTACTGAAAAGGGGAAGGTGAAGGACAATTCTGTGAGAAAATCAGCTTGAAACAGTTCTAATGCCTGAGGAGAAAACAGCCCTTCATCTAAATGAAAAGAGAAGACCTCAGCTCTGAGGCAATAGCATTGACTGATATGCAGATAGCTGAAACACATTTTCATCCATCGGCCTGTTGGCATATGATATTTTCCAAGGTTTTGAAGGATATAGCTAAGAAACAATTAATCAAAAAACTGTTATGGACTTTGGGAAAATTGTATGTTATGTTATGCATAATATAGATAGTGGAGTTTTCAACCAGAGTTAGACATGGGTCAGTATTTCTAAGTAGATCCTGATTCTGAGACATTAGAAGCCAGATAAGACAAACCAGAAGGGATGAAATAATAAGCTAGAGATGAGAAGAATAAGAAGATATCACTGGCACCCGAAGAAGGAAGTTAACAACAGTCTGCCTAACTCTCTAGAAAGAAGTGGAAAAGCGAATAAACAGCAGATAAGAACAGCTACTTTGGGCTTACTCCAGACAGATGCCTTTAACTGCTCTGGGAATTGTTTTGATTGAAGAAGAGATCTACAGCTTCTGGGAATTCATCAGAGAAAGAGGGATAATGAGGTGTGAAGAGCTTTGTTAGGCAGTTAGTTAGGCACTTCTTAGCTAACAACAAGAGCCACTGAGTAAGGGGAAACAAACCTTGCGAATAAATCTTCCAGGAGCTCATCAAAGAAATGAGAATGCTATGTGAGGACCTGGTTGGCTTGTTTGTATTGCATTTTGCTGCCATCTTAATTTACAGCTGTATACATTTTCATTAGCAAAGGAGAAAGATCGGATTGATGAATAGGGCATAAAACCAAAACAACTAAAAAAATGAACAAATGAATAAAATCCAAATAAAAACCAAATGGAAATTCCCAAAAGCAAAAAAAAAAAATGCTAAATAAAAAGGAACTATTTTAAAACAATTATATTTGTTTAAAAATTAAGAATTCAAATTATGAATTCAAAAATTTATAAAGGAGACTTGAAAAGAGATGAAAAGCAAATTAATGAAATTATTAGAAATTATTCTCCCAATTACATACCAACTTAACTGATACATGAAATGGATGAATATTTATTAAAATATAAAATACCCAGATTGACAGAATGAGAATTAGAGAATTCAAATGATCAACCGTCAGTTAAAAAAAAAAAAAGATTTAACAAATTGTAAATGAATTCTCTTTCCTCAAAATAGGAACAACAGAACTTACAAGTGAAATACATCAAATGTTAAGAAGCAATTAATTCCAGTATTACATAAATTGCTTATAATGTTATATTGCCCAAACCCCTTTTGTGAGGTAGATATGGTCTTAATACTTTAACCAGGAAGAGAGAAATTAGAGAAAGAAAATTATAGACATATCTCTAATGAACATTGATGCAAAATATTGAATAAAATATTAGCAAAGAGGCTACAGCAACATTTTCAAAGCTTATAATGTTGTGACTAGGTTAGATTTCTGCCAAGAATGTAAGGCTGGTTCAATATCAGGACTATTATAAACATAATAGACCACACTGATAACAAAAACAATAAAACTTGAACAATTTTACCATGAGGAAAAAGTAGAACGCAGTCTTGCAAAAATAGGTTTACACTAACATCTCAGGAATACACCACAATATGTCACAAAGGGATTGAGGACCTAAATATAAAAAATCATGCCATAAACAAGTTAGAAGAGCAGTGAAGGAGGTATCCTTCATAGTTATGAATAGGGAAGAGTTCTTAACCAAACAAGACATAGAAATAATCACTGGAAATATAATAAACAATTCTGATTACACAAAATTAAATAGTTCTTGAACAAACAAAATAAATGCATTTAAAATTAGAAAGGAAATGTTTAGCTGAGAAAAAAAATTACAAGTTTCTCTGATAAAAGACTAACATCTAATATAGATAACCAATTCAAATATAGAGAAGCCATTTCCGAAAGATAAATGGTCAAAACATATGAATAGGTAACTCTAAAAGAAATAAATATGGCCAGATAGTTATGACTCTGGTGGTCATATTGGTGCGGAGGGGAGGCCACTGTTTCCTGGAAGGTCCAAAGGAGTCCAGCAAGCTGTAGGTGGTGTACACAGTTAAATCCTACTACCAGCAGTATCCCCAACTAATAAAATCTCAGGTATTCCTAGGTGAGCTCTTAAGTGCTACAATATGGTTTTGGATTCTCTGGCATTTCTAGCATGACTCAAATGCTATAGTAGGTCATTTTCCATAGCCAGATCCTTTTAAATGGACAAATGAAGAATTGGGTATTTCCCCTGATGGTGAAGACTAAAGCAAGGTCATCAACATTACAAGTAGATGCTACAAAGTATCTCACTTCCCAGTACCCACAATTACCATTTAAATTAAATATATATCATATAAATAATATTAATTGATGTTCTTTTCTTTTTTCAACATCATTGTCACTTTGCAATAAATAATGTCCTCTCCCCCCAAAAAAAGAAATATAAAAATTTCAATGATCGTATAAAAATGCCCAGATCAATAACAATAAAAGAAATGTCTATTAAAACAACTGAAGTTCTATCTCACACCTATCAGATTGGCTAAGATGATGAAAAGGAAAGTGGCAACTATTGGAGAGATGAAAACCATTCTGGAAAACAAACTGTAATTATACTCTAAATGTCACTATATCGGCAAGTATTAGGCAAGTATCTCAAAGATATCAAGACATAAAGAAAGGACTCAGACCAGAAACAAAACATGTGGCCATTGACTGGGAAATGGATGAACAAATTATGGCATATGAATATAATGTGATGTTACTGAACTTAAAATAAAAACTTAATGGATTCGGAACACCCTGGGTAGGCTTGAGAAAACTGAATCACATGAACAATTTATATACTTAAGGTAAAGGAATGCAATTTTGAAAGACATGAACTCCAATAAATTCAATAATAAATTTCAGCTATAGAAGACTGAACACGAAACATGCTTCCCACTTATTGAAAAATAAGTGATTATACTAGAGATAGAAATGACAAATATATTTTCAGATATGACCAATATGTAAATTTGTTTTACTTCCATCTATGTTTATGTGTTTGTCCCATGTGTTATGTTTATATATTACATGTGCCCATATAAACATGTATACTATAATGTTATCATCTATAATAATGTGATGTGTGATGTGGTCAGGCCTTTTATATGGGGGATGGGAAAATTAGAGGGGTATAGTTACTGGGAAACTTGCTCAAAGCTTGCAGATGCCTTGTTCTGGCTCTGACTTGAATATGTCACAGCTAACATTCTTAGAGTGAGATGACTGAGTAGTTGATTTTCTTCACGTGCAAAATTTTCTAAATATACCTTTTCTTTCCACTGAACAATGCAAAACTTACATTCAGCAAATTATCTTTCTAATCATGATAAAGCTTTTCATAACATTTACACTGGTTACATGCTTGCAGAAGATGCCAGAGGCAGAAAGCAGACATTTGGCTGCAGCTGGGAATGTGACAGACAAAACTCCAAACAAGAATGACAATAGCCCTAAGTCCTGGGTCTCTTAGATTTCCATTTTCAGGCCAGATCATTATTGCAAAGAATCAGAGGCTCAGATGGTGTTAAAATCTAATGCTGAGGGGCAAAAATCACATTTTGCACATGGGTTTCAAGTTAAGATATCACTGTCATGGGCATCTGGACAAGTGATGACTGATCCATGGGAAATTATGTAACTTTGTAAAAGAATTCACTAACATACTTTTCAAATGTAACTAAGCAGGAAAGGGGAAAAGAATATTATTTCTCATTTTGAATCTGAAATATGGAAAAGAAATATCAGACGTAATGAAAAAATAAAATGGAATTTGATATTGTCGCCTCCAGAATTTTTATTTTTCCATGTTAAGCCTGATTAATTTTCTTTCCCTCCTTTTTTATTCCTATTAATTTATTTTTAGTTTTCAACATTTACTTCCATGAGATTATGAGTTCCAAATTTTTTCCCCATCTCTCCCATCCCCCCATTGCAATGTGCTTTTTGGTTGCCTGTACCCTCAATCTGATAGAAGGGAGCCTTCTATCACCACCCCCTCCTTCTCTTATCTCCTTTCCTTCTATTTTCCTGTAGGGCAAGACAGATTTCTGTGCTGGAATGCCTGTATATCTTATTTTCCCGGTGCATGGAAAAACAATTTTTAACATTTGTTTTCAAAACTTCAGGTTCTACATTCTCTCCCTTCCTCCCTCCCCAACAACCCTCATTGAGAAGGTAAGCAATTCAATATAGATTATACAGGTGTACTCATGCAAAACACATCCATAAGTCATGTTGTAAAAGATTAACTATATTTCCCTCCATCCTATCTTGCCCCCCATTTATTCTGTTCTCTCCTTTGACTCTGTCCTTCCTCAAAAGTGTTTGCTTCTGGTTACCTCCTCCTCCCATTTGCCCTCCCTTCTATCATCCCCCCTTCTCTTATTGCCTTACCCCCTACTTTCCTGTAGGAGAAGATAGATTTTCATACCGAATTGTGTGTGTATGTTATTCCCTCCTTAAGCCAAATCTGATGAGAGTAAGGTTCACTCATTCCCTCTCACCTCCCCCCTCTTCCCCTCCAATGTAAAAGCTTTTTCTTGGCTCTTTTATGTGAGATAATTTACCCCATTCTACTTCTCTCTTTCTTCTTCTCCCAGTACATTCCTCTCTCACTCCTTAATTTTATTTTTTAGATATCATCCCTTCATATTCAACTCACCCCTCCAACTACCCTAATACTGAGAAAGGTCTCATGAGTTATAAATATCATCTTTCCATGTAGGAATGTGAATAGCTTAACTTTAATAAGTCCCTTATGAATTCTCTTTCCTGTTTACCTTTTCATGCTTCTCTTGATTCTCATATGTGAAAGTCAAATTTTCTATTCAGTCTTTTCATCAAGAATGCTTGAAAGTCTTCTATTTCATTGAATATCTATTTTTTCCCCCGGAAGTATTATACTCAGTTTTATTGGGAGGTGATTGCAGCTCCTTTGACCTCTGGAATATTATATTCCAAATCCCCAAATTCCTTAATACAGAAGCTGCTACATCTTGTGTTATCTTGATTGTGTTTCCACAATACTTGAATTGCTTCTTTTTGGCTGCTTGCAGCATTTTCTCCTTGACCTGGGAACTCTGGAATTTGGCTACAATATTCTTAGGAGTTTTCCTTCTGAGATTTCTTTCAGGAGAGTCTTTCAATTTCTATTTTACCCTCTGGTTCTAAAATATCAGGGTAGTTTTCCTTGATGACTTCTTGAAAGATGATGTCTAGGCTCTTTTTTTGATCATGACTTTCAGGTAGTCCAATAATTTTTAAATTTCCTCTCCAGGATCTATTTTCTGGGTCATTTGTTTTTTTCCAATGAGATATTCCACATTGTCTTCTATTTTTTTTCATTCTTTTGGCTTTGTTTTCTAGTTTCTTGATTTCTCATAAAGTCATTAGCTTCAATTTGCCCCATTCTAATTTTAAGGAATTAATTTCTCCAGTCAGCTTTTGGACCTCCTTTTTCATATGGTCAATTCTGCTTTTTAAGGCATTCTTCTCTTCATTGGCTTTTTGGCCCTCTTGCCATCCGGGTTAGTATGTTTTTAAGGGTGTTATTTTCTTCAGTATTTTCGGGTCTCCTTTAGCGAGCTGTTAACTCATTTTCATGGCTTTCTTGCATCACTCTTATTTATCTTCCCAATTTTTCCTCCACGTCTCTTACTTGATTTTCAAAATCCTTTTTGAGCTCTTCCATGCACTGAGACCAATTCATATTTTTCTTGGAGGCTTTGGATGTAGGAGCTTTGATTTTGTTGTCTTCCTCCAGTTGTATGTTTTGATCTTCTGTCACCAAAGTAAGATTCTGTAGTCAGATTTTTTTTACCCTGTTTGCTCATTTTCTCAGCCAACTACTTGACATTTTAGGTCTTTGTTAAGGTAAGACTGTGCTTCTAGGGTGGAGGGCAAACTGTTCTAAGCTTCAGGGGTTCTGTGCAGCTATTCTCACTGTTACTTCTAGGGACTTGTAAGTTTTCAGCTCTTCCAAGGTGGTATGATAAAAAGAGAGATGTTTAGTCCTCTTCTGATCTGTGCTCTGGTGTGTGAGTGACCCCATTCACTCTTTTCTGCCTTGAAACCTTAAGGGGAATTCCCTTTCCACTGCTGACACAAGTTCAACCATGCCAACATTCCCCCTCACACAGGACTGCCACTCAGGACTGCAACGCAGATCTAAGCATGGGCAAAGCAAGAGAATCCTGCCTCAGAGCCAGCAAAAGAGATCTCTGCAATCCTCCTCTAATCAACTGCTTGATCCCCCAACAGTCTGTGGCCTGAGAGCTCTGGAAGCAGTTGCCGCTACTGCCACCACACTGGGGCTGGGGCCAGACCTTCCTCCTCTCTCATCTAGGTCTGACAGACCTTTCCTACTGACGCTCTAAGTAGTCTTTGGCATTTGTGGGTTGAGAAGTCTGGAAACAGCCATAGCTACTGGTGATTCTGTCCCCTGAGGCCTGCTCCAGCCTTTTCTGTGACTGTGCAGTCCACGCTGGACAACACTCTTCTCTCAGACTGGTATGATAAACCTTTCCTGTATACCTTCCAGGTTGTATTGGGCTGGAAATTTGTTTTGTCATTTTGTAAGCTCTTTTTCTATTTTTTTTATATGTATTTGCAGTAGTTTTGGGGAGAGCTCAAGCAAATCTCTGCCTTCACTCCCTGATTAATTTTGTATGAGGCAGTTTGATAGGGACAAAGTTTTTGAAATTATTTATCCTTGCTCTCTTCCAGTTTATTCATTATAGATGCTCAATTAAGCCAAAGTTAGTTTTTGGTGAAACAATGAAACTAAATGAGTTATAGTGGACTACAGTGTTGGTTTTCTTTATCCAATGCAATCCAGAAAGATAAGAAAGCAATCTTTCTTAGAAATATAATGCAAGTACTACCATGGCATTAAATCTATGTGAAGTATAATTCTCTTCAAACAACTTCAGCAAATTAAACTCCAAGTAAAATTAGGAGTATAAAATGAAAAGTGACTCAATGACATTGCATTAAGACCTGATCTAACTCAGCACTTGAAGTGACTTTCACTTCAAATCAACAAAAGCTATAACATTGGAGGTACATAGAATGATTGATAAAAATTTTCTCTTAATGATCAAATATCAAAGGAGATTACAGAATTCTGAATCTGTGCAACTGAATTAAGTCAATTAAGCAAATATTGTTTAAGCTTTAGGGTCACTGTTTCAGGTACTGAGTTTATGTGTTTCAAATATTTCTAAGGCAAAACATTCAGATTATAGTGCACATAGGAGAAATAAGAATTTGAAATAACATAAGCTTGTCCAAAAGGTATGATATTTTATGAAACATAAGAGATTGACTTGAGAACCTGTAAAATGGCTCCCTAAATCAATATCTGTTACTTCAGGAAGAGTCTCTCTATTTACCCTGAATCACTATCCACTACCCAAATAGTTGTTTGTACTCTTATAAACACACAAAAAACCCCAGAAATTCCTTAAAAGAATAAGAAACCTTAGGTAGGATTAATGATATTTAATGAAGTATTAAAATTCTGGGGAAAAAAGATACTAAAAGATCTTCTAGGGATGGGCACCAAGGGCTCGAATAAAAGTCTGCTATGCCCTATAACCATCACCTATCAGCCTCTACTTCAGAGGCACTCATCAAAGCATTTCTGCATTCTCCACAGAAAAAAGGTATCATTGTGTTAGGTTTGTGGCTCTGTTCCCTACATGCCTCCTCCCCATCCCTAACCCTGTAATACCCCATAGGATAGTTTTCACTGTCTGTATTTAAATGGGATAAGAAGACAGCACACAAAGATAAGATCCTTAAAAAGAAGCTGTGTTTGTTTTCCTGCGCAAGGCACTGAAGAAAAATGACCAATCTTTGGAATTCTTTTTCCATACACTAAGATTACTGAAATGATCTCCAAAATCAAATTCTCATGATTAATAATAACTCATTATTATAGTAATTACTATTGCTTTTATATTAATGGACTAAAAAGATGATAAGAAATCTCACAAAGTAGAATCTTAAACAAGCTAGCTTCCATTCTTATATATTCATGGAACCAATGAAATTTTGAGTTCCATGAATCACCTTACCATGCAAAACTACAGAATGACTATGAGCTATTTACAAATCATTTTCACAATCTGTACAAAACTCACCAGAGCCTGACAAGTTGGTTTCTTTTCTCTTAGGAGAAAGAGAGAGAATACAAATAAACAAGGTGAGGTAACAGTGTTTGCATTTTTTGCCATAAAAATAACAATAATAAACTTACTCCCGGTGTCTATCATTCTTTCTGCTTTCTGTGGCAAATACGTTCACTTACGAAAATCTGAAACTATTTACAATGTAATGTGATCAATAGTAAAATATGATTCCCATCCTTTAAGGTTATTTAGCTGTTAAAGTGAATAAAAGATAGAGAATTTTAGTTTTAGAATTCAGTATTTCAAAAACACTTGTTTAAAAAACCCAGTTTCCATTATGAATCCCTTGGCGTTGTACTGAAATTTTAATGTAAACATTATGCTTTCATGTTTAAGTAATATATATAAAAATAAACTCAAATACAAAGAACTAGAAAATAGATGAACTTGAGGTAAGGAAATCTAGGTATCTGGAGATTTTTCTTAGCTCAGAAAAAATTTCTATCTACAGGAAAAAATGATAAGAATAAGGAAAATAATAATACCCTACATCTATATATAGAACATTAGACACATTATCTAATTTGACCTGTACAACAATTTTTGAAGTAGGTTAAAAATAGTCTTCCATTCCTATTTTAGTGAAGAGGCTCAAAGAGATTAAATTGCTTCCCCATATTATACAACTAGCTTGCATTAAAGATGAGATTTGAACCCTATTCTTTCCTGCCTCCAGGTACAATTCTGTATCTACTACAAATACAACGGGATAACTACTACTTTGTAGACTTTCCTTTGGGGAGGAAGAGCACAGTTTGTGGAAAGGGCTGTAGCCAATACTTCCAACAAGTCCCATCACCCAAGAAGTCATACATAAGAAACTCTATAAAAACGTTTATACCCATCGGGCTTCTCTCCCTGGAGCAACCAATACTGAGGTTGGAGTTCAAAGCAACTACCATAGTTAGGGCATCAGAAAAGGTTATTATAAGCAGCTAAGTAATGCAGTGGGTAGAGCACTGAGCCTGGAGTCAGGAAAATCTGTTCAAATTTAGACTCAGACACTTACTAGTTGTATGACCTTGGGCAGGTTGCTTATGAAATAATATTTATAGAATGCTTAGCACAGTCTCTGGCACATAGAAGGTGCTATATAAATGCTTATTCTCCTTTCTTCCCCCTATAACCTCTATTTGTCTCAATTTCTTGAACTATAAAATAGGGATAATAGCACCTACCTTGCAGAATTGTTGTGAGATAATATTTATAAAAAGAAAAATGAGATAATATTTATAAAGTACTTAGCCCAGTGCCTGAATATTTTTGTTGTTGTTCAGTTGTGTCCGACTCTTCATGACCCCGTGGACCACAGCATGCCAATACTGTCCTTGGGGTTTTCTTGGCAAAGATGCTGGAGTGGTTTGCCATTTCCTTTTAATGCCTGCACATAGTTGGTTCTACACATTTTTCCATCATCCCCACCCCTTTATTTCCTGTTGTTACTGATGTAAGAACAAAATTCAGCTCACCCAAAGCCAGTTCCAAAAGTACTGCAGTAATGTGACCTTCCAAAACTTTTGAGAGAAATTTATAACACTACAAATCCAAAGTCACCAGCAGTTAGGCTTCCAACATAATTAGTAGGGTGCTTGCCCTTCCCAGCATAGCCCACATATAAATCCTTATATATGAGAAATCCTATAAGGTTTCCAATGATACAGAGGTCTTTCCCCCAATTCATCAGTGGGTCACACAACAGAGAACCTACATCGGAAAATGGCCATAACATGATTCTGGTCTAGTTCAGTACCTGTACACCTGCCCAAATGAGAAGTTCAACTTGGTCTTTAAGAGTGGCAAGAGCATTGGTTAAAGGTCCTCTGGTTCTCCAGCAGCTTCAGTCATGCCTAGAATGAAGGAAGGTGCTCAACCATTTCCATCACCATCACAGTGCCAAGACCCTACATAAATACCAGCTGTGAGATGGGCTTTAAGGAGGGGATCCATATAGTTCACTGTCACTGGCCCATCCACAGTAATTAGAGGCCCTGTACATGTCCTGAGTGCAGAAAGGCCTTCAACAACCTAGCCTCTCATAAGTGGACTCATAGTGGAAAGCATAATTTGGAGGAGGATTACTCCAATACCTGTAGTTTATTGGCATATTTATGGGAGAGGGGAGTCTTAACAGTTCCTTGAGCATGGAAAGTTCTGTTCCTTCTGCTTCAGTGTCCCTAGGCTACTGCACTTTAGAAAGATGCCCTAGAGGTATGGCAACAGGCAGCCTCAGCTTTGGGGTTTGAACCAACATGGCCACACTGGGGAAGAGCTTTTCAAATGACGTAAATGAAAGAGGAGGGGGTTCTTCTTGTTTTGTTTTTAGGATGTAAATATTTGGGAGATGTTAGCAGCTTATTTATGGAATTTTTAATTTCTACCAAAAATATTATTTCAATACTGTGATCTCATTTATCCAGGCACTCCCTCAAACAATAAACACCACAGACCACCCGTGTCTACTCATCCTGTCTTGCTTTTGTCTGTGTCTTCTTGTATATTTGCCTGAGGAGGCCCACTCAACAGACTGGGAGCTTTGTGGAGGTTTCTCAATGTCATGTATATACTGATAGTACTATCTGCCAATTACACAATATTCTGTTCCCTCTGACAGTTTTCTCCCTATGTGAATTTCTTGAAAATTGCCTGTAAGTTCATTCACTTCCAAGGCATATAGTATATGTGATGTTTCTTTCATTAACTTGCTTTACTAATAAATTAACATATCACTGATAAAAACAAATCATAACTACAGATGAATGAAGAGTTGGAACAAGCGAAAATTATACGAAACTTTTCAGGGCCTTAATTCTAGGGTGGGAAAAGTTAAAAGAACTAAAAATATGCATTCAAAATGAAAAAAAAATTGCACCATGCATACTTGAATATGGTCACATTACTGACACTCAAGAGAATAATTTATCTAACCTCAGGGCACCAGCAGAATTAATAGCTTCAGAAAAGATGATATCATAATCCAACTCAAGCACATGCTACTTTTCATCCTGTGTAAACTGGACTGAAATGTTGTTAAATAAGGTCAATCTGTAGCCCATTTTGCTGCTGTCACTCACACATAATTTATTCACTCTGTGCTATCATTCTTATCCAGAAAGTCTCTTTATTTTCATAACTTTAAACTTAAAGATTTGTGATGTCACCCTTTGGTTGTGTGATATATTCTTCAGAATGATGATGAGATAATAGAAAATGTGCAAAAGGAAGCTTTCTTTTCCTTGCTATCTTGCTTAACTCCATGTATTCAAATCTTACCCTTCCTTCAAGGTCTTGCTCAAGTCACCCCATCCTCTATCTTAATGAGCCCTCTCTTTATTTATCTCCTCCTTTTCTGGATTCCAATAACATTTGTAATCCATTTGGTTTTTATTTGTTTGTTTTCTGTTCACTAAGAGCTTGACATCTTCATTGTCTCAATCTAGCTAGACTGACTACTTCTTTACCCTCCAAAGTACCTTTTTACCCTCCAAAGTACCTTTCATCATGCAGAGAATATAGTGAATTACTGATAAATTTTCGATCAATTGATGAGGAATTGAAGATAATGAAGATATACCAATACATTACAAAATAGCTAAACAACCACAAATAAGTTATAGATGTACCCATACATTCAGGAATGCTAGATCAAGAAAGCATTGTAAAGATAAGAAGTGGTGTAGCAGAGTGGATAGAGAGTCATACATGGAGGCAAAAAGACCCTTACATTTAAATTTTGGCCTTATCACATGTATGATGACTATATGATTATAGGCAAGGTCTCAGGGCCACAGGCAAAACCATATATTAAGTGAAGGGAATTTCCACATGACTACTCTCTTCATGGATAAAATCATAGCTTGTAACCCATCTCCCCTTGGAGAGATAGAGAGATAGAAAGATAGAGAGATAGATAGATAGATAGATGGACAGATACTTAAAAAACCTGCTACTTCCACATTTTAGTAAACTGTAATTTCATGTCTGAATTTCCTCCCTCTTTGGAATAAACTGTAACATTCCCATGTCTAGTGATAAACTGCCAATTTTATTAGGCTGGTTTGTCAGATGTCAGTCCATTGTTAAGCCTGTGTTCACAATCTCTTCAGCTTGGTAAAACCTGCCAGAAACTGTTTTCAATTGGCAGAGCCATTGAGAATCTTAAGCTGCCCGCACACTGCAAGGCAGCATTGGAGGAGAGGTTTAATAGAAGACTGTCCATACACATTTCCAAAAGGATCTGACACTAAGCACTGTTGAAATGACTAGAGTCCAACCATTTATCTTAAACATTTGAACTAAAAGCATATGAATCTATTGAATAGAACTTATAATAACAAAGACGGCAACATATAAGACATCTATGTAGCTTAGCAGTAACTTTAATATTTCAAGGATCTGATTTCATCAGTGTTTCTGCCTCCTCTGATAAAGCAACTCACTACCGTAGTAGGTGATTTTCATGAAATTATTATGAGTGAAGTGATTCAAAACCTAGTGGTCAATCTTCTAATGATGGAACTCTCTCAATTTAACCAAGCTGATTCTTAGATGCAAAAGAGACCATTAATTCCCTGGCACATATTCATTGCAATTCTAGCTTGACAAGGACTGGTGACATTTAAGTTTTACAAGCATAAACTTCAGGAACTAAAGGTCATTTTGACATCACAAGGGGCATCATCCATATTAGGACTAGAATGGAGGCACTGCAGAGTAGAAATCATAAAAGAATAATGTGAAATACAATCCCAGATTTCTGAGGCAGCATATTCAATGCAAAAGGAAAATCTAATCAAACAGAACTCATAGAACAAAAAGAAATCAGATGATAAAACTAATTAATCCTCTTGTACTGAGTAAGCCAAGAATAATTGATAGGTACTCCTCAATACACACACATAGGCACGTGCACACAAACACAAATACACATAAGAACTGTCAATGTAAAAGTATTAATAAATTCTAACTAAAGAAGAGGATAGGAAAAAGGCAAAATAAAAAAAAACTTCCTATTTTAATGAGTGAATTTTTCTGGTCAATAAAATATGTAAAAAATAAATCAATATACCATGCATGAATTATGGTACTCTAAAAAACTCAAGCACAAGAAAATAGATAACACAAAAACTACATGGACTATTATTCAGTCTCTGTGATGAATCAACAAACTCTTCAAGAATGTTCATTGCCTGAGGTCAGCATTATGGATATCAAATTATCATTCTATAGTAGAGGAATGAAAGAAACACTTGACAGAAAGCTGGATAAATCCATGTTTAACTTAAATACTTCAAGAATAACCTGAAGAAATTCTAAGGCATTCACTCTGATAGCCAAAAAATGGATTAGAGCTGAGGTATCACTGAAAAAACAGGTGTCAGAATTCTGGGTAAGTATGTGGGAAATTCCAAAATGTTTTAACAGCAAAATGATGTGTTGAGAAGGAAAAAAATAGTGTCCTATGAAAATGTCATCCAATCCAATAACTGAACAGGGGATTATTATAGCAAACAAAGTATTTAACAAGCAGAAAAAGGCTCCAGATTTCTTGGCATAAACCCTCCAGGAAAACTCTTGAAACTATTAAAGGTTGCTTCATATGAATATCGAATAAAACAAAAGCAATACTTGATTTTCTGGCATCTGGAAAAAGCTTCCTTTTACCAGGAGACATCAATACTGTTGGGATTTGAAATTTTGCCAAGAATAAATTATAACCTGACTACCTACCATCTCTCTCCTCAAAGCTTCGATAACACACTGCATTTTTCTATGCAGTTTGTGTATTATAATCTACAGTGAATTTGTTTGCATATACACCTTATGCCCCTAGTAGGCCAGAAGTTCAAGAACATCTATGTCTTATATTACCTTTTTAATCCCAGTGACCAAGATAACAATTTGATACTCTGAGCACCATAACAATTGATAGTCCTTTCTAGGTTGCATTCTGGACTTTCTTTGCCATGCCCGAGTTCTTCAGCTTTGAAGCTCTCTATAAACCCTAGGATTCCTACTTGAGAAGTAGCTTCTGCCTTTTCAGCCTCTCACTCTAATTGGATGAGTCCTCTCTGAATTTCCATTTAAGGAAGGTTGCCAGGGCAGCCATGTTTTAGTCTTCTCCTAGGCACACTTGGGACTTTCTTTACCATACCCCAATTTCCCTACCCACTCTCCCCTTTGTTTCTTACCTTTCCCCCACTCTTGGTCTTTTCAGCTTCCATTGTCTTTCCCCATTAGAATGTAACTTCCTTGAGGGCTGGCTGGTACTTATATTCCAAGCTTAGCATAGTGCCTGGCACTTAGTAAACCCTCAATAAATGTCTGCTGATGATCTTAGAAAAACATGGATAGACTTGCATGAATTAATGAAAAGCAAAATGGACAGAACCGAGAGAACATTGTATACAGTCAGCAATATTGTTTTAAGAACAACTTTGAGCAAAAAAGTCATTTTGACCCGTATAAAATCCCAGATTAACTACAAAAGACAAAAGAGGAAAACACTGAGTCCAGAGATAGAACTGATAAATAGAAGTATGTATATAATGATTTTACATACACATATATGTACATATACATGTGTATATATATACATATATATACACACACACATATACACATATTAGTGTCTGATGGTAGCCATCTCTAGGGTGGAAGGAAGGAAAAAAAAACATACATAACTTTACTATATATTTAAAGGGAAAAACAAGTTGTTCATAACAGATTTACAATCATCTCATTTTAAAAATTATACTATGTTATGGAAATATTTGGCCTATTCCATAAATTAAAAATAGAATAAATAAAATTTTTAAAAGAAGTGCTTGCTGACTATCTGAGCAAGGGCACTGTAGTAAAGCACTGGGAATATGAAGACAAAATCAAGATGGGCCTTACCCTCAAAGAGCTTACATACTACAGGGGAAGTATAATCACTGATAAGTAAATATGAGTTACTTTGAAAACATTAAAAACACCCACCTTCTATTGGTGATCTCAATATCAATGGTTCACCTATCATTTCTAGGTGGATGACTTCCAATCCAGTAGCTAGCCCTTATTTTTCTCTGTTTAGTGGCAGTCTATCATTTCCAATAGACTGCTAGACCTTTCTACTTAGATGGCCTATAGTCACGTGAACCACAATAAATACAAAACACAACTCATTATTTGCCCTCCTAGACTTTTCCCTTTTCCTAACTTCTCTATTTCCATGAAAAGTATAACCACTTTTCTAGTCACCTGTGTTCACAACCTAGAAGCTATCTTCAATTTTTCATTTTTACTTAAACCTGCCCCCCACCATTTCTAATTAATTCCCACATTTTGTTAGTTTTACCTCCACATCTTACATCTATACTTTTCTCTATTCACATGGATATCACCCTAGTTGAGGTCCTTGTCACCTTTTACACAGATTACTATGATATCTTTATCTCTGCCTCCCATACCCCAAACTCATTCTTGGAATGGTCTCCACCTTATCTCCTTTTCTTGGAAATCCTTGATCCCTTTAAGGTTCAACTCAAGTGCCATCTTCAACATAATGCCCTTCCTGATTTCTCACAACTGGTCTTTCCCATAAGCCAAGTTATTTTCATATTTACATATAAGCCAAGTTATTTTCATATTTACATATATATATATATATATATATATATCAAGGTGGAGTGTAAACTCCTCCAGAGCAGTCTGCTTCATTTTTATCTTTATATCTTTAGCCCCCAGCATAATACTTGGCTTAGTACATATTTGTTGAATAGAAGTGGGGTAATCAAGTAAGGCTTCTCACAGAAGGCACCTGAATTGAGCCTTGAAGGAATCTAGAAATTCTAAAAGGTGGGGATGAGAAAGAAGTGCTTTCCAACCATGGGAATAGTCTGTGAAAATGTTCAGATGCATATATTACATGTATCTGAGACATTATATTCAGAATGGTCTGGGTAAACATATGTTATAATAAGAAGAGAGAAATTAAGTAAGTTTAGAAAGTGGGGTGCCAGACTGTGGAGGTCCTTAAATGCTGAGGTGAAGAATCTGTATTTCACAAAAGTGAGTGTTGGTGGACAAAATAATCTACTCCCACTGCAAAAAAAAAACTACATAATTACAAAACAAAGTTAGAAATTACAAGGAAAACATTAAGGTCCATAGAAATAAAAAACTGCCTAGATGATAATCTATCTCCAAAATGGCAAGCACTTTTGCCAAGTAGAGAGAAAAGCTGGATTCAGTCCTCAGAAGTAGTGAAATTAATTTGTATGCTGTATATTCATTTAATATTTAAATAAAAGCTAATAGTGTCTCAATTTTTAATTATTTAGATGCTTCATTTGACTTTTGTCATTATTTCACACAATTATTTTGATATTTTCTTAAATTTAATTTGTCTTTTAAATTGTTTTCATCTAAAACTTATTTTTTAAAGTTTCAAATATGTTTAAGTTATTTTCTACTCTAAAATAGTATGTTTTTCTGTCCTGAATTCAACTTTTCTCTTTACTTGGGAAGATCCCATCAGGCAATCTCCTGAAATTTCAGTCCATTTTAATAATGAGCAATTCTATATACAGTTGCCTTTGTTATAAGAGATCATCATAGATTTGTAATAGCTTGGTAACTCAAATTTCTTGAAATCTAACCATGACCCACTTTGGCTACAAAGCTCACTGACTCAGTGTCCTATTCATAACCCATAGAGGCTTTTATAGAGTTCAATAATTCTAATCACCATTCAATTGTCAATTTAAGGGATACTATGAGTAAAAAGAATGTTATAATCTATAAACGAACAAGATGAAATACTGTCCAATCAGGACATATGCATATAAAAGCTAAATTTTAAGGTTTCTTGTAGGCTCTCTGATTAGAGTTTTAAAATGAAACATAATGATGAATATCACTTGTTCTAAAGCAACAGCTAAAAGTTCTGTGGCAATTTAATTTTCATAAGCCATGTAATACGACTAACATCTTTAGTGACGTTATACAAATGGAACATGGCATGGTTTAAAAAGTGAGGTGATCAAAATGTTAAAGGAAACTTAGTGTGAGGAATCAATTTATCCTTAGTGTAGGTCAAAATCTTCTGCAACATGAAACTTATCCAGGTTTCCTGCAGTGAATTAACCTCATGGCAATTATATGAATACATGAAAAAAAATTTCAAATCACAAACATAGAGAAACATGCTTCTTCTCAGCAAAATTCCATTCATGTTTTATTGAAGAAGAAAACAAAACAAGCAAAATAAACTGAGGCCATTTACTCAGAGCTCGCTGTTCTTCCCTTTTCATCTTGCATCCATCCAATGTCACCTCCTCCTATGTCTTTCACTTCCAGTGTCAGGTGAAGCGGTGGCCCTCCTTTTTGCCATGGTCGGCCCTTCCATCTTTACTCTTTATTCTATCCCTTCCAGTCTTCTTTGGGAGATTGTTATTATCATCATATACAATATCTCCTGATATTTCCCTATATACTATTTCCCGCTGCCTACAAACATGCCTATGTCTCCCCCATCCTAAAACAAATACAACAAAAAGAAACCCCATCTTATCATTATCATACTTAACATCCATGCTAGTCATTTTCCTATATCTTTCCTCTCCTCTACTTCTTTGCTGAACTCCTTGAAAATGCCATTTACACTTAATGCCTGCACTTTCTGAAAACTAAAGATACCACTAGCCTTTCTGTCACCCATCTTAGTAATTTAAAGCTTCAAAAAACATTAAAACTCTGGGGCACCTCATATATTATGGGTGTGGACTTTGCAAATAATTAGATGTCAGGGAGAGGGAAGCACCCAGGATGACTCCAAAGTTGCCAGCTTGGAAGGATAAAGATGTCCTTAACAGAAAGAAACAAGCATTTAAAAGGTGTTGAGGTGAAAGGAAAATAGTGAGTTCTGTTTGCGACGTGTTGGTTTGAGATGGCTAACAGACATTACAGTGAAGATGCTCAACTAGAGTTCAGGAAAAGACATTCAGTATAGATTTGGGAATTGTCTATACAGAGATTATAGTTGAACCCATAGAGCCAGATAGGCTCATAAGAACAGATTATACAGAAGCAGGAGGAAAGTTTTACAATGAAGACTGAGAAGGAAAGGTCATACAAGTAAGGAGAATTAGGAGAGAGCAGTAGCATTAAAGATCTGAACTACAGGATGGCTAAAGTCAAGTATGTGTCTGCAATAAGTCAGGTGTTAAATATGGTGAGAGAGAGAAAGGAAGGAAGGAAGGAAGGAAGGAAGGGAGGAAGGAGAAAGAAAAAAGAAAGGAAGAAAGGAAGGAAGGAAGGAAGGAAGGAAGGAAGGAAGGAAGAAAGAAAGAAAGAAAGAAAGAAAGAAAGAAAGAAAGAAAGAAAGAAAGAAAGAAAGAAAGAAAGAAAGAAAGAAAGAAAGAAAGAAAGGGAGGGAGGGAGGAAAAAGAAAGAAAGAAAAAAGAAAGGAAGAAAGAAAGGAAGAAAGGAAGAAAGGAAGAAAGAAAGAAAGGAAGAAAGAAAGAAAGAAAGAAAGAAAGAAAGAAAGAAAGAAAGAAAGAAAGAAAGAAAGGAAAGAAGGAAGGAAGGAAGGAAGAGAAAGAAGGAAGAGAAACGGAGGGAGGGAGAGAGGAAGGAAAAAGAAAGAAAGAAAAAAAGAAAGAAAGGAAGAAAGAAAAATGCCTTTAGATAGTTGGAAAAGACCTTAGAGTTCATCCAGTTTGACACTTGACTTTTCAGAAGAGGAAACTGAAGCACAGAGGGGTTGTGACTCTTCTAAGTTCATAGCAATACAATGTGAGAGAGCTAGGATTCAAGCCCATATCCTCTTACTCTAAACCTAGTGTTCATCCTATTTTTACGGTAAAGATTAAAAAGCTAGCAGTCATAAAATTGACTGGAGAAGAAGGAAACTTCATCTTACACTATAAAGTGTGTACAAAACCTTCAGGCATTTCTCATGAAAAAGTTTTCTTCTGATGCAGATATTATTCAACGTATTTATTAGGGCTCAACTATTGGCAAGTCACTGTCCTAGACATCAGAGAATCAAGAACGACATGAAAAATAAAATAAAAAGCCCACGGTAGCAAGTTAATTTCACATTTGCAGACTATGAAAAAAAGACTTTTCAGGATCAGTTTTTACCTCAGGTCTCAGATACTTATCCTCTACCACTGGGTGGCATGTTAGAGTACTGGGTCATATGTTAAAATATAATAGACTATAAACCTATTGCCTTACTCAAGCTGTCTTTGAGACAGCCCATGTCCCTGCCGGTGCAGAAAAAACTTTTATTTTTGCCTGATATAGAAAAAAATGAGTTTTTTTAAAAAGAATTTTAGAGTTGAAATAAATCTTTAAAATAATCCCTCAAACTACTTCGTTTTTCAGATTAGGAAACTGAGACCTAAAGAGTAAAATGAGGCTCCCAAGGTCTTGCCAAGTTAGATGGCAGGGCTGATTCTAAACTACTCAGGGCACGCATACACACTCCAGCATTTCGTATAACTTTCTTATGTAATTGCAACTTTAAATGGTAGGGAACTTCTTTTCCAAACATTCCCAGCTTCCAACATAAACAGTCAGTTAGTCAACAAGCACTTATCGAGCACATACTACATGCCAGGCATTATGTTAAGCCTGGACATGACAAAAGGAAAAAACCAATCCCTGATGTAGAGTAGGCACCTACAAGATAAACACAGAGTAATTGGAAAGTAACCAGAAAGAAAGGTACTAGTAACCTATACTTCTAAAAAAAAAATCACCTTGCCAGTTGAGAGAAGGATAGATTACAGTGGGGAGAAACTTGAGGCTGGGAAGCCAGTTGGAAGTCTTTTTCAACAGGACTTGGCAGGAGATTTAGATAAGGATCTGAATAAAGGGTATGGGTGTGAGTGTAGAGAATGAGATGCATAGGAGAGAAATTGTTAAGGTAGAAACAAGATTTAGCAGGCAGGTTGAGGAAGACCCTGAGGTTAAAAGCCTGGAAACTAAGAGAATAATGTTGTCAACAGTAATATGGAAGTTAGAGAGAGAGAAAGGTTTTGGGAAAAGATAATGAGTTTGAGATGCTTAGGAGAGATATTAGGGTTGGATGTCAAAGCAGAGACAGGTAGTGATGCATGGAGGTGGCTCTGATTGAAGAAATTCCTTCTATTGAGAACTTTTTATTCCAACTACTTTGAAAACTATGTCTACAGTTATTTGATCAGAAAATTATTGAGAATATTTCATTTATTTGTTTCAAAAACAAACCAAAATAGTTAGACATTTTTCTAAAAATACCTAAAGTTCTGGAAAAAAAACAAACGATATTTTCTTACCGATTTACATTTAACTCATCAGTTAAAAGACTGTAAATATGTAACTGGCTTTTGACCATGCCTAGTTTGCCAAACATGGAATCACTGCGTCCCCTACGACGTAGGTGGGATAGCCTCTTTAGTTGGCTACCTGTGTTCTTTAAAGTAGTGAAATTGAGAAGTTCCCTCTTTTTCTGCCAGTTTTCTTTTCTGCAATGTTTTCAGCCTTGTTCTCTTCTGTGCCTTCCTATCTGCTGGCCCTAGCTTGAAGGCCATAAACTGAACCAAATGAGAAGGGAAGCAGTGTTCTTCCTCTTATTTCCTTTTCTTACCGCAGCTCAGAGAAATGGGTCTTGGGGGTGTTTGTTCCTGCTTTGTGTTGTTTGTCCTCAGTTTCAGGTGTTGGAGGTGCTCACGGGGAATCCTGGCCTTGGAGCCAGGACTGTAGGCCAGTTGGTGGAGCCACCCAGACATAGATGCCCTGAGCAGTCAGGGTGTCTGGGAGTCTAGCCCAAGGTTGGTTTCCGACTTGGAACAGATTCTGTGTTCTATTGAAATGGAGCTAAACTGTGAAGCTGATACCCTTCCACTCCCTAAGGTTGTTCAAGGAGGGAGGGGATTATGCCTCCTATGTATTGGGGGGTGTAAGTTTCTGTATTTGGGATTATACTGTTTGGAGGTAGATTCCTCTGTAAAAGCTCTATTGTGTTAAATATGTAATTCAATTTCATATTTACACCTAAAAATTTAGAGAACACTTTATGTTTTAACATTGTTTTGGCTTTTTTTTTGAGAAATAGAGTAAAAAGAATTACTTTCTCCCATGATTTACTGTATTTTATAATTACTGCTCCAACATGTGACACAGAATGGAATTCAAAAGTGTCTTTTTAAGAGTGGAGACAATGAGTAATGGAGGGTGACTTCTTGGATTTTCCACTGCATTGTAATTAATAATTCTTAGAAGGTAGCTTAGAGGGAAAAAACTGAGTTGATTTACAATCCTTGTTTT
Organism: Phalanger gymnotis; assembly: GCA_028646595.1. Lineage (NCBI taxonomy): Eukaryota > Metazoa > Chordata > Mammalia > Diprotodontia > Phalangeridae > Phalanger > Phalanger gymnotis. The sequence goes on along the minus strand of CM053623.1, from coordinate 322,459,957 downwards.
GTGTATTGCTGAACTTAAAAAAAATTCTAAATGGAAATGAAGGCTTATCTTACAAGTTACATAAATAAAATAGATATAAGCAGGCCTCTGATTTATGAATTTACTGATAATGATACCTTCCCCTTATCAACTTGTTCTTTACCTAGGTACATAAAAATACAGAGAAATGCAAATCTGACTTTATTTTAATATAGCTGGCTAATTAACTTTGAAATTATCTTGACAATTGATATAACACTTCTAAATGTGTTCTATTCTTTTTTCTTCTCTAATCCTGATTGAGGCTCAGAAGTTATATTTAAAAGCTTATCATAATTCAATTCAACAAGCATTTATTAATATCAACTATGTACAAGGCTAAGTTCTATGAATATAAAGACAGAAATAAATGACCTTTGCCTTCAGGAGCTTATATCCTATTGAGGGGATACAACATGTGCACCTGAAAGCAAGCAGAAAGGATGTGAAAGTAATACAAACTAATATCAAGAAGTAATAAGCTAAGGGCAGCTAGGCAACGAAGAGGATAAAGCACTGGGCTTATAGTCAGGAGGATCTGAGTTCAAACCCTGCCTTAGACACATTAACTGTAAGACTCTGGGCAAGTCACTTAACCCCAATTATTCTCTCCCCCCCTATATAATAACAACTGGGGGATCAGAAAAGGCATCGTGGATCAGGTGGCATTTGAATCACCCTTTGATGGAAGTTAGGGACTCTTCTAGGTGGCTATGAAGAGGGGGACATCAATCCAGGACACAGCCTGTTCCAAGGCATAGAGGAAACAGGAAACAACATGTAAGGTGGTCATGTGTAATCAGACTGGAAAGATAGATTGCAAACAGATTGAGAACGGCTTTAAATGTCAGTGGTGTTAATAAATTATCCTACAGACAAAAGGTGAGCAAATGACAGCCGGCTGACAATCTGTTTCTGTTTATTGTTTTGTTTTTTTTTAAATGTAAAAATCATTCTTAGTTCCTAGGATATATGAAGACAGGCCATAGCCCCTATACACTGCACCCTGTGATAGTCACTAAGGAGACACTGCAGGAGTACTGTACTTTATGAAGATCAATTGGCAGATGGAAAATTGAATGAAAGAGGTTAATAGACTGGATTTGGGGAAAACTTTTTAGGAGGCTGTTGCAATGCTCTAGGGGTAATGAAGGTCTGCATTAGGGTAGTGGCCATATTAATAGAAAGAACATGGATACAGAAGATATTGCAGTGGCAGAAACAGTCAGGCAAGCAACAAGCAAGCTATAAGTGCCTAACTAGGTACTTAGTAATTACTAGGTACTAGGTACAGTGAGGGGTATAGCAGATAGAAACCTGGCCTCAGAATCAAGTTAACCTCTTAGATGCAATGACTCTGTCACTCCTGGCAACTCTTTTGCCATTTCAATACCCAAGTGCCTTGAAGACTCTTATCTCCATTGGAAAAACAAATTCCTTACTAGGAGCTCACTGCACCAGAAAATCAATCAATCAATCAATCAATCAATCAATCTAGCTTCTTTAAAAAGTATCAGGCACTATACTAGAAATTGAGGATACAGGGATAGATACAATTTATGTGTGTATATATATATACATATATATAAATATAGACATATGTGTGCATACACATGTGCATGCATATATAATGAGTTCTATTTTGGACAAATTTTAGGCTTAAATTTTGGAAACCTGTACAAGTAGATTATCCATCTGAAGTTCCAGAAAGAAAAAAAAAACTTCTTGAATTATTCACACAAAATATCCATCAAATACATGACTCTCTAAATTAGAATTAGGTTCTAAACTATTTTTTGCTAGTGTACTATCAACGATATTTCTCTAGGACATTAATTTGTGATAATGTCTTTTGTGAAAGGAAAAAAAGAAAAGGAAATCTAAAATAAGTTACTTTTGTTGTTGTTGTTGTTTTTGTTATTTTTATTTATTTTTAATTTTTTTATTTAATGTGTTTAGTTTTCAGCACTGATTTTCACAGGAGTTTGAATTACAAATTTTCTCCCCATTTCTACCCCCCCTGCCACTCTAAGATGGCGTATATTCTGGTTGCCCTGTTCCCCAGTCAGCGTTCTGTCACCCCACTCCTCTCCCATTCCCTTTTCCCTTCCTTTCTTGTAGGGCAAGATAAATTTCTATGCCCCATTGCCTGTGTGTCTTATTTTCTAGTTGCATGCAAAAACTTTTTTGTTTTTGTTTTTGAACACCTATTTTTTTAAAACTTTGAGTTCCAAATTCTCTCCCCTCTTGTCTTCCCACCTCCCTAAGAAGTCAAGCAATTCAACATGGGCCACATGCGTAACATTATGTATAACCCCTTCACAATACTC
>CM053623.1:322413975-322457109 GCA_028646595.1 Phalanger gymnotis | reverse complement strand
ATTCAATAAAGGGGGATAGGTTAGGAAGAAGCAAAATATAGTTAGTCTTTCACAACATGAGTATTGTGGAAGGATTATACATAATGATATGCATGGGGCCCATGTTGAATTGTTTGACTTCTTAGGGAGGGTGGATGGGAAGGGAACAGGGGAGAGAGGAAGGGAAAGGGGGATGGAAGGGGAATGGGGCGACGGAGGGGAGGGCAGACTGGGGAACAGGGCAACCAGAATGTACGCCATCTTGGAGTGGGGGGGGAGTAAACGGGGAGAAAATTTGTAATTCAAACGCCTGTGAAAATCAAGGCTGAAAACCAAACATGTCAAAAATAAATTAAAAAAATAAATAAAAAAAAGTGAGTGAAAAGTACAAGAATTTTGAAAAAAAATTCCCTGAAGAAATAAATGGATTTTGGTACAGTAAGGCAGAAATAGCTGAAATGACACTGTGGTTCTAGGGAGAATTTCCCTTCAAAAGCTAGAGATATAAAAACTATCAACAGCTATGGGAAGGAAAAAATAAGGCACCATGTAGTCTGTGATTTATTCAATATAAGACCAAAACAAAGAGAATTTGTTTGGTTTGGTTGTAAAAGTGAAGATGGTGAGTAAATTGCTCTCTTGCCCCTCGAGCAAAAAAAATGGATGACTATTTCTTAGTGATCCTTGTTAAGGTATAGATTAGATGCAATCTATTTAAGTTTTTTGGTATCAAAGACCCCTTTGGAAGTCTGGAAAAAGCCTATGATAGATTATTCTCTGAATAACATTTTAAGTGCATAAACTAAGAAAAAAATCTACAAAGAAAAGCAATTACATTGAAATCATATTACAAAGTATCCCAACATTCTTAGAGTAGCCTTAAGCTATTAAATCATCATACATACATATGTACATAGACGTCAATCAATACATATGATGATATCTGACTCAGGTGATGACATCGTCAAACCTGTGCTTTTAAGAATTTAATTTTCACAACTAGGTGAAAGGAAATTTATAAAGAATTAAAAGTAGGCAGGTTCCTATTACAATATTTCAACCTGTAGAACCTGAAACTAAGGTGATAACAATGTAAGATAAGAGTCAGGGACAGAAATGATTGATAATACAAAGGCAGGTCTTCCAGAAATTGGCAGCTTACTGTAGGGGTGGGTAAAAACAAAGAGGTAGATGAAGATAGAGAAAGCAGGAGTAGAATGATCAGAGAAGGTGATTTCCATATTTAAAATCTTGATGATAAAAATAATTTGTAGTGATAGTAGAGTCTGAGTTGCAACCACTCTGAAAGATGGCTGAGGTAGAGTGCAAAGGTAAGCTGTAGGAGTTAAGGGGGTTAATTAAATGGATGGTAAAAGTGTACATAGTGCTGCCCAGCTCTGCTGCACTTAAAGCCAATTCACACACAAGTCAAGAACATTCTTATGATGTCATTGGTCCTCCTCAAGAATGAAGGACAAACAACATCTCCACCATCAATACCAGTGTAAGCATTGGAGCGAAAAGGAAGACTGAGCTAGGGACTGAATGCGTAGAAAAAGGTGAGGAAATGGTCTCAAGTAGGTAAGAAAAATAAAAGGATCTGGACAAGGTGATGTAAATAGATGGAACCAATCTCAAAAGAGAAAAGTCTGCTGAATGGGAATTAAGTAATAATATGACTCCTTTTCCTGCCCCTGTGTCTTGGGACATGAGAGAACCAATGACTAGTATGGGTAAAAAGGGTTAGGGATGAATTTTTAGGAAAAGTGCAGGTTTCTTAGAGTGCTGGAAGATGAGGGTAAAACTGTGGGGAAAAGATACAGGATGAAAGTGGAGTTTCTTTTTATGATTTATTTATTTTTAACATTCATTTAAAAAATTGTTGAGTTGGGAATTTTCTTCCTTCTTCCCACTCATATCAACTGTACATGTGAAATGATACAAAACGTATTTCCATAACAGCCATGTTGCCAAATAATGTGAGAAAAATAAAGTGAAAAAAAATATGCTTCTATCCATACTCAGACTCATGAGTTCTTTCTCTGAACATGGGTAGTATTGTTAAAATCAAAGTCCTTCAGAATTGTCTTGGGTCATTGTATTGATCAGCATAGCTAAGACATTCACAGTTGATCATCATTGCAATATTGCTATTACTGTGTACAATGTTTTCATGGTTCTGCTTACTTCACTTTGTTTCAGTTCATATAAATCTTCCCAGTTTTTTTTTTCTTTCTGAAACCATCCTGTTTGTCATTTCTCATGACACAATAGTACCTCATCACAATTTCCAATCTTTTGCCACCAATAAAAAGAACTGCTATTAATATTTCTTAACAGATAGGTCTTTTTTCCTTTTTCCTTTGATCTCTTTAGGTTACAGGCCTTGTAGTGATATTGCTATATCATAAGGTACAAATATTTTTATACCTCTTTGGGCACAGTTGCAAATTGTTCTCTGTAATGGTTGGATCAGTTCACAACTCCATCAAAAGTGCATTAGCATCCCAATTTTTCAACATTCCCTTCAATGTTGGTCATTTTTCTTTTCTGTTGTATTAACCAATCTGATAGATATGAGTTGTGTTCATTTGAATTGTTCTAGTCAATAGTGAGTTAAAGCATTTTTTATGTGACTATTGATGGCTTTGATTTTTTTTTTCCTGAAAACAGCTTGTTCACATCCTTTGAGCATTTATTAGTTTACAGTTACAAAATCCTTTGTAACTAGGAAATGACTTGCATTCTGATAAATTTTACTCCACTATCTATATATTTGAGAAATGAGGCCTTTATCAGAGAAATTTGCTATTTTTTTCTATTTCTTGCTTCCCTTCTAATCTTCGCTCCATTAGTTTTGTTTATGCAAACACTTTTTACGTCGAAGTAGTAAAAATTAACCATTATACTTCCTGTGATCCTCTTTACCTTTTGTTTAGTCATAAACTCTTCCTTTATGCATAGATCTGGCAGGTAAAAATTTTCATGCTGTCCTAATTTGCTTATGATATCACCCTTTATGCCTAAATCATGCACCCATTTTGACTTTATCTTCGTATAAGGTGTGAATTGTTGGTCTCTACCTATTCTCTGCCAAACTGCTTTTCCAGTTTTCCAAGAAACTTTGGTCAAATAGCGAGTTCTTTTCCCCAAAACTTGGATCTTTGGGTTCAACAAATACTACATTACTATAGTCATTTACTAGAAAGTGATTTTTTTTTTAACAATACAGGCAGAGTAACTGGTGCTACACTGTAAGACAAATAATAGTCTGGGAAAGAGTACCATCGAGCCTGAATAGGAATGAGAATTCAGGGATAGTTAGCAGGTGAGAGGTACCAACTCTAAATCAATGAAGTGGTACCACATGTACTAAATTTTTTCAATATTGCAAGACTCCAGATCCTTTCTAACAATGCCCTCAGGGCAAAGCAAGAAATGTGTACATGCCAAATGAATTGCACTGCTTATTTTAAAAGTCACTAATGAAAAGCTAATCAGAAATGGGCACAAAGAAGGCTTATAAATACTTTATTTTACAGATACGTAGCCTGGTTTAGATAATATAAAACATATATAGTAATAGTATAATAGGAAAATCATTGGACATAGAATTAAAAGACTTCAACTCAATACCAAATTTCCACCAGTGAACTGTATGACTCAGGTCAAGCTTCTTACGCTCTCTGAGCCTCAAGTTTTCTCATTTGTAAAAGAGAGGAAAGAATATCTGCAATGTTCCCATCACATGGTTATTGTGAGGATCAAATGAGTTAATGTATATAAAGCATTTTGTAACTGTAAAGCACCATATAATTATACTTTTACTACAACAAACTTTGTATTTAGTGAATTGTCCATTCATAAATAAAAGTGTGTATATACGTATATATTCATAAACATACACATGTGTATACACATGTGTATATACATATATATGTATATACATATACATGCGTGCGTATACATATATACACATGTATGTGTATATATACATGCATATATATGAATGTATAGTATGTATAAAAGCAGACATAGTATTTTTAAAAGTATATATAAGTATATACACATATGTATGTGAATATATGTACATATATGTGTGTATGTGTATATATATATGTTTTGAGTCATGTCCAAGGTTTTAAAAAGGGAACAAATATCTCTTTTATGAAGTCATTTTTTATGGTATGAAAGTACATACTTGAATATCACTTGTCATATGGTCGGACTAAAGGCAGGCAGAAAAATCTCACATTGCCCATAAATGGGCTGGGTACATGTTATCCAGTAAAAAGTGTATGGGATCTTATTTACAGAAGCATAAATACATGCCATTCCTTTGTGCTCATAGGCGCTGCTGTAAAGTGGCCAGAATAAGGAAGTCCAGCAATTCAATCCAAATAGAATTTGAAAGGTTTTCCATCGTTTATCATGGGGTACATTTTCCCAATTTATACTATTTTTAGTAATGACAATATCTACAAAGTATAAGATTATGATAATCCAACCAATGCCATCATAAGAAGCACTTGAATATTAATCCCATTAAGATCCCAGAAAGAAAAATAAAACTCAGGGCAGCTAGGCGGAGCAGTGAGTAGAGCACTGGCCCTGGAGTCAGGAGGACCTAAGTTCAAATTCGGCCTCAGACACTTGACACATGTACTACCTGTGTGACCCTGTGCAAGTCACAACCCCAATTGTCCTGCCAAGAACAAAAACAAATAAACAAACAAAGAAAAAGAAAACTCACATTTTGCATAAGTATGCTTTTTTTCTGGTGGTATTAGATCTGTGTTAAAACACTAGAAAATGGCCACATCAACTGTTGCCACAATAACCTATCAATTATGTAAGTGACTAATAATTTGGAATCCTAAGATTAATTTTATGAATTAGCAAGTATAAAGAATGAAGATTCAGAAAAATGAAACAAAACAAAAAAAAAAGTACTTTGCATACATGAGACTTATTGCATAATACTGGCAAGGAGTGAATGGCTCACAATATTAAAATATATTTAACACTATAAAGTTATGCCCAGGGAGCAATGCAGTGATGGATAGTTTACTGTAAAGTATACATCTCATATCAGTAAAGGAATAGACTTTCCAGATCTTAAATGTTTCAAATTTGTTAAGCATCCCTTCCATGACTTCAAAGTCTGTGATAAAAATACTTGACAACCAAGAATAGAACATAGAAGCATAGCACTGGACAACTCCACCTTGACTGAGACTGACCAATTAATAATGAACAATCTTTGGGTATAACTGCTCAACTGGATACTATAATCAAAATCACATTATTCAAGAGAATATAACATAATAAGAATAGGCAGTCAGATGTTTTGCTGAAATGGTATACTGTGTATCCATGCTAATTGATACTTTTAACTCCTTGAGTTATCATGACACTACACTTCTGTGATTTTCTCCCTACCTTTCTGTTTCTTCTTTAATGCTCTCTGGATCATTATCCATGATCCACTGCATATTTATGAGTATCCTCAAGCCCTTTACTATGGGAATTTCTCTCTATATACCCTTTCTAAGTTATGTCCACAGATCCCAGAGGCCAACTACTATTCATAAGGCTAGACAGGTGACTCACATATCTACATACCCAATTAAGCTTCACTCCCCTGAGCTTCACTCCAATTGCCTGCTGGACAGCTCCACTTAGATGCCAAAAAGGCTTGTCAAGCTAAACATATCCAAAACCAAGCTCATTATCTTTTCCCCTACACCCATTGATCTTCTTAATTTTCTTATTTATGCTGAGGGCACTAACATTCTCTTGGTCACATAGATTTAAAATATAGGAGTCACCCTAGACTCCATATTTCTTCACTGTCCATATCTAATCAATTGTCAAGTCTTGCCAATTCTACCTCCTGAACATAAATTACATCTGTCCTCTTCTCTATATTCATAACACAACCACCTTGCTTCAAACCTTCATCATCTCTCATCTGTACTACTGCAATAGCCTCCTAATGGGTCTCCCTGTAATTCAGTCCTTCCATAATCCATCCTCAATAGAGCTGCAAAAAGGGACCTTCTAAATATTCTGATCATGTCAATTCCCTGCTCAAAAATCTTCACTGAATCCATGCTGCATCTAAGATAAAATACAAATTCCTTTGTTTGGTATTTAAAGCTCTTCAGAATCTTGTTCCTTCTTGGATTTCTAGACTGATTATACATCATCCTCCTTCACTACTCTACACACTAGCTAATCTGGACTGCTTGACATCCCCTATGCATCTACAACTTCCATGTCTTTACGTTGTCTAGAATGTTCTTCCTTCATATTTATGCTTCTTGGAACCACTAGTTCACTTCAAGATGCAACTTAAGAGTCTATTCCTGTGGGAAGTATATACTAACCAACGCCATCTCACCCACATTTCTAGTGCTTACTTTTAGAAATTACTTTGTATTCACTTACATCCATGTCGCTTACTTATGAAATAATTTGTTTTTACATCTTCAGAATCTAGCAAGGCACTTTCATATAGTAGGCACTTAATAAAAACATACTAAATGAATATTAATTCTGAACATGTCCTGAATATGATTTTAAAAAAGGCTTGTATATATTTTAGCATTTTTCCTGAGTTTGAACTCATTTTAGACTTTAGCTTTGTTGGTGCTATTTCTAGAAGTCCTTGCTAATTCCTTCATCCTTTGGCCTCTTTCTAGTTTGCAATAATAAGAATTAAAGGTGGGAGCTTTAGAGGTACCAAAGCATAGTAGACAGTGTCAAAGATTTGGATAAAGAAACACGTGGGCACAAAAACCTCCTCAGACAATTACAAGCTGTGCCAGCAAGTAACAACCTCTCCGAGCCTGCTTTTACAAGTGTGAAATGGAGGCAAGATTTCCTACTTCATAAAGTTTGCTGCATTTTACTATTATATATATATATAATATACATATATATATATACTTTTAAAATTTAAGTGTATAAGAGAGCTCTTAATAAAGCCATAGTCATTTAATTTTACTGATAATTTCTATTATTGTACTATAAGAATATCTTTAATCCCCCCATTCCTCATATGTCATAATTACTTTTAGAAAGTGTGTATCCATAGAATCACGAAAAGTTATCCAAGAAACTTTTAAAAATCCATTTTCCTAAAGTCTAAGGTGTGTGTATACATATGTATATACGTGTGTATGCATGCACATATGTATGCATGTATATGTATGTGTATACACATACATTCAAAAAACTATATCCAATATTCCATGCATTTATTTATTCACTCATTCATTCGTTCGTTCGTTCATTCATTCATTTATTTATTTAATTTATGTTAGTATGATTTCCTAGTTGCTAGTAACCTTCTCTTAAGTTTCCAGGTATTTGTATATTATTAGTAGGTTGTTTGTTAGTTAGAATGAAATCCAGAGCAGCAGTTGCTTTCAGTATCTTCTACCTTTTGAAAGAAAAATTTTAGCCAAGTCAATAATGTATAGGATGCTTTGCTTTTCCTAAAATGAAAATTAAATACAAATCTTTAAAGATTTCTATTATTACTACACATTGAAATTATCAGTTGTTTCTGGATGACAGACTAATCTGTAGTGTAATTTCATGATAAAAAAGTAAATACTTTGGAGTGTATCAACCTTTTATTTTATTATTGACCTCTAGTGTATATGCCTAATACAAGGATCTCTGGGTCACACATGGACATTGTAGTTATTTTCTTCTTGTCGTTACATATTGTTTTCCAGAATCATTGGAAAATGTGCAGCACCACTAACAATCCATTAATGTGCTCTTACTTCCTGTCCCTTTCAAAACTGATTATCCCCATCTTTTGTCATCTTTAGCAATTTTCTGAGTATGAAGTGAAACTTCCAAGTTGTTTTTATTTTAATTTGTCTTATTATTTAGAGCATATTTTTATATGTTAGTCATTAGCCTGCAATTCTATTCACATTTGTTTGTGCATATCCCTTGACCACTTAGCTGACAGGAAAGGGTTTTTTGTCTTCCATATTTTTATTAATTGCATGTATGAATATATGCATAAACATATACATATAGATACATTATGCATATAGAGAACATCAGCCCTGTATCAGAAAGATTGATAAATTGATTGATAGATATGTGTGTATATGAGAGAGAATATCAGCCCTGAATCAGAAATATTTTTTTCCAATTAATTCCTTATTATACTTTAAGTAATTTTATTCATGAAAAACTTTTCAATTTCTTGTCATCAGAATTATCTTTTATTTTTGCGATCGTCTCTATCCCTTGAATGGTTAAGAAGCTTATTGTCCCAACACATCTCAGTGATAACTTTGTATCATGAAATCTTCTGAAATGGATAGAATTTGTCACATATAGAACAAAGGCCAAATTCTCTAGCAAAATCTACCCTAGATGGAGCCCAAGAGAATGGAGAAAAGCACAGATAGATAATGGATACTCTTTGTTTTTCTTGCCTGATAGTTTAAAAGGGAGTGAGATATTATCCCAGAAAGAAGGATAATTGAAAATATGAAATAATTAATTTCCTCTCAGTCATGAATCCAAGCCAAAAACAAAATTATGGATTTGGAAAATCCAAATCAAATTTGATATAAAATAAAAAGGTTAATATATTCTCTTTTCTCTCAATGCATAGGAAACAATAATAAATTCACAAGAGTTTGTTAATGAAATTGGTTACCCTTCTAGATTAAAGGCTACTATCACTTAATGCAACAGTTTACCATAGTAAATGAAATGACCTTGTACAAATGAAATTGCAGAAGGGAACTGACAGAGTAATTACTCATTTGGCCAGGATGCTAACAACCTGTAATCTTACAAAGAACACCATATGAATTTTAATAAGTCCATAGATTAGTGGTTGCATCTTTTTGTATCTAAAAATATATACAGTAGTGCTTTTCTCTTTTGGACATCACTCCAACATTGGTTCAATAACCTTCAATAGCTTGTACCACTTCTGGGAATTTTCTATCTTTTTCTTAAAGGTTAAACTCAGAGGTTTTTAAGGGCAGCTGGGGAGCATAGTAGAGAGTTCTGAGCCTGGAGTCAGGAAGATCTCAGTGAAAATCTGTCTTCAGACACTTACTAGCTTGCATGTCCCTGGTAAGTCATCTGTAAAATGGAGAATATAATACAACCTTCCTTTCAGGGCTGTTGTGAGGATCAAATAAGATTATTTTAAAATACTTAGCTCAGTGCCTGGTACATAGTATAGTTGTTGTTATCATCATCAATGTCATAGATTCCTTAAACAGTTATGATGAAGCCCTCCATATGAAGACCCCTCTATAGAATGTTTTTAAGCATATAATATATAAAATAATAGAATTACAGAGGAAACCAGTTCAAGACCCCTGGTTGAGAGCTCCTAGTTTTACCACATGCTTATCAAATCTAGCCTAAATCAATCACTAAAACCTAATGAGATCAAACATTGGTTTCTTCATCTTCCTCATCTTCTGTTTCCCCATATTCATGGACCCATCTACAAAATATATCTGACTTCTCTTTGAACTAGTATAAAGCATACTTGGATCTTTACGAAATATATCCTAAATGTATTTAAATGTTATTCATGAAATAATACAATATAGACTTTAAAAAGCACTGTTATACATAGAAATCATGAGAATTACTTGTCCTATAATAAAAGAAAGAACAAGGACTATCATGTGAACTACAATTTAACTGCAATTAAATTTCAATTCAACACAATAAATATTTATTGAATAGCTTATGATGGCCAGAACCATGCACTTTGCTAAACAATGCAGAAGATATGAGGAAGGTGAAGATGTAACCCTCTCCCTGAAGGAGCTCAGAATCTGAATAGGATGAGAAGGTGTCTAGGGCAGGACAACAAGATCACATAGTACAAGGTAGAATATGACAAGATCCAAAGAGATAAGAAGCAAAGATCACAAATGTTTAAATAAGGGAGTAGACTTCTGGTTGTTTTCTTTTACAGAATTGGGGAATGGGGTAGGGAGAAAAAGAGAAAGGATAAATCAGGGAAAATTATAATGATGAAGACAGTATTTGACCTAGACATAAGGAATGCACAGTATTTCAGAAATAAAAAGAATGCAATTAATGATTCTTTAAAATTTATTGTTCTTGTTTCTACCCATTCACTGAAATTGAATACAAAATCAGTTCATAAAAACAGCAATGGAAAATGAAAGTTTGAAAAAAAAAACTGATACATGACTTCACTGAAAATTTCATTTCCTCTGTCACTGAAAGTGTTAAAAAAAAATGTAAAGGGTAATATAGGGGGAAAAAACCTCAATGGATTTAGAATCAAAGAATTTGTATTTGAATCCTGTTTATACTACCTTTTCTGGGGTGGGAGAGTTACAGGGGATCTATATTGCCAAAAAGTGAACTTAACAAACTCTTTTTACTTTCGTAGGCCCCCATTACTGTCTCTGTAAAAATGAGGGTTGAACTAAGTAAGGTCCCTTATAACTCTAAAATCTAGGCCCTCCTAAAGAGGGAAATTTAAAAATTTTAACTAGTTATTGTTATTCAGTATTTTTTTCAGTTGTGTCCTATTCTTTGAGATCCCATTTGGAATTTTCTTGGCAAAGATACTAAGGTGGTTTACTTTTTTTTTTTTTCTCCAGCTCATATAACAGATGAGGACACTGAAGCAAACAGGATTAAATGACTTGACCAGGGTCACACAGCTAATAAGTGTCTGAGGCCACATTTGAACTCGGAAAGAGGAGATTTTCTGACTCCAGGTCTGGCACTCTATCACATTGTGCTACCTAGTCTCATTCAATTTATTTGTAGGGGACATCTCTGGCAAATTTAATTTCCTAAAACCTGGGTTGGGCAGAAGCCCTCAGTGTGGTGACATCACCAGACAAGGACTTTGATTGGTACAGGAGCTCTACAAAGTGAGAAGTTTGAATGTGAGAGGCATATGGAAGGCATGTGGTCAAGTATATGAAAGTGGCAAGATGCAGAACTGTGATTGGGGATAATGGTCATTATTATTAAATAGATACCAAACTATTATGATTATGATTATAATTATTAATACTATTACATTTATGTAGCATCTATAATGTTCCAAATGCTATGCTAAGTGCTTTATCAATATCATCTCATTTGATATCCACAAGAACCCAGGGACATAGGTGCTCTTATTACCCTCATTTTATAGATGGGGAAAGCAACGCCGGCAGAAGTTAAGTGACTTGCTCAGGGTCACACAGCTAGTAAGTGTTTGTGGCCAGATTTGAACTCAGATCTTTCTGACTTCCAGTGCAATGTTTTATCCATCGAGCCACCTAGTTGCCCCAGATTTAATCTAGGAGTCACTAAAATAGTGTTGTATTTATGGTCAAGTCCTGATTAAGTTTTTACCATGCATCAGACACTGAGCAAAGCAGGCACTCATGACACAAAGAAAGGCAAAAAACAAGGTCCCTACAAACCAATACAAACATATAAGATCTTTGTAAAAGAAAGATAATATCCCAGGGAAAGAAGCAGCAGGGGGAGGGATCGGGGAAGGTGAGATTTCTGCTTCTAGCTTCAATTGTCTGTTTTAACTAAAGCTATCTGCTCTAGTGTAACAGGGAATAACTGAAAACTAACTCTCACTCTCTCACTCACTCTCTCTCTCTCTCTCTCTCTCTCTCTCTCGGTGTGTGTGTGTGTGTGTGTGTGTGTGTGTGTGACATTATTCAAGTTGCTCACTAAATTATGAGAACCTGCCCAGTCCCCTCCAGCTCTTTCCCTAATCCTGCATGCACCTACTCCTGCAGCCCTACTGCCTCCCTTTCGAAACAAGGCTCCATTTTATAATTTGGACCAGGAAAGCCCTCTCTTAAAGCTACCTAACCATTATTACCTGAGTGCAGTCTTGCTATCTATCCTGCTCGCTCCCACCCCCACCAATTATGTGCCAGGCACTATGCTAATGGTTGGAAATAGAATAAGAAGCAAAGGACAGTCCCTGCCCTCAAGGAGTTTACAATCTAATGAGACAGGTAACATGTAAATAAATATATGCAAAACAAGCAATATACAAGATAAATAGGAAATGATTACCAGAGAGAAGGCACTAGAATTCAGAGAAGTTAGGAAGGCTTCCTGTGGAAAGTGAGAGTTTGGTTGAGACAAAAGAAGCCGGGGAGATCAATACATTGTGGGCTAAGATTTTTTTTTTCCCCTGGGGAGGAGGTGAGGATGGGAGTATACAGTTCTAAGATCCATCATCTATAACACTTTTTAGAGGAAAAAAATAACATTCTGAGTTCCAACCAAATTAGAAATGAATTTTTGGAACATAAGATGTTATAAGCTTAGGACATCCTGCTACATACATATAAATCCAAAAATTAATTTCAAAATTGCTCTCAAGATGGGGCAATGGAGGAAGAAACCAGCATGAGAAAATGAAATCAATAGATCTTAAAATCTCACTTTGGCTAATAACTTCACATTTATTCTCCCACGGAAAATACCATATCTGTGAACAATCTGTAAAATTGGCTGATAGTTTCCTTTTTTTGTAATTAGTGTTACCAAATATCCTAGTTTTTCAGGACAGCCCTGATTTTTGACAGCCAATCCCAGGAAGAGTCTAGAAGAAAGGAATTCTCTCTGTAAATGTAGGCAAACTGAAGTGCAGAAGAGAATTTCACATGTCACCACAGACAGTTGGCTTATTCTTCATCTAATTCCAATGAGCCTGGTTCAAGCCAGAATTCTGTCAGTCTCAAACTAAAAGTCAAGACATCACCACCAACCATCCATTCAGTTCCCACTAACTGCAGTTCTGATGAAGGGTATTTACTGTATTTACTTCTTCCAGACATGCAGGGTGAATCCACATTACACAGCCTCATATTACTTAAGACTGCTTTTCTTCTATGCAGAACATCTGAAATCTGAAGCAACTTTGATCTTTCTTTATTTTCATAAAAGAGGCTTCCAAAATACAGCTAAAAGATATACATTTGAGCCCAGCTCATCATTTCCAGTGACCTCAGAGAATAAGAGTGTGTGGTCTTAGTGTCAAATTGAATTTGTTCTGGCAAACCCCAGCCTTGCAGCACCTCTGGTCATTTTCTAAAAGACACTGGGTGCTAGAGTATCTAATGATTTCATTTTGTCTGAATTGACAATTAATCTTGTTGCTTAGTTGCTTCACCTTCATCTGTTTGTGCTCATAAAAGAAGCAAGTTGAGGTCTCTACAAACCATAGAGACTGCCCCAGAATGTTTCTGCAAAGAACAGCTTTTTTTCATGGTTCATAACTCACATACTTCTATAAACACAACCCTCAGAGTATGTGACTCAATGGCATGTTCCAGATGTTTAAAAGTATTGTACAAAAGCCATATTTTCTTGATCTTTAAGGCTTAGTAGTAGGAGGTGTGGGCTAAATATTAAGCTAAAATTATTCTAATCTATGGAAAAAAAATGTGGTGTGGTGGGGCGGGGGAGACCCCATATGGTGCCAAATGTTGGCAGCTATCTTCTTTCTTCTCGGACAAAAAACTCTTAGGTATTGAGAAAACAGTATGTCTTGTTAGGTGCCAAAAACAACAGAGATAACTGGTGCAATGATTCTGCAATGTGGAATGTGGGGCAACACAGCCCTCCCTGCTTTGAAAGTTTCATTATCCAGTAGGTATTCTAGGAGAGCTTGAGGGGCTAGGCTCAAAGCATTACTCATGCAGGGCTCTCATCTCTCTGCCTTGAGAAGTCAAATGATTGATCTTACACCTAGAATATGTTATTTTAGAAAAGGACTGTTTAAAAAAAAATCAGAACTTTGTATTCCGCAAGTAAGGAATCACTACTGGTTTTTATGACTGTGGCTTTGTCTGAGTCATAGATCCTCCCAAGGGAGGTTTATCGCTCTGCTAGCCAGCCACAGGACAAGTGCAGAATTTGCCAATGGCATGTGCAACTGAAATACGAGAAAGGTGAGAAAGGATTAAATGAGGAAGAGTGGAAGCACTAGTACCCACATCTAAACGAGGTTGGTGCCTTAGTTATTTCCTCAAGAGAGAGCTCCTTTGTCAAGGTCCAGAAAAGAAAGGAGGCATACTCAGGCACACTTAGTTTTCTGAGACCCCAGTATTAGGAATCCTAGAAAGTTTCATCATTCTTCTTTTAAATAAGGAAAGTGTTTAAATGTGCATATAGTGTAGAAAGTGAGCCATTTGATCTGAAGAATGGGGGAAAAAAAGTTAAAAGCATGTGTTGCCTCCTGCCTAAGGGTATAAGAGCATAATCTCCTTGATTAACATGCAAAGCTAATGGGTAAAGTACCTAATGCTCACTTGTTTCTTTCCTTCAGAGCATTAACACCATTCAAGTTGGTCATTATGGAGCAATAAAACGCACACACTCCCCCAATGGCCTGCCCCTTCAATGTTCCTTTATAACAAACCAGCCTCAGGAAATTATTAATGAGGGGTTAGAAGGTTACACAGCAGCTAAGCCCAGAAGAATGTCTGAGGAAAGAAGCCACTACCTATCCAAAGGGGAATAGAAATCCTGTTTTGTTAGGACTGGCAGTTCAAATAGGAATTTCTACCTAGCCAAAGAACTTAGAAAACATTCTCATTCCCTCTCATTCTCTCTCTCTCTCTCTCTCTCTCTCTCTCTCTCTCTCTCTCTCTCTCTCTCTCTCTCTCTCTCTCTCTCTCCCCACTCCCTCCCTCCATTTAAAACTAGTTTTAATGGAATGACCTTTGTCTACTAATCCACCCCGGTGTGGGATGAAAATGGAGTGCTGGAATTGACACTTCCAGAGGTTTTTAAGAATCTTTACATAATGGGGCACATTAGAGGAGCCTTAAGCTGTAAGCAAGGACAACTGGTATTCCCTCAAGTGCTAGATATAATACTTTGATCAAGAGAAGTACGGAAGGTCGTAGAGAGAGAATACAGCTGGTAATGTTCACTGGCAAACAAGAAAAGCCTAACAAAGTCAATGTATTTTCCCTCTCTCTTTCTGGGTAACCAATGCTAAAAAAAAAAAAAAAATTAAAAAAGGAGATTCATTGCATGGTAACAATAGGTTAAATAGACAAACTACACTCAAGTCAGATTGGGCAGTCTTGTGGAACAATGGACAAAACAGAGGCACTAGAGGCAGAAGATGTGGGTTCAAATTTAACCAATGATATTATGACCTACATGATTTTGGCAAAGTCATTTTACCTCCTGGGCCTCAGCTTCCTCATCTGAAAAATGAGGGGACTGGATTAAATGGTCTCTGAGGTTCCTTCTAGTTCAAAACCTATGATCTGATTAATATACCAAGACTAGACCTAGATTCGGGCATACTCTTAGAATTTCTATAGAACATTCCATATTGGGGAAAAAAAATGTCACAGGAAAAAATGCTTAAAAAAACAGACAAAATAGAAACATGATAATTGGAAGGTAAAAGCAGAATCAGTAATTCAACATGTAAAGACAATTTTTCATTAAAACAGAGAAGAGAAAGGGAACAAGCATCAATTAAGTACCTTACTGCATGTCAGGTACTGTGCTAAATGCTTTAGAAATAAATATTATCTCAAGGAACATACCAGATTAATATAGAACATACCACATTTATTTGTGTGCAAGCTATTTGCCCTCAGTAAAATGCAAACTCTTTGAAGACCTAAAATGCTAGACTGTTTTCTTTACATTTTCATACTAGGGAATTTAATGTCCACATACATGCTCCATTAAATGCCCTAAATTTTCAATTCCTCAGCTTCTATAAATAGTATGACTACTCCTTCCCCACTTCAGTTACACATATAGATGGTCACATACTTACAAGCGTTGGACTTCTCTAAACTCAGATCTTACCGTAACTGATCATCACCTCTGTGTCATTTCACCTCTCCCTAGTGATTCAAAGTCCAAAGACTATTCTTCACCTTTATTGATTCCTCCAATATCTCCATCTTTCAGTACTTTCCTGGGCCCACAGCCTTGCTTTTAATTCTCTCTCTTCCCTATCTAATTTCAATGATCCGACATGAAACCTTTCTTCTTCCATTCTCTTCTTCTCAAAACCCAGTGGTACCTATCTTCTTTCTTTCCTCCAGTCTCTGACAAAGAGGTTGACCTTCTCCTTGCCAAGGTCAACCCCTCTACATGTGTACTTTATCCCATATTCTCCCATATTTTCTAGCAGATTGCCTCCTCATTCATCCCTTCCCTCTCTTAAGTCTTCAAATTCTCCTCTTACTTTTTTTGTGCTGGTTCCACCCCCACTACCTTCAAACTAGCTCAAGTCTCTCCAATTAAAAAAAAAAACACAAAAAATGCCCAAAACATTTTTCATTACACTCTCCTCTCTGAAGGATCACCCTAGTTTTCATGTCCATTTTTTTCAGCCAAACTCATTTAAAAAGTTATTTGCATTTACTACTTCCACTTTTCTTCTCAATCCTCCCCTTAATACTTTGCAATCTGACTTCTAATCTTATCATTCAGTTGAAACAGCCCTCTCCAAAGTCACCAATGATCTCTGAGTCTTTTTTCAAAAATCATCTTTCTCCACCTATTTCCTACAATTGTTGACACTGTTGACCACCCTCTTGCCTCAGTTGCTGTCTCATGCTAAAACTTTTCTGACTGCCTGGAATTTTCTTGCCCTTGAACATCCCAGAATCTCTGTGCCCTTAATACCTTGGAATATCCCTGTGTTAGGTCAGCCTCTCTTCTCCCATCAGTCAGTTCCTCCTGGGGCTCTAATTTTGTGGAAGGGTACAGGCCAGACAATCTTCATTCTTCTCCCAGTATAGAACTCAGCTTATGTGCTATAGAGTTTCTTCCTCAAAAGCCACTTTTTGTTCACTTACCTTGCATACAAACACATACATACAAACACGTCTTTTCTCTCAGAATTAAAGTTTCAAATTGTCAGCTGTATAACTATAATTCTGGATTACTGACTTTATCTCTTCTAGATTTTAATTACATAGCTCATGTGTGACCACACTAGAGTTAACCCCTTATAGATAAATAATATATCAAAATACCGACCTATAAAAATCATTTTAAGAATGTGAGTACTAAATGACATGAACAACAGAAACAATATTACTTAATATAATATACAGTGATATGAAAAGTTAACAAACTCTTCATCTAGAAATTTAACACAATGACTTGTATCTTCTAATAACATAACCCATGACCCAGCATCCCAAGCTCTGGTATGTCACATAATTTAATATTGGAACTTACTGTCCACCCAAAAAAAAAAACCAAAAAAGCCTCTCTGGCTTATTTTGTCCCTAGGCAGTGTAGTATGTGGTCTCAGCTGATCCCTCAATATGCCTTGTATCTAGGTATACAGAAATGGAGAATGGGGTATATAAATAGTCAAAGTATCAAAATCTATCATTGATTTATTTCATATAACAATACCTAGAGAGGATAGAGAAAATACAAGGAACAACAGTAGCTCACAAACAATGACCTGGGAAAACACACATACACATGTATAGATATAAATGTACATTTCTATATATAGATGTATGTCATGAAGATACATATGTAGATATGTATCTGAATATATGTGGATATCTTCAGATATACAAGACACAGACACAGCATTTACTTCTATGTCAGGCACTATACTATACCCTTGGGATGATACAAATGCAAGCTAAAAAAGAACATCTCTACATTCAAGTAGCTTATTCTAATGAAGGGACAACACATAAAAGGAAGTAGTAAGGCAAGGAAGGGTGAGGGAAGGGCAGAAGCCTGGAGAGTGAAGAGCGGAGCCAAGGACTTGGGCACTTCATGAAATGGAAGCCCAGACCAGAAACTCACCAATCAGAAAATCAGACAAGAGTGTCTTAGGGCAGAGGCATCTCTGAAACGAGAAGGCTAATGAGAAGGAAAAGTCCTAAGAGTGGAAGGAGAAGCATTCCTCCCAAAATGAAAGCCCATGCCAGAAACTCACTAATTAGAACAGAGGCAAGACAAGGAAGCCCAAGAATGGAACTGGGACAATCTTCATATTAGAAAATCACGAAGAGAAGAAGACATAGAAAAACTATAAAACAATTAGGAAGGTAATCAAGAGTATGGCATACCTGAAGTCTAGAAAGGAGAGATTATTTAGTAGGAGAGGGGTCGTCAGTAGTATCAAACTCTGTAGAGAGGGGAAGGAGAATGATGAATGAATTCAGTGATTTGGAGGTTCTTGGTCCTTTCCCTCAAAACCTTAAGTACAAGTGCTGCTTCACTTAGGTATCCTTCGCACCAAGTATAATGTCTGATACACAGTAAATACTAAATAAATGCTTTACGAATTATATTAAATTTAAAGAGTCAAAAATTAATTTGCTTAAAGAAGTTATTCTTGAAAATTCTCTTATTTTATAAATGAAGGCAGCCTTTTACCCCTGGCCAAAAGTTAATTTTATCTACCTCTTCCATTTTTGACTTTAAAAAATTATTTTAAATGATCCTTCTATTTGAAACCCTATGACTCTCATGTGTATGTATCTTATATTTCTATATATCCTGTCTATATATGTACATACACACATATACATATACATGTATACACACATAAAACCACTCACATAAAGAACTACATTAAATATTCAATATACTGACTTTTTATTATGCTTGTCACTGCATGATGCTTTTGTAAAGCTCAGAAACTAAGCAGCCTTATCCAAGAATAAATGGTAAGATGTTTAGAATTTTCATTTCTAGTAGCTGATTTCAGCTGAGGATAATATATACAAAAATGGAACTGACATATCCATTCCTCTCTCCCAATGTACTCCCTCTTTCTAAACACTCATACTTGTAGAAAGAATTAAATGAACATGAAAAGAAGGGGTCTCTTCCCTAAGGAATATGAAAGTTTCTGTTGCCTGAAATTTATAGGGAAATATGAGCATAAACATTGCAGCCTGGGAAATATCCTATGTAAATAGTGGATGGTATGGTTTTAATTTGAAAGTGATATCATAAATATCAGAACATTGAATGTGTGCTTTCCTTGAGTTTAGAACTCTCTTTCTCTCTCTCTCTCTAAAGTATGCTTCTGTTTTGTTCAAATGCCAGGACTAAAGATTTTTGCCTAAGGTCTCCTCTCATCCAAAGCTGAGAAACTCAATTTGATTTCTTTTTTCTTATCTTTTTGGCTCCCAAAGAAATATACACACCATTGGATGGTTAAAATGAAGAACCTCTCAAGCATTTTGCTGTCATTGACAAGAAATCAAAGTTGTTTCTTTTCAAACCCTAAGGGGAGATCTGCAATTCCAAATTACCCCCAAACCCAAAATGGAGCCAGCCAGTTGGATGTACATACATGAAAATAGTCAATGTTTACATGAGTGATCACATTGTAAAAAAGGGAGACTTTTATTGCATATTTTATTGCATCTCACAATACGCAACAAGAGGCAAGAAATAAATCACTGATCAGTTTTAAAAATATTAAGAAAACTGGACAACAGTGCAATAAAAGAGATGCAACTCTATATCTCCCTATATTATTCTACAGCATAACCAATTCAATTAGATAATTTTATTTATTTATTTATTTAAGAAACAAAACTATACAAGTTAAAAGCAAACAGAATGACATGTTAACTTCACTTATGACTGTGAAATTTATTATCATTATTATAAAACAAATGGAAAACTTTTGGGCATCAAGTTAAGGGATTTAATTACATTTTGAAAATATGTATAGTGATGTACAATATAACCTAAAGAAAATGAATAAAGTAACAAATTAAGGAAAAATATTTGTGATTAACATCTGGTAAAAAAAAAAAAACTAACAGCCCAAATTTGTAAGAAACTTACACAAAGGAAGACCTATAAACTTTAATCTATTCATGTGACTTAATCATCTTTTGATTGCAAGGATAGGGGTTAATAACCATCTGAAAATTGTGAGGCTTCTGTAATAATCAAGGCAATGCAAATGAAAAGTGACTTTGATGTACTATTTCACATAACAAATTAGCAAAAAAGAAAAGAAAGAAAATTCAGTGCTGGTTGAGCTTTATGGAAAATTTTACACAATGACATGGTTAGTGGAATTATACACGAGTGTAATCTTTCTGGAGAGCAATTAGAAATATATCATGATCATAACCTTTGACACTGTGACCCATTATTGGGGACTTTGCCATAAATATAATGAAAAAAGAAAATAAAATACCTATTTGTACAAAAATATGCAAGTTTTATCGGTAAAACTAAAAACATGGAAAAACCTATGTATCTGTGTTTTGTAAAATGACAAAACATTTGCCTTGTATTGAGGCTATGGAATACTACTGAAAGTTGGAAAGATATAAAATAATGGCACGAAGAAATACAACATTAGAACAGTATGTGTACTTACTGAAGAAAGCCATACTAAAATGTAAAAATATGAAAAGAGGGCAAAAAACTATTATTATCAAAGTATATTTTGTCACAAATATTTCTATTCATATGGTTATACTGTGTTGTTTTTATTCTGGCTTATTTTTGTTGAGAATGCTATTTACAATACTTTTCTGAAGTGATAAATGACACAGTCATTCTCTGTACAATAAAACAATGCTCACATAGCTTCCTTTATAAAAATAATTTTTCTGGAAATTATATATATTTTTTGGCAATAAGATCACATTTTAAACAATCATTAAAATTTTATCAGTGGGGCTCCTTTACACACTTCTGTTGCTGAGCCCAAGCAAAAAAGATTCAAGGAGCCAGCCCTCTAAAGTTATTCAATATGAAGCCAGACATTAATTACATCTCCCAGTAGTGAAATTAGGAATGGGATTCTTTTTAGAGACTATTAAGTGCGATTTATCACACCATAAGAGAGTGGTAATACACAAAAAGCTTCACTAGGTCTAAGGGACTTACACTCACAAAATTTACTAGGTCAGGGTGTTAGGAGGTTCTTGACAAAAAATAACAATGATAATCAATTCCTCCCCCCTCTCTATACACAAGAATTTGTAGCAATACCATTATGTATAAAACACTATCGTAGTACTATTAATATAGAGAAAAATATATTAATTGGGAAAAAATATAAAAGACACTAAAATTCTTCTATGTTAACGTATGAAAAAGACCTTACACAATTAAATTAAGGCATGGATTTCTGACTTAAGTGTTTTTCATGCATGCCCATAATACAGTTTATCTGTAGCGAGTGGTAAAAAATATTGTATTTTTTTTTTCTGTAGATCACACCTGCTACACCCAGCTAAAAGTCAAAAGCAATGATGACAGCAGTAGGCGGTAGGACTTTCAAAGAATATGCCATACTTGTGTCTATTTAGAAGCACTAAATTAAGATTCAAGAGGTCTGGGTCCATATCTAGGCTTTACCACTTGCTTGCTATGGACAGGTCACACACACTTTTACACGAAGTGTAAACTGGACCTTAATGAATAATTTGCCAAGTGGCCTTTAGATTTAAAAACTACTTTTCTGTAAACACAAATAAACCAACCAAAAACAGAAACAGAACTCTAATTCACTAATTTGCTAGTGATTCTTCTCTGGGCTAGCTGTTTTTGTCAAACACCAATGATTCCATTTTAAATATTTCAGAACAATTTAAATGGTATCCCAGTAATGAGAACATTACTCAAAATTGGAGAGTACTGTGGCACATGGTGAGAGAAGTAGATTGCTAAAGATGTGGGTTCAAATCCCAGATTTGCTACTTACGAACTACATGAAGTTGAGCAATTCACTTCATTGGGCCTCAGTTTCCTCATTTATTAAAAACAAAGGGAGGTTAGACTGTGTTATATGATCTCTTAGATGCTTGAAGGCAGAGGAGTGGCATGGTCAGATTTGTGTGCCAGGAAAATTAGTTTAGCAGTTATGTGGATTGCTAAAGTAAGAGAAGCCAGAAGTGTAATTAGGAAGGCCATTACAAGAGTCTGAGTAAGAGGTGATAAGGGCCTCCATTACAGTGGGGCTCCTTTTGAGTAGAGAGAAGGAGGCCGATGTTAGAAATGATAGCAAAGTTGTAACAAGACTTGGCACCTGACTTTGTTTTGGATTCATATGGAACACATACCTAGTTATTCTCTTGTGTGTACAGTTGCTGTTAACATGTGCTTGCTCCCATGATTTCCTAAACAGTTTCAAGAGCTACTTAGGAACCTATGTTTGCCAGCTGCCTCAGAGGACAGGGTCTCCATTTCCAGCAAAGGATTTGGCAAGCCTGTGGTGTTTTTCCCCCTCCTGCGGATTCTGAAGTCATGTTATATGCTACAAAGCCAGAAGGGGAAAAATCAGGTTGATTAAAGATGCTATCCATCTTACTGGAGTTTCCACTAACCCTTTATGTAACCACAAGTCCCATATAACTCAGCTTCTGGAGTTATCTTTTTCAAATGCTCTTTTCATCATCTTACTCCCCACATAGGAAACCCAGAGTAGCTCCCTCTTGTTTGCCATAATAATGGCAAAAGCTTTAGTCTAGCATTCAAGAATCTTCTCTCATTGATTGCTTCCTATGCTTCCTCCCATCCCATCGAGCCATTTTACTCACCTTTTCAAAACTTAAATTGTATCTCTTTCAGATTCTTTACGTAACTTAACTTCTTTCACTTTTCCACTTTCTACCCCAGGGTCATCAGGGCAGTTGACTTTTCCTATATTAGTCTGTTTACATGTTACTCTGTAAATATGTTCTTTAACAGCTTTGTGTATGTTCCTTCCATCACTAGATGCATACTCCTTGAGAGCAGGGATAAATCTGTCCTTTATTATATTGTCCCAAAGTTTTAGGATAGTGCTACACAAGAGGAGGTATTCCACACACAAGATAAACTGGCTGATCTAGTTTAGGTAAACGGGAATTTGAAAGAGGAGGATGCCAAACTTCCTGCTGAGATCAAAAGAAGTCAAATCTAAGATGAGAATTTGGAATTGTTCTTCAATTTTAATCTGTCTAGCTAAATAGTCCCTTGTTAATTGTTCAAAAAAGAACTAGGTCTCAAATTACAGAGAAAAGCTGTAGTATCTATCAATGTCCATTGTTTTTTTTTTTTTTAAGTCTGGTGTAGTTATTTCCTTTGCCAGACTTCCCACAGCACTAAGCTGCCAGTACAAGATGATGCCATCACTATTTGAAACTTTTTGAAGGCTCACTGGGTGAAACCTTTGGTAAAAATTAATCATTTCCTCTAAAGGATGAACAGAAGAGCCAACGATTATTGAATAACATTACAGGGTGAGTAAATTCTATGGTATTGACAGGAAGTGGTGAGTTTTCTTAGTTCTGATCTTCACTTTCAATAACATTGGATGAAGATTTATTATGCAACTATTATGTCAAGTTCTCAGAAAAACACAGAGTTTAGATAAAACATCTTTGTTGGGGGAGGAGGGGAAGAATTTACATCACATATACAAATACATCTAAAACAAAATAATACACCATACTTATATGTACTTTTCATGTAAATAGCATGCTGTGTGTGGTCCAAAATGGGGCAAGGCGGGGATTATTGACAGGGGACAAGAGAAAGCATTTGAGAAGGTTTTTAAAGGATGAGTAGAATTTTAGCAAGAGTAGGTTGAGGTTTTCTAAGTGCAGGAAACAGTGAGTAGAGGTAGAGAGTTAGGAAAGTAAAGGGTTAGCAGGAATAAGCAGGTACCTCTCTCTCCCAGTAACTGGAGCACAGGGTACATGACAAGGGAAATCTTGAATAGGAGGATGGAAATAGATGGTGATGCAAAAGCCCTTTACAATGTGGTAGGCAGAGACGTTTGGATCCTATTGAGTAAGGTGACAGAGAAGCACTGAAGAAAAATCATTCTGGCAGCTAGGAGACAAGTGGATAGAGCACAGGGCCTAGAGTCAGGAAAACTTCAGTTCAAATTTAGCCTCAGGCACCTTCTAGCTGTGTGACCCTGGGCAAGTCACTTCCCCTCAGTTTGCTCATCAGTTAAATGGATCAAATGAAATAATAAAGTCCTTAACACAGTGCCTGATCCATATGGTTATCTATACAAGTGGTAGCTATTATTATTAGTGATATTGCTGATACATAGAAGGAAGGTGTAGGTTGGTATTTTTGTCTTTATCATTTTATCAGTAGAAATGACCCAAAAGAATAAGAATTAACATTGACTTTGGTGCTACTCCCCACAGGACTTTTCCACCTGACTTGTAGCTGAAACATTCATATGTGTTGCCTCCCCATTAAAATGGGAATGTTTTGAGTGCTCGATTGTCTTACATACGTATCTTTGGGCTTCTCACAGTGTTTTTTTTTTACATATTAAACAAATAAAAATGATTGATCCATCCATTCAATTAATTTATTGTATGAATACCGGTGAGCATTAGAGAGAATCTTCACTACTCCATATTATGAATATCAAATGCATACACTGGTATGCCCCCTGTTGTAAGTTTTTTGTTTTTGTTTTTCTTTTTCCTTCAAACTCTTCAGGAAGCTTTGAAGAATAAAAAGGAATAGCTCAGGTCAGTGAAACTGCTTTCCTGTAAGCAGAAACACCTTGGCATAGGCCATATTTTTTTTTCAAATATGACAGATAAATGTCACACCTGCCTAGTTAGAACAGTAGTTACTACAAGACTACTGTTGTTATAGCTACTGTTAAGTCCTAACTGTTGTTGGATTTCTACTTGGCATAGCTGTAGTTGTGAGCATACTCCTATATGCCAGGACAGTTATTTTATAATTAGTCCCAATATGCCTGTGCCCAGAAGGAAAATTTCAATTTCCATCATATTTTTATTTTGTTTCCCCTGGAACATAACATAGTGCTACTCTAAAATTATGACATAACACAAGTTTTCATACAGGAGTTGTACAGATAGATCTAGATGCCTGTTATCCAAGATGGAGCAAATATAGGACACTAAATGCTTACAAGTTTAACTGTTTGCTTTCAACAGAAGAGTAAAACATTAACAATGGATTTCAAGATACTACCAAAAAACTATTTTCAGTCCTTATTTCCAAGGTAAACCATGGTCAAGAGCCCGTAAAACATAATACACACCCCTGAATTTGGACTGCAAATCTATCACTTAAACATCTAGTAAATGACCCAATTTGTTTACACGGCCCTGTAGCTTTTTATGGCCTTTCCATAAAGAAGTTATTACATCCATTCCCTTTATTTTGTTTAAGAGTGTTTGAATGAGCCCCAGAACCACAAGCCAGTTAAACAAGCCCTCCTCAGATGGATGCAGCCTCATATAACTCACCACTACCGGGGAAATTTTCAGAACAATGTTTGCTGTTTGGAAAGGGCACACATTTCCCCATACCAAAAGCATTTCCTGTGCCTTCTGTCATTCTAAATTTTCAGCAAAGATATTCCACAAGTCCCTTTCCTCCTTATTTTCCAAGAAGAATCTGAGTGTTGGCAATCTCTGTCCAAAGATTTGCACCTCAGAATATCTGGCTATAGCATGAGTGATCTTTCAGAAACCTGCAAAGGGAGAGTTGGCAAAGAAGTCCAAAATACAGATGACCTAATTTAATTTCTAACACATAAATGCTACTTCTAAAGGAAACCAGTTTTTAAAGCAGTTAGTTTCATGGAGTGTCCAACTGATGCCTATTAAAAGTTACTGATACAGAATAAACATAAATTTTGTTCCATGAAATTAAACTCTCATTTCTCAAACATAGAAATCATTTAATTCCCCAGTTCTCCCTTCATAATCACACTAGTAACTTTCAAGCAAATCTAAAATCCCAGGAGGGCAGTGACCACTTGCTCAGAGGTAAGCATCAGTCTATCAGCCAGGTGTTGTGGTTGCATCTCCAAATATCCCTGATCCTACACACATTTGCTGTTTTAGGGCTGCTGCTTTTCTTCAAAACATGGACAGTTTTGTGGCTGATCAAACTAAGCAAAGCAGACAACCACTTGCTCTAAGCTGGAGGCCATAACACCTCATTCTAATATGTCAGAAACCCCATTTAAAACTATTTGTAAAAAAAAAGCTAAATTTGATTCTGGGCATCTTCTACTATCCTAAAGTTTTTTCTATTGTAGAGCATGGCCCCGAAGATACAGTAACATCACTAGTTGCATTATTAGGATTATTGTTGAGCCCCAGTTTCTGAAAATGGTTAGTTGTTGGGAGGGTCCTTAACCTAGAGCCCTTGAAATATTTTTTTTTTGATAACAGTTATTTCAGTATAATTTATTTGCTTTATAGTCGATGCATTTTACTTTATATATTGAAAAACATAATTTTCTGATAAGGGGTGCATAGGCTTTACCAGGGATTAATGGTCCAAAAAAAATGGTTAAGAACCTCCGCATTAGATAATCTCTAAGGCACTTTCCAAATTTTTTGTGATTACTCCCCCAAAACAAAACAAAGGTACAAAACAAAATAAAAATGCACAGTTGTGTATAGCTCCACTGACTTTAAACTCTTTGGAGAAGAAAGAAAGAACAGAGCTCCTACTTCCTGCCTGTTACTCCCCTTACTCTCCTGCTTCCCCCACCCCTTTCCATGCTTTAACTGCTTGCACCATAAACCTGTTTCCAGAAGGTTAGTCCCTCCTTTGAGTGTGTACAACCTTCAGCATTGCAGGGACTGCCTAAGCATCATTTATGAGGTCCCTTCCAGTATTCACTCTATGATCTGCCTATGCATACAAAATTCACAGTTTTATGTTTCTTTGACAAATTATTAAGGTTTTATGGTTAATGCTCATTTCCATGAATTACTGGCATAGATCATACTGGATCTTATCTGTTCTTGGGGGTAAGGTTCCAAATATTCCTGGGATAATTGACTACAATTATGATTGAACTTCTCTGGAGGTACTATTGTGCTCCAATAAGGACTTACCTAAGTGCCAGAGGGTATTGAATTTCTACTGTATCATTAGGCATTTTGCCTCCCACTGGTAATCATTTATCTGAATTCTAGCAATACAAATGGGACACTCTCACTGTAACTTTTAATGAAAATCTAATGAGAATCCAGCTTTAAAATAAATATGGTTAAGGGAATTGGAGATGCTTTTTCTATATTTTGTTCACATTTTAAGCAAATGTTCATACTGGGTTCACTGATTAAAATATCCTCAAATGTCATCTAAAAAGAAATGATAATATTTTAATGACCTCCAATTTTCATTTCTAATTCCCTGGGTTCTACGAGCATGCATGGTTGTAAGTGAAATAAGGAACCTTTCATTTCTCACTAAAATGTCTTTTTCAAAGATAGATGTTCCTAGAAATATTCAGCAAAAATAACCAGCAGAAGCAACATGAGAAAAATAGTAAAATCCAATGTGCTCTTTATACAAGTCCTGGACTCTAAAGTAGATCAAAAGGCAGGTGCAGAGCCCAGCTGGGGCACATTGAGTGAAAATACTGATCTGCTCAGAATAGCCTCCCCTCTACTACTGCACAAGGTTTCCCTAAAATGCAAGTGCCATGACATCAGGATACCTCATATACCAAGGCTAGGGGCCATGCATCCCAGGCCTTTAGATAAAACAGTGCAATAATTTTCCAATACTAAGCAAATGGTCTGATTAATCCTTGCTAGAGTACTTTTAAAGTAATCATATGTAGAGAGTTACTAATATTCACTACACATCTCTCCATTTTTTCTAGTTTTGCATTGTGTGTGTGTGTGTGTTACGTTGTTTTTGCACCTTAAAACGTTCAATTAGCTAACAAAATCTATAGGCATCTAGGTGAGGAAGTTGATAGAGCTCTGAAGTCAGGAAGATCTGTGTTCAGTTTTGGCTTAAGATACACTTACTAGCTGTGTGACCTAAGCAAGTCGCTTCATCTCTCTTTGCCTCAGTTTTTAACCTCTTTTTGTCTCAATTTCTTCATCTGTAAAATGGACATACTACTAGTACCTATTTCAGAGCTGTTGTAAGGATCAAATGAGATAATAATGGTAAGTGCTATAAAAAGTCAGTTATTATTTTCATTATTATTATTATTATTATTGGCAGTCACTGTCTACTAGGGCATCCTTAAGGGTATTTACCCACCTTCAGGTATTCTACAGGAAAGTTTATTTTCTGTAAAGACAGCTCTTTGTTCCCATGAACATATGTATGTATGTATGTATGTATATCTTTAAGCCATATTCCTACCATTCTTCCTATCATAACTAATTATTCTGGCTAATGAGAAACTAAGCTTATTATGTTTTTCCCATCTGTTGAAGCACAAGTACTGTCTAAAATGCAGCACTCTGAGACAAAGTCCTAATTTCTTCACCCTAGTTACAATCTCGCTACCTGTAAGAGTTACTCTAGTATCCCTAAGAACGGTTACATTTAGTTATTAGAAATGCTTGCAAAGTCTAAGCTGCAAAAAGGGTCAAGATACATGCTTGCTTTATTAGAATTGAATAGTGCTTTAATAAATTTGTTGAAGTGACTTAATTTAAATGCTATATTTTAAGGTGCAAAAATGAGAAATCATAAGATTTTTTTTAAAGAATCTTCAAAATCTAATATCAAGCACACACATGCATGTGTAATACCATGTGTACACACACACACACACACACACACAGTGTCACAGAACCCAAATCACATTTGGAATCTAAACATTTAAGTCCTAAACCCTGAAGACTTTGGGCTTTAAAAAGTGTTCATTTTCTTTCATAAAGAAAGACCCTCAAGCACTAACTAAAAAGTGGGCAGAAGAATACTTCTATATTGTACTTAATTTCCAACTGAGAAAGAGAGGGAGGGAGAGAAGGGAAAGGAAGGAAGAAAGCAAGGAAGGAAGGCAGGAAGGAAGGACTATGTACCTAGAATTGATTTTTTAAGCTAAAAAGTTTAGATTCATGTGTACTTATACACATGCTTATTCAAATAGATTAATCCTGAATTTTCCCTTCAACCATAAATAAAAGGGTGGTTCACTAAACTGCGAAATAATATTTTGAACTTTTAAAAACTGTCACAAGTTGCAGATTTCATCAATCATTTCAAGATCTCATTCAAAGCATTTCCTATAAATATTATACCTATTCATTCTCATCCCAGCACCTTTGCACATGACAGTCCCTTGATAAACATCTGCTAATTGAATTTATAGAAGGCTATATTCAAAAATTTGAAACAGATTTCAGTATCTTATTTTAAATAAACATTTTTTTTTTCTGAAACATAGCAGAAGTATTTAGTAAGTTTTAGTGTGATCAAATTCTTTCAGAAACTGAAGTCAAAAACACCTGATTGACTTCTTAAGTTTGGCAACATTTAATTTCCAGGGTTTTAGAATTAAAACTCACATTCATTATAACTCCAGTGAAAGAAGACACGTAAGTGAGAAGTGAATACAATACTGCTCTGAAAATACAATATGGTACCACAAATTAGGGCTTGTCAGACAGCTAGAGTGAAAGAGAAGCTTCACTTTATTCATTGGGAGAACATTTTTCTTTTTTTTTTTTGGCAAAAAAAAATATATATATATATGGAAAGCTGGTTTCCCTGAGGCACTCACTATTTTTCGATTGGATCCCTAGAGTTCCCTTTTTGTCTCAAGGGTCCCTTTCTAGGTACCTGTAGGGCATGCTGGGGAGTTTAAGTGGAGAGGCAATACTCAACCACTGCATTTGCAAATTAAGGTGTACTCTTTGTTTCCTTTGTTGCTGTAGTTACTTTTGACCCAGTCCAGCCCAGTCCCCTTATTTTCCCTCTCTAAAAGAGAGAGGACTGAGGAGGCTTTTCCTCTTACTAGTATTCATTTACCCCTAGGGCAGGATAAAACACTAGTCAAAAAGGAAAGCTGGAACTGAAGAAAGGCCAGACCAAAGTAAAGTACCCAGAAAGCAGGATTAGGGACTCAGATCCCAGGAGGAGAACGTTTACTTTAGGAAACAGGCAGTGGTTAGAGCGATTACTCAGCACCATGGCAACAGGAAGGGGCTATTGCAAGTGAGCTCATTGGACTCAGTCACAGAATCTCTGGGCTGGAAGGGCATGTATTAAATCACCCAGGGGAGAAATGAGGCCTCAAACAGAACAGCATTATTCAAGGCAAGACACTGACAAACCTGAACTCATTAAAGGTTCACCATACCAAAGAACCAATAAAATACAGATACAATAATCAATCCACTAATCCGAGTAGGCCACGTTTCTAATAACTGAATTTCCTTAGCTTTTTGTAACCTTGAAATTAAGGATTTTGCCCATTTGCTATTTAAAAATGAGTCATTATTGTTATGGGCCTGCCCTAGATCACATAGCTAGTCAATATCAGAGCCAGACCTTGACCTCTAAGTCTGGAATTTTTTTTTTCTTTTTTCACCCACTACACCAAGTAGCCCTTTGGAATATAACACTGACTGTAAGTTAATGTTTGCACCACTTGATAGTGTAGACAAGGGCAGTATTAAAGCTCAAGAATTGGAGAAGTTGGGTTCAAATCTAAGTAACCTCAGGCAAGTTTCCCTGGGTTTCAGTTTCCTCGTTTATAAAATGAAATGTGTGGCTCACATGGGCTCTAGATGTATTAACATGATTCGAGGGGGGTAGACATTTTCAATACTCTGGCATCTTGATAAAATACTGCTGCTTTAAAATTTCAGTTTCCAAGAAATGGAAGACCTAAGAATACTCAAGAACTAGAAAATTAAGAGAAAGAGAAGAAGCTTAGGGATCCTATCATGCAACCACCTCAGTTTACAGACAAGAGAAACATCTTGCCCAAGGTTGTAGAATGACCTTGGTGATAAGTACGTTAGCAACTAGAATAGATTGTTTCTAAGGTCCCTCCTAGTTCTAACAAGGCACCAATTCACACATGAACACAGTATATGTTCTTGACCCCAATTCTCCTGATCACCAATCTCACCTGCCACACTCTTTAAAAAATGAGGAAAAAAAAGTAAAGCAGAAGACTGGTACAATGTAAGAAGGGAGATTTTACCCTCCACAAGCAATTTACAAGTGCAGTTCTTAGTACAGAATTAATGGTCTGTGGCTATCATATACTGTGTTTGTATAACCTGGTCTTACTGATGTGGGTCAGCTGTGTGACCCCAAAGTGATGAGAAATTTTCATAATTGAGTATTCAAGTAATCTCTTCCAAGCTTTTTATGTTTAGTAAAATTGTTGTTTTGTAAATTATGTTTTGGTAAAATTTAGTATTGATTTTCCCCTAAATGAAGGATGTCTATATTTTATCATTTCTTTAAAGAAAGGTATACTTTTGTTTGTGGCTTACATTTTCTTTCATATAGTGTTCCATGTATATTTTTGACAGCATTGCCAAATGCACTCAGTTCTGCCAATAACTTAGCTTGGTGACCTCGGACAGATTCAATTCTTTGACCCTCAATCTCAACTACTTATAAAATACGTGGGTGGTACTAGAGGATCTCTGAGTTACCTTCCAGCTCTAAGTCTATGATCCTATGATTTATGTAATGAAGGGGTTGGATATTATCTCTAACCTTCCTTCCAGATCTAAAATCCTATAGCTGTTTTGTTCTAATTAACTGACTGCCAAACATGGCAAATAGATTCCATTACCTTTGGGGAATGAGAGTAATTTTGGCATAAACTACAATGGCTCTACTCATCAAGAGGTGTTCAAGTTCCTCACTTCAAATTGCTTAGCCAAAATCATTCAAGTTACCTCTTTCTTGGGCAAAATGGCACCTAGATGCATGCTTTTTATGAAGTTTCAAACCCTTTTTTCTACGAAGTCTATAGGAAGGTAGGATAGAAATATTTGAATAGGAATATTTAACACAAATCATGAAAACATTAAAGAAATATTTGTTTGTTTTGTTATTTGGTGGATTTCTATTCTCTCTGGACATGTGGGACAAATGTAGAACTGATTGGAATAGAATAAAAATAGAGTTTTTAGTAGTCCATCTTTCTAAGTTACCATTGGGAATACATACACATACACTCTCTCACACACATATGTATGTGTGTATGTATGTGCATGTACACACGTGCATATATAGGTGTGTATACATGTACACATGTGTATGTGTGCACATGTAAGTGTGTTTACATTAGGGTATATATGTACACATGTGTATATATCTATATATAGATATAGATGCACTGTGCAATTGGAAAAATCCCTGTTGGGGAGGTAAGAATTCAGCTGAATTTCAATAGCTGTAGGGGGAAAGAAATGCATTCCATGAATGGGTGGAAACATGGGCAAAGTCACTAATGAGTCATTAATGAGCTCAGTTTTTTGTTTAGGGGAAGGGGAAAAAGTTGTGGATAGTAAAAAGGATAGCTTAGCTAAAGCACAGGGTTAGTGTCTTCATGCAGTGAGAGTATATCCAGATGATGGAAGGTTTGTAAAGTGGAGCAGAATTTGTATTTCATTCTCTAGGCAAAGTTGAGTCATTTGAGGTTTCTGAGCAAGGAAGTGACATAATGAAATCAGTGTTTTAGGAGGAAAAAAATAAGTTTGGTGGCAGTGAGGTGGATAAGACTAGGGAAAAGAATGAGAACATATCAGGGCTTGGTAACCAAAACAAGAAAAAGAAAAAGAAGAGAATAGAAGTAGTCTATAGTGGCTAATTCCATATCCTTTCTACCCTCATTTCTTAATTCTTTACAGACTGGCCTCTGTCCTTATTGATTGACTGGAACTACTTTTTTTTTTTCCAGTGTCCCTAAAGCTCTCTTCTCAGGCCACTCCAAATTCATTGGTGGTCTTTTGTCTTTTTTTTTGGAGGGGGGAAGGCAGGGCAATTGGGGTTAAATGACTTGCCCAAGATCACAGAGCTAGTAAGTTGTTTCAACAATCTGGCTAGCAGCTGCTGTGGGGGTGTAAAACCAACAACCACCAGCTCACAGAACGCTGCAAGCCCAGGTCCTTTTGATCTGCTTTACTAAGAAAACCAACATTAAGGGGTTAACAATCTTACTTTAACCCAGCATACAAATACCATTTACTTAGTTCAGAGGTAAAAACCGGCACCCTGAATTACAGACCAAATACAATTTGTAGTTATCAACATCTGAGCGTTCAGCCGGGGAGCTCATTACAATGGGTGGCCCAGAGTCGCATGCCACTCCTGCTGTGGCGCAGAGTTCTGAGAGAGAATGCCAAACTCTGTGCTTATATATGCTGCTCAGGGGCCTGAGAGTCTGGACTTCACCCAGGCTGGGCATGGAAAAGTTCCCCACCCCCAATATCACATCAGATACAAATCAGTCAATGACTCCCAATTGTCTCAGTGCTGAGAAATACAAAAACATCCCACTTTATCTGCCCCATTCAAACAAAGGCCAGAATCATTAAAAGCAATAGCAAAAAGTCCCATCTTAATTACTATTACATAAGTGTGTCAAATGTCTGAGGCTACATTTGAGCTCAGGTCCTCCTGACTCCAGGACCAATGTTCTACTCACTGGGCCACCTAGCTGTCCCATTGGTCTTTTGTCTTAATGCTAATTGATTTTTCTGACTTATCTGAAACAGGCATCCCTCCTTATTTTTATCATTCCATCTCCCTTGGCTTCCATGACACTGACCTTTCTTTCCATTTACACTATCTACTTTTTTTTGTCACATTCTTCCTTGCTTACTTTGCTGGCTACTCATCATCTTCATTACATTTGAATTCAGATGTCCCTAAATTTCCATCCTTTGTCCTCTTTTCATTCTGCCCTTCATGATTCATACAAGCTCATAACTTCAGACATCACCTTTATGATGCCCCCTTCTCAAACTCTTCTTAGTGCTCACTCCATTCCAACATCTCCAAATACTTGTTGGCTATCTTCACGTTGATATTCCTCTGACATCTCAGAGTCAGTAACAATATGTCCAAAATCTGAATTCATTCTCACCCCAAATCCACCCTTTCTCCTCAGTTCTCTTTCTCCTGCTGGAACATTTCTTTTTTTCCCATCACTCAGGCTCAAACCCTCAGTCATCCTTGAATCTAACCTTTCCCTCTCCTAATCCAATCTGTTAACAGGCCTTGTCAATTCTATCTCTGAAATATATTCCATGACCTTCCTTCTCTTCATTGCCCCTAAAGATACCTCAGGTCTTCACCTTTATTCCTCTAGACTACTGGAATAAACTAACTGGCCTTCCTGTCTTTTCAGATTCCTCTCCAACTTCTACTTTACATGGCTGTCAAAATAAACTTCATTATGCAGAGTTCTGGTGATATTCTCACTTGACAAAACAAACAAAAATAACAACCTTCAAAGGTCCCCTATTTTTTTTTTTTACTGAATAAAACAAAAACTTCTATGCCTAGCATTTGAAGCTCTTCTCTTTTGACTCTAATCTTGGCTCACACTTCTCGCATTCTTCCTAGAGTCAAACACTACTTGCTATCTCCCATACATGCCAGGTTGAAAATTTATTAGGAGTATGTTTTATATCATATCTTGCATTTCTTCCTCCTGTGTTTTTTTACATAACAGACACTTAAATATTTATGGGATAAATAGAATAATGAAGAATCAAAAATGATATCTTGTTATCTAGTCAGGGAAACATACATTTAATACTACTAAGGCCTTCATTAGAAACAATGCAAACCAGTCCCTATGGGCATCCTCTAGCTCTATGGATAGCTACATGGCACAGTGGATAGTGATGAGCTTGATGTCAGGAAGACTAATCTTCTTGAGTTCAGATCTGGCCTCAGACATTTGCTAGCTGTGTGACCCCGGGCAAGTCACTTACCCATGCTTGCCTTAGTTTCCTCATCTGTAAAATGAGCTGAAAAAGGAAATGGGAAAGCACTCCAATATTTTTGCCAAGAAAACCACAAATGAGGTCACAAAGACTCCAAGATAACAGAAAAATGACAAAAATCTCCAAGAAGCTTGTTTAGCAACTAAATGATCCAAAACCCCTGATGCAAAGATGAGGCTACAAATAACATGTCCCAGATAATCACTGAAAACTATAAATGTTCTTGTACTGTGATTTTCATCTATATGGATATACAAAGTTCATATTGATTGTCATTCAAGCTACAATGTTCTTTGAAGCAAATGCTATGACTAAGTGTGATTAAAACTACAATAGAGAATTAATGAGGAAATACGATTCCATGTATATATTGTTTCCCACTTAAAACACCTTTTCTGGAATTTGTCTAATCTGAAGAGTAAGATCAGGCTTCATTCAGAGGCTGCATTTTGATAATTTCCCTAAAATATTTTGAGGGTACTGATTCCATATCCCTCTTTATAAGGCCTCTGATCTTGTTTAATGTCTACCTTTTATAGAACTATGTATGGAGCCGCCCTCTGGTTTGAATTGGAATGTGGTGAAACCAAAATAAATTGTCCTCTAAACCTTCAAGATCTTCCTCTTGAAAATAGTCATAAGGGTTCAGAAGAAAGTTGTTAAAGATTTAAGAAGAGATCCATTGGCTTTGGGCCTGTTCAAAGTCAAAATTACAGTTCATACCGCTAAGGTTCAGGCAAACGAAAAGCAGCAAAGGAAAAGGAGTAATTTAAAGGATGGTCTTATAGAGGGTCTATTATTTCTTCATAGAAAAAAAAGGAACATGAAAATCTAAAATTAGGTCAAGTTTTGGAGCATTTTAATGCATGTAAGCATATAGTATAGAATTCTCAGACACATAAGACACAAATATGTAACCCCTTTACACTTTTTCATAGCTTTTCAGTTCACTAAAATTCTACTATCCTGTCTCTTTTTGCTTCTAGTGATACAGAAAGATAGAAGTCATTTAAATATACATTTTTATTATCTGATTACTCCAATGTGGCTCATTCGTACCACTAAGCCTGACTTTTTTTTCCTTTAACTCAACGGAATTAAATGATCTAATAAAAGATCTTATGAAACATGAAAAATTCTATTATTTAATAGATCCAGTATATTTTATAACTTACCTCATGACTATAATTGAATAAACCATGCCAAAAGAAAAATAAAGTAGAATTGTAATTTAAAGTGATTTGGTATAAAGAGAGACTATACCATAGCATCTCCTGAGTTGGCAGGATTCAGAGAAACAACTCCTTCTCATGCGTCTTCCTAGCTGTTAATTATGTACAAAGTCACTGACAGAAATTTGATGTGAGATAATCTCTATGACCATAACCATCATCATCATCATCATCATCATCATCAGAGTAGCTCCCTGGACAGACCAAATTTAAATACTCAAGTCAGGCAAGAACAATAATTGATACTTATATAGCTTTTAAAGTTGGCAATGTGTCTACATATATTTCATACATTACCTCATTTGAGCTTCACAACTCTGTGAGGTCTATACTACAGGCACAATTATCCTCATTTGCAGATAAGGAAACTGAGGCTTAAAGGGCTGATGTGATACTTTTATCACACAGCTTTTACATGGTGAAGACAGGATTAGAATCATGGTATTCCAAAAGCCAAGTCCGTATTCTATTCACCACATCACACTGCCCCCTCTAAGAGGCAGACGGATAAACCTTGTGGGAAGATTACAGATTTACAGATGGAATGGACTTCTGGAAGCCATGAAGTCCAGTCCCTCATTTTACAAATGAGGAAATAGATATAGAAAGCTTCAATCATAATCAGTAAGTATGAGAGCTAGGATTTGACCCATGTCTTGTGGATTCAAGTCAAATGTGTTCATCACTACACCATACTGCCTCATAACATGCCACTTGATCATTAACAGAACCCTAAGGTATGCTCTTCAGGACTGGCACTGCTGTTCACTCAGTGTGTGTATTGGCAATGACATATTTTGATAGAAAATGCAAGATATGAAAAAAGAATGCTTGAATCAGCCTCCAAGCCATGTTTAAAGTGTCCAGTAGAAGGAACATGGTGTTGCAGCTCAATTTTTGGATTTGCATCATACCTTGACTTGCCATCCCTCAATACCTTGCTTATTCTTTGTCCCAATTTTCTCCTCTTCTAAATAGGTCCCTTTTATGTCTAGATCATAGGCCTCCATCCTTCTCCACCCCCGCATTGCCTTGCTCTCTGCTAGGTAAAAACAGACTGTTCTGATCAACTCATCCACCCTAATGCATCAGTTTACCCAGGTAACAAATAAGATAAATATTCAGCTTTCTAAACACAATCATTTAATCAAGTTAACTAAGGCAAATAGAAGGACTGTTATTAGTTAAGATATATGGGAGATGTTTTGTGAATGATGTGGTCTTTTGGCATACTTCAAATCATAGTTATGGATGGAGTAATCCCCACACAGACATGTTACAGTGATATAAAAGTTCGGACAAGCGGTCATTCAGCCTGACATATTCATATTCATATTCATATTCATTCTCTCTCTCTCTCTCTCTCTCTCTCTCTCTCTCTCTTTCTCTCTCTCCCCCCCACAACATTCATGCCTTATTTAGTGAGGATACCCAGTCAGTATAGCACATTAAAGCCCAGAACTCTCAAGCTCAAGAGATCCACCAATCTCAGCTTCCTATGTAGCTGTGCTTGTGCCTTCATCATCAGACCTGGATCTTGGCATTCTCAATAGGATAACTTCAGCCTGACCTAGAATTAATTGCACAGAAGTCAAAATACCACCAACAATTCAACATACATACCTAGTGGAGAGATCCCCAAAAGGAATATTACCTTCTATAAATGTGCATTTTTAATACTAGAAAAATACTATTCTCAATATTGGCCTGCATATTTATTTTATAGTGAGCAAAGTCATGTGTTTAGTTTAATACCTTGATTCCATTTGGAATCTATTTGCTCTTAATTTAGGTTTTCAGGGTCATCCAGGTAGTGTATGTTCGAGTTGAGATTGTGAATTTCCATGTATCCCCCATATCACTCTCATGAAGCGAGGCTTAAACTAAACACTAAAAAGGGTCCTAACAGATAAAATTATGTCGCAAGTCCATACCCTTAAAATCCATCCAATTTCCTCAAGGAAGAGTACCTTGATTCCATTTGGAATCTATTTGCTCTTAATTTAGACATTCTAACAAACTTGGTTATCTAGTTCCTAGCCTGACCGTTTGTAAACAGCAATTTGGAAATGGAAGAGCAAAGCCAGAAGCAGGTACATTGACAGCATCAATAAGGACCAACAGGGAAAAGGCAGAAAATAAAGCAAAACATTAAAAAGACACAAGAATGTAAAAACCTTAGGAACCTGGGACCATTTACCTTCAGGATAAAAAGTCCTAAGCCCACAAAGAGCCTTGATGGCATCACTGTATTCATGCATAGTACAATAATTCAGCTATAAATAATGACCTCTAAGTCATCAAGGAAAGAGTAAAGTGTCTTCAATGATTTCCATTAAGTAGCAAGAATATAGGCTATATGTTAGAATACAGAATATATTTTGGAAATATGTACATATAAAATAGCCAATTTCAAGTTTACACACTTAAAAGGGTAAACTAGTTAACTGAAAGCGTCACTTTTCCCATTCAATTTAGCATGCATCACCTATTAAACACCTGTGTGAAAACTTCCAAGCACTGGGAGACAAACAGTATTTAGGAAAGATGCAGCCCGTGCTTTTAAGGACCTTATTGTCTAGTTAGGGGATATAAAATAATACACAAATATTGTATTATAAAATAAAACCATAAATGCATATAAAGCAACAATAAGGGAACTGAATTTATTTTTGTAGGTACACGGTAAAGAATCGCAAGCCAAAATAGAGCTATAAATCAAAGAGGTAATCACAAATAGCATCTTTCCACAAAAACAAAACAAAACAAAACTTCCAGTATAGACTGGGAAATAAGGTTGACTGACAGATAGGTGGGACCTCAAAGTTCATCGAGGTCACATGAGGCACTAAAATTAGAAGGACTGGCATTTGAACCCATGTCTTTTGGCTCCAAATCCAATGTACTGCTTCCTGGCAACTGAAGTAGTCCTGGAGCCATTTCAAGCAGGGACCAGAACCCCTGGGAGTTATTGGAACCCATCCAAGCTTGTGGGGATCCTTGAAGTTGAGAATGAACAAAGGACAAAAAAGGATCATCATGGCCATCCTGGATCAATATGGCCCTCTAGGGTCTGGCAGTTTGAAAAACATGCAGGGAACAGGACAATGACTGGGTGAGGCAAGGATAGAGAGCCGGAAGCTGATGTCATTTGCAAAGTAACATCTGTAGGGAGTTTTGTGGTTATAGAATTGAACCAGTTTCACAAGAAAGCAATAACCAGGAATAAATCAACAACTCAGAAACACTGGCTCAAGGAACTGGAACGTATGGTGAGTGAAATTAAAAGGAAGCCTATGCAATTTAAGAATCCTCTATAGGAGTCTACCTGTTATCCCTTCCAAACTTAAAATTATGAAATAGAAAATCTACCTGGGCATGTGCAGGACAATAGCTCCATACTGCCCCCTAGTGCTCTTAGGTCCTCCTCTCCTAGGGCCATAAAGGACATTAGGCCAGCTCTGCTGTTCCAAACCCCCTCCCTACTTCTAGTACTCCCAAGAGCTAAACATAGCAGAAACACTTGCCAGCTGATTAGGATACAAGAGGGCACGAATCTTCAGAGAACGGTTGGGTCTCCTCTAGAAGGGACAGAATGTAGCCTGACTTCATGGACTCCTCTCTTACCTGAATCAGATAGCCTCATGGGTATGTTAACAACCAGAAAATAGTAGGTGAAGAAAAGGGCCAGACAAGGACAAGCTATCCTCCTCCCCTACCCCCACCCCAGAAGTGATGGGTGAATCACAGTGAAAGGGCCACAAAGAAAGACAAATGATGTTAGGTGACAGGTGGAGGGCAGAGAGTGGGGGGAAACAGACCCATAGAGTGAAAAGAGGTCAACAGTGTTTTGAATTTGGAGCACTCGAATTGGGGAAAAAACTTATCTGGATGAGATGCAACAGTTTTAAAGGGACATGTATTTTACTGAACTGAGGACAAAGGTTAGTCTGATATTCTCCTCAGGGTATAGTTGGGTCTCTGATTCTTTTGATCATTTTTCCCACAGCCCTTTGCAATTCCTCTGATTAGAGACTGACCCTGGGTTGCTCTTTGATCAGCAGCTCAGGCAGGTGCTACATGTCATTCCATTAGAAAGTAGTAAGAGACAACAATATTAATCTCTCTAGTGAAATTTGGCAATCTTCTATATCATGTACTCTATTAATTCAAATATCCACAAAAAGGCCCATAAATTCTTTATTTTATCCAATTTTGCAAACTGTGTTGAATCATCCTTCAGTGAAGACAAACACTTCTAATGTCTCAAGTTCAAAGCTGAAGTTTTTAGTCACCATAGTACTTAAACTGTCTTTTCAGTTATTGTGGTTTAAAGTTATTATGCACTCCATCCCTGATTTTCTAGGTATGCATTTGTGTCGGTTTGGCCTGGACAATGTGAAGTAATGGCATTCCCGCATGCTGAAGAAATGTCATACAAACTAATATAAAACATGTATATTCCTATTTTTTTTTCTTGCAACAGTACCAGTCACCACTTGAAAACAGGGTGCTTAATGGTCTAATTTTAGACAGTCTGCATTAACATTGTGGTTTCATAGGCAGTATAATATTTCTATTTACAGAGTGTTCTTAAAAATGACTTCATAATGGTAGATCAAGAGAAAAGGTGCTTCGAAATCGGAATAATGTAAATCATATGGGGTTCAGAGGCTAAGCAAATTACACACCCTGAAGCTGTCCTGGCTCTATGAAAGGGGCCTTTCTCCAGCTCTGCTCAGTCCCAGCCCAAGGGAACTTGCCTTTGAGAGTTTTCTAAACATTTCAGGTACACTTGAAAGCTGAAAGTAATTCTCATTTCCCATGCAGGATTAACTCGTTTCCAGCACACACACAAAACAGTCTTCATTCAACACCACATACAAAAACACAACACCAGAGAGTTAAGGACTTAAGGGTACAAAGGTGCATTTAAAATGGGGGGGGGCATTTTCAATTTTCTTAAAACTCTTTCAAGAAGCCTCTGTATTTTTTTTTTTCCCTCTCCTCTGGTTGGTTAATTGGTGCTCTTTTTAAAAGAACTATAGTGCATTACTTAATGAGGGTGATAAGTTTCCTAAAGTGACAGTAACATACTTAGGAAATATGTGTGTATATATATATATACACACACATACACACATATATACATATATACACACTCTCTCACAAGTAAAGTCAAACCTGCCAAGTCTCATTCATTTTGGCCTCCAAAGACAGATTCTCAAACTCTCTCCTCAGCCATCGAAAGGTTTTGCAATAAGTTTAAATGAAAAGTTCACAATCCCGCTAACATTTCTCTCATGTTGGCTAGGCTGCAGATGCACTCACATCACATTGTCAGAGCCTGGTCAGCTTCTGAAGTTGCAAACTACACGTAACCTCGGACATCCAGTGCCAATGCACCGCGCGCACATTTGCATGGATAGACTATCACTTATGGGCATGCCTGTATTGCACGTACCCACGCACACCAAAAGGCATAATTTTTAATGAGCAGAGACCAAAAAACAAGGGAGGGAAAAGAAAGGGGGAAAAAGGGAGGAAGGAAGGAGGGGAAGAAAGAAAGAGGAGGGGGGTGGGGGGAAGTCTTACCGTTTTGTTCCTTGTTGCTGGAGAACTGGAATTTACTACTCAGATTGGACTCAGCCTGAGTTCCATATCTCTGGCTGGCCAGGGCAGATGTCAGCAGCAGTACCCCGATGAGGTGCATTTGGCTGATTGAGGGAGAGATCACACACACCAGGCTCTCTTAGATCGTGAAGTCCTGATTCTCTTTCACCACCACCAGGAGAAGGCTGCCTTGGGGTGAAAGCACTGAGCCTGCTCTGGCGGCAGAGAATCGCAGGGTAGTTTCCACATAATCCCATCCAAAACTTTTTTCCTAGAGCCCTCTTCTGTGTCTCCAGTTTTGTGTGTGTGTGTGTGTGTTTTGAAAGATCAAAGCAAAATCTGGACCTGAACCAGTTTCCCAAGGTTTAAACAATTCAGAGCTGTGCCGAACTGGAGGGGGGCGGGGGGGGGTCGAGGGCTGGTAACATGCACACGCGACCGGGAGAAAGTAAAGGGGTGGGGGGAGCGGAGAGGGAAGAGGAGACAAGTCACTTGCAGCAACTCCCAAGCACCTGTCAGCTTTGGGAACCAGAAAGGGACGAAAATCCAAGAAAAAGATGAGCTGGGGAACCAAGTAGAGCTTGAAAGGAGCCGGTCCTGATCAATAACAAAGCTGCCAATGGATGCACGCAGCTTTTCTTCCTCGTCCCCCTCCCCCCTTGCCCCTGCCCCACCCCCCACCCACCCCCAAAGGGGGGGGGAGAGGGAAAAAAATAGTGTGTGGCGGGGGGAAGGCTTGGTAGCAGTGTTTGTCTGCCGGAGCTGGACAGCGGGCGTGCAAGGCGAGCCGAAGATGGTCCC
This sequence comes from Phalanger gymnotis, assembly GCA_028646595.1. Lineage (NCBI taxonomy): Eukaryota > Metazoa > Chordata > Mammalia > Diprotodontia > Phalangeridae > Phalanger > Phalanger gymnotis. Next base: position 322,414,748 of record CM053623.1, on the reverse strand, counting down.
AGATGGCAGGGTGCGGAGTGAAGCAACAGCCCCCCCACCCCCCTAAGACGACTCCTGTTCTTCTGCTCAGTTTCCGACAAGGAGGGCCAGGCAGGCGGCTGCGGTGCGAGCAGCGGCCGCTCTCTTCTCACTCCAGCACCTGGTTTGAGTTTTGCGAGACGAAAGTTCACCTTGTTTGGGTGATGTGCTTTTTTTCTCCCTCCCTCCTAGTCTGTCTTCTCAAGTCCAAGGGGAAAAAAAAAATTAAAAAAATCAGCAGTTCAGGGTCCCCATGGTGCTTCTCTCCCCCTCCATTCCCCCTCCCGCCCCCACCCCTGCTCTCCGAGGCACTCGTCTTGCCCCCGGTGTAAAAACTTCGGGACTTCTCCAGTTGTCTTCAGATTGGGGGAGGGAGAGCAGGAAAAGTTTGCATGGAGAAAACTCGCTTTCTCCTCCCCCTTTTTTTTCTCCCCAGTCCCGTGGCTTTTGCAGCACCTACCGCGGCTTAGGAGGAGGAGGGGATGCTGTGCCTGGCCCGGAGCTTCTGACTGAGGTCAGAAACTGGAGCCCCAGGCAGAGGCGAGCCTGCAGAAAAGAGGCTGAGGAGCTGCTGCGCGCTCCTGTCCAGGGGCTGCTGCTGCGGAGGCAGATGGGAAGGAGGGCGGGCGGGGTAGAGAGGAAGCCGTGCAAAGGAGGGACCACGGAGGCAGCAGATTCTCTCTCTCTCTCTCTCTCTCTCTCTCTCTCTCTCTCTCTCTCTCTCTCTCTCTCTCTCTCTCTCTCTCTCTCTCTCT
>CM053623.1:322394776-322413475 GCA_028646595.1 Phalanger gymnotis | reverse complement strand
TCTCTCTCCTACCTCCCTGCCAACTGGCATTACAACAGGCGCTGTAACAGAAAGGGGGTAGTGCTGGGTGAGGAGGCAGAAGAAAAAAATAGCCACTCTTATCTGGTGTGTCTCCCTCACCCCACCCCACGTTTATGGAAGGCAAAGGGGATCCTGTTACCAAAAGAATGGAAACAGGGACATGTTTTTTGCCCAACTTCCCCCACACACACACCAGTCACCACAGCTGTTTATTGATTTTTATGGTTATCTTTTTAGTTTATTGTTTATTTTCCTAGTCTCCTAGTGCTCATGGCTATTGGAATTAGACATGGCTATCAGAATGGGACAGACACCCCCAAACCTGCCCTCATGACCTTTGGCTAGAATATTTGAATGAAAGAGTAGTTAAAATTGCTCCCCCACCCACCTTCTACATGTCTGGAAGCACATTGGATTTATGAGTCAAGAGTCTAGACCATGTATTTTAATAGTATCCCTCCCTATAGTCCCCCAGAAGTGTGACTTTGACCATATCACTTCTCCTCCACCTGTGCTTTCTCAGTCAGTAAAATAGGAGAAGTGTATTAGATCATTTCTAAACATATATGATCTCACATTTTTTTTTGCAACAGCAAAGAGAAGAGAGAACAGCTGGGAGGGGTCTGAGGAATTGAGTCAAATAGGCTGGTCAAGCCAGTGACCTTGAGTGCATCTCAGAACTGTCAGATATCAGAGCTGCAGAGTCCATTATGCCCTGGAATGTTTCTGCCCAGAAGAAGAAATGGGATCTGAAGGGCTCTTGATGGAAAATGATGGAGCTGCTCCATACAACCATCAAAGGTGATAACTAATGGTCTGTAAACATTTCAAGGGAGTCCTTTGGCTCCTTGATAGGAGATTCAGCCATAGAGATTAGGAGACAGGCAGATATCGGGTACTGAGGATGGCTGTCCAGCATGCTTATGTCAGGATAAAGGTTGCAAACAAAACTGCTAAAAGCTAGTAAATTCAAAACTGTTAAAAGCACCTGTTGTACGCACATATATTTATATATGTATATGCATATACATGCATATATATACCCATACATATATATGTCCTTGCAAATAAAATTGTGTAAATATATTTTGTTAAAACGTCACATTTATAGGCATAAAGGAAGTTTCTATTTAAAAGACGCTGTGATGAATTCACTTTAGAAATCATAACCCCTTCATAATATAAATACTAATTTCCTAATTTTCTAGTATTGTCAGCCAAAAGCATTTGTTAAGCATTTACTATATAACAGTTATCATGGTAAGTGATGGATGTACAATGAAAGCCAAAAAAACCAGTCCTTCCCTGCCATCAAGGTATAGTCTATGAGACTATGTAAATAATCAGATGCCTATATGATTTATACATATCAGATGAAGGTAATCTGGGAGAGAAAGGCATTAGCTGCTGGGGGCAGATGAAAAGTCCTCCTTATGAGGGTAGAATTTTATCTGAGTTCCAAATGAAGCCAGGGAAACTAGGAGGAAGAGGTGAAGTACTGTTCAGGATATGGCTGATAACCATTGCAAGCCATGGAGACTGGAGATAAGTGTTTGGTTTTTTTTTTTAAGGAACATTACGTAGGCCAAGGTAGTTTGATTGTGGAATTAATGGAAGGGAGCAAGGTATAAGTAAAGTTAAAAGTTAGGAAGGGCTCAGGTTTTGAAGAGTTTTAAAGGAAAAACAGATGATTTTATATTTAATGCTACAAGTAATAAGGAGCCATTGGAAGTCATTGAGCAGGAGGGTGACACGGTGACACTTATGATTTAGAAAAAATAACTTTGGCAGCCTAGGGAAGGATAGATTAGAACTGAAGGAGATGACAAAGAGAAACTGGTTTGAAGATTATTGCAGGATTCTAGGCAAGAGGTGATAAGGACTTGAACTAGACCTTAGCCTAAAAGGGGTAGGGTCTCCCATTGCATCCTGGGCTACCTCTAGTCATCCTGGTGAATATCTGGCCACTGGACCCAAATGGGTCTGGAGGAGAAAGTGAGGCTAGTGACCTTGCACAGCCCTCCTTCATTCAAATCAAAGTCAACTGCAAGTCATGTCATCATTTCCCTGATGTCATGGTCCTCTTTGAAAATGGAGGACAAACACAACCCGTGGGTAGTCCCAGCCTCCTGAATGGGGAACAAGCACTTGGGTAACTTGCCTCTGCCTCTGCCTCTGCCTTTCCTCTGCAAAGGAAGGTAAATTTTGATGGCAGAAAGCTGCCTAGTTAATTTGGGGTTTACTGGCTAGATTTCTTTTTCAAAGACCAAACTTTAAACACATTTCACTCTGCAGCTCAGAGAGCCGGCAATAATAGCTAGCTGCCCAAGCATCATTTAAAGGCTATTTTGGGGCCCTCCTGACTGAGAGTGAATGTAAATAGTAACTGTTTCTCTTTTGACTAGCAACCCTGAGGGTCTATCCCTCCCAGGTTGATTTTTTTTAAATGGGCCATCCCTTGACTCACTTCTTAAAGAAGCCTATTCACTGAATGGGCATTACCTCAATGTAAGTGACTACACGAAAAGGCCTTAGCCTAATAGGGCTAGGGTCTCCCATTGCATCCTGGGCTGTCTCCAGTCATTCTGATGAATATCTGGTCACTGGACCCAAATGGCTCTGGAGGAGAAAGTGAGGCTGGTGACCTTGCGTAGCACTCCCTCACTCAAATCAAAGTCAACTGCAAGTTACATCATCTCCCTGATGTCATGGTCCTCTTCAAGAACAAAGGACAAACACAACAACAATAGCTGTATGAGTAGAAAGAAAGGGACATACAGGAAGGGTATTTTAAAGGTAGAAATGACAAGGTTTGGTAATGGATTCTATATGTGGCATAAATAAGATTTCAAATAAATATAGTTTTATTATTTCATTAAATATTTTCCAATTACATGTAAAAAAAAAAGCTTTTAACATTATTTTAAAAAGTTTTTGAGTTCCAAATTCTCTCCCTCCTGCCCCTCCCCCACCCCTTGAGAAGCTATTATATTATGGAGTTGAAGCATGTCTAATGTATGTATACATGTAATATACCCTGGTATAATTTAATATATAATAAACAATATGATATCAATTATATATGTGATGTCATAGCATAATTAAGATTAACGACTTGAAGATGACACTGATGTCGAGGGCCTATGTCACTGGGAAGAGGGTGGTGCTCTCTTGATCAGGGTCTGCAAACTAAGCTCCTATGGCCTACAGCCCACATACTAAGAATGTTTTTTACATTAAAAATGTAAAATCTGTTCTTAACTCACTGGCCATTCAAAAACAGGTGGTAGGCCAGATTTGGCTGGCAGGCTTTAGTTTGCTGACCTCTGCTTTAGACAGTAATGAGGAAGTTCAGAAAAGGGAAGTATTTCAAAAGAAAGATAATGAGTTGTGTTTGGGGCATACTGAGTTTGAGATGCCTAAAAAATCTAGCCCTGTCTCTACTTCTTTCTGGCCTTCTTTCTCTTCTCTTCATTTTGTACAGATTTTTTCACCTTTTATCGGTTTGAGGTCTTTGCAGTTCTGCCCTTAAATGTCATTAGGATGACTTAGTTGGAACTCCCTTGCCATATGCTGTTGTTTTTTATACTTGTTCTTTTTTTCCTCTGCTTCTTGCTATTTTATGAACCAATACTGCTCTCACTCCCTGAGTATCTTCTTACCATGCCATCTGATCTTCAGCCTTCACCTCTCTCTGAAATTGAAGGTGGCACCCTTGTGAATCTAAGCCCTGATTCTTGGTTATCTTACTTTTTCTTGACCAGTCTCAGTTATAGCACCACACTTTTTTAGTTATCACCTTGTTGTGAATATCCTGTCTCCTTCCAATTCTGGCTGTTTGTTTTCTTCCCCTGTGACAGGGGTTCTTAACCCTTTTTTGTGTTATGGACCTCTTGTCCAGTGATCTTATGGAGCTTTTATCAGAATAATATTTTAAATATATAAAATTAGATATCTAGAATTTTTAAAGGGACAAATTGTCTTGAAATACAGTCACCAAAATGTAATTTTTAAATGTCTACAGAACCCATGTTGAGAACCTTTGGTCCTATTAAAATTTGAATTCCTTGAAGGTAGGGACTGCCTTATTTACTTTTGTGTCTCAAATGTTAAGTACATTATATGACACATAGTAAATACTTTATAAATGCTTCTTTATTCATTTAAAATCTATCATATTTATTTCTTTTTTTTTACTTTGCAAAAAAGTTTATATTCTAAACTAGTATTGTACTTGCCTCCTTTATCTCAGCACTTGAGATCAAATGTTTTTGCCAATTCAGACATTTTGGCAATTAATTTCGGTAGCCAAATTTCCATTAAATCATTATACTTGGTATTAATTCAGCCAGTCATCCTGATGAATATCTGGTCACTGGACCCAAATGGCTCTGGAGGAAAAAGTGAGGCTGGTGACCTTGCACAGCCCTCCCTCACTCAAATCAAAGTTAACTGCAAGTCATGTCATCATTTTCCTGATGCCATGGTCCTGTGAAAAAGAAGGACAAACACAACAACAAAAATTTCCTATCTCCTCCTACAAATTAAAAAAGAAGAAAAACAAAACCCTTGCAACAAATATCAAAAATGTGTGTCTTATTCTGCATCTTTCATCTAACATCACTCTGTCAAGAGGTAGGTAGCATGCTTCATCATTGGTACTCTGGAATTATGATCATTCTTTGAACTGATGAGAGTTCTTAGTCTCTCATAGTTGTTTTAATTAATGTCGTCGTTACTGTATAAATTGTTCTCTTCATTCTACATCAGGTCATACAGGTTTTCTGGAAACTTTCCCTTTCACTGTTTCTTATGGTGAATAATATTTTGTTGCATTTGTATGCTAAAATTTATTTAATCACTTCTCAATTGTGATATGACTCATTTGTTTCCAGTTTTTGATAGTAGGAAAAGAACTGCTAGAAATATTTTTGTACACATGGGTTCTTTTCTTCTCCTTTGGATCTCTTTTAGGGGTATAGGCCTAGTAGTGGTATATCACTGGTCAAAGAGTATGCACAGGTTAGTGGCTTTGGGGACACGATTACAAATTGCTTTCTAAAATGGATAGGTCAATTCACAGCTCTAACAAAAAATGCATTAATTTATTTGTTTTCCTGCAGCCTTTCCAACATTTGTCATTATCCTTTCCTTTCTTCTTATCTTGGCCAGTTTGAAGAATTTGTTTACATAAATTTCTATCTATGCTCAAGTGAGTCAGTGATCTTACCATATATAGACAGCTGATTCAGGAATGATTTCCAGACTTGTAATAAATCACTTCCAGTCTGTTAAAATATAATCAGTTTCAGTTTTTGTTTTGACATCTGATACTTACCATGTATAACACCTCTCAGTTCTTTATCTGAAGAAAGCATTTCTGATACATATGTGCGAGGCTTCTGTGCAGTGTGTAAGGTAATGATGTCTCTCCTTTCTTACTCCTGAACTAATTTCCCAGCACTTATTTATTTATTTGTTTTTGCTTTTGTCACCTATGTCAACTTTTGAATTGAAGTCACCTAATATCAAAAGTACATTTTGATTTAATTTGGAGGATCTCATTGAGAGATCTAACTTTCATACTGCAGCAGATCTTTGAACAGAAACTACAATATATTTTTTGCAAATATTTGCCATGAAGGCTAAAATATGAAGTGCCTGAATACCCCACAAAAGAATGTTTTTTGTTGCTTTGCATGGACAATAAAACCAGCTCCTTTATTTGTCTTTCCAAGGAAAATAAGTGTGTAATCATTTCATTTAGCTGTAACTTTATTGTTTTCTTCTGGCTTCATTTATTGCTATATTATATGGATTGACATGATTCATTTCCTCCAGTTGAATGTCCCTTCATTGACCATTGGACATGCATCTGATATTTGTAATACACAAATGAGTTAATGTTTATAGTTGCTCTAAAAACTGTGTGATCCTTCGTACTGTGCCATAAATTCTTCTGCCATCCTGTCATTATTTCTATAGAAGCAGATAGGGCCCAGGAGGACTGAAAATCTTTTTTTTTTAAATTTGTCTTTGTTTCATGGATTGCTCTACAAGGTAGAGCATGTCATTATGCAAAATTATAATTATCTTTGGCAGGATGGTATAATGGATAGAAAGCTGGTCTTGAAGCCACAAAGACATGAGTTCAAATTTTGCCTCTAGGCCATAGCTGTGTGACCCTGGACAAGTCACTTAGTGTTAGTGCTCCGGGCAGTTCTCTAGATTTTGAGTCTCCAAGAAGGTATTGACCTGCACTGAGAGAAGGAGTTTCTTCATCAGAGAATTTTCTGAAGCAATTAAATTACAGGTGCAGTCCATATTTATTATGGTCATTATTATCTCTTTAAATGATGCCACCTCTGTTTTCAAATCTCAAATTCATCTTGTTTATTTCTTGCTTGTACAGGGTTGTTTGCAAGTTGTCTCCACAAGTAGACTGCATTCTCCTTGAGAACAATGACTGTCTTTTACCTGTTTTTGTATCCCTAACACAAAGGACAGTACCTGGCACATGGTAGGTCCTTATCAAATATTGTTGACAGACTATTATGACAATATTTATGAAACACATAGGCACTAAAGACTTGTATGACTTTGGACAAATTATCTCCCTCCTGGGACCTCAGTTTCATCACCTTTTAAGTGATGGAAGTGGATTACTTGACTATTAAGATGCTTTACATCTCTAAATCTTTGATCTGATGTTCCTGTTCTTGAGTGACAGGTATCAGCATCAGTTATGTTTTGTAGGACAAATGACCTCAAAATAGTCTCCTTTTGTTCATTATTTCTTTCTTGTCTCTATTTTGTTTTGACAGTGAAGCCATCCAAGAGCCTTCTGAATGATTCCATAGCGGAAGTCTACCCCTAGACAATATCTGATCTGGACTGGATGTACTCTTTTGTTTTCATGTGATTCCATTTTCATGATTGATTGCACTGACTTTCCCCATTTTGGGAATGGTTTAACTCTCTCCCCTCTGCCTCTGAGTTTTTGTGGCTTCCTATAAGACTCAGTTCAAATCTACCTTTTTCAAGAGTTCTTTCCCATTCCTTGTAGCTGCTGGTGCCTTTGCTTTTCAGAGTACTTTCCATCTATTCTTTATATACATACATACATACATACATACATACATATATATATATATATATATATATATATATATATTGATTTACCTAGTTTTTTACATGTTGTTGCCCCCATTAGAATATGAGAGCAGGGACTATTTTTTTTGCTTTTTTATATCCTCAGGACTGCTTGGAATAAAGAAAAATCTTGATGCATGCTTGTTGGCTGACCAATTCTTATTTTATCTTCACCCTATTCGTAGAATTAATTTTTCTTACGGACTTTCCTAGAAGAGTGTGATCTAGGCATTGAAAATACTTTTATTTCCCACACACTTCCTCCCCTTTTTCTTTCCCCAGCCTGAAACTCACAGCAGTTCCTCCTCCTCCTCACTTGAAAGACATATGGAAAAAGAGAGTGAGATGTAGCTTCAATAACTAAACCTATATGTACCCTCAACTCTGGCTCTGTAGCCAATTAATGTGTTGTGGGGTGTTTTTGCTTGTTTTTATGATCACACAGTAATTATCCAGTAAACAGTCACTGAATACTTGTGCATGCTCTGAAATGTAATAGGATTATTGTCTATCATCAGATATACCCAGAAGCAGCTTTACCAGCCCCTCACATAGGTTGGGGAAGATCAGATAATACTGTACATTCTTGAAGAACTAGGATCCTCTTGGCCAGTCCCCCTTACATATGTTTATTATTTGCAGATAACCCTTAAAAGCAATTATTTTAGTATAGAAAGATAAGCTTTAAACAGAGTCCTCCTGTAAGGCATCTCCCATGATTGTAAGATCATACGATATTCTTTTAGGTACTCACAGGCAAAGAAAACTATTAGATGATCCATTGATTATCAATATTTTGCAAAGAATTCAACAGGGAGACCTGTACTCACTAAAGGGACTCAATGCTGTCATTGGGGATGCAAAGTGCCTAAAAGGAAGAGAGATTGATTATAAATGGTGAAGTCTTTCAGATGTTCTTACCTGGGAACTGATCTGGGCTAATAGCTTCCAGTGTTACAATATTTCTGACCTTCAACAGCCATTCAAATTAAGTCAGTTCAAAGATCAATAGAGAAAAAAAAAATAGATGGATGAAAAATTTCTATTTTCCATACTGATGCACACTGGTGAATAGGCAGCCCTTTGAGCTGGTCCATAATTATATATGTGTGTGTGTGTGTGTGTGTGTGTGTGTGTGTGTGTGTGTGTGTGTGTGTGTAACAGGAAGTACTGAGAGACAGCTGGGCATAGAATAAAACAGAAGGATAAACCACTGAATAACTGAACTTCAGAGTTGGAAATGGTTATGCCCAACCCATTCCCAGAAAGGAATCTTTACTAAAAGACATCAAAGAAGTGGTCATCCACTTCCTGCTTGACTCCAGTGAGGAGAAAACTCAGTACTTAAATGGAGGTAGTCTGTTTCATCATTTGGACAGCTATAATAAGGATGATGATGTCATGGAGTTTTTCCTTCTATGAAGCTGTAACAACAATGTGGCTTGCCACTACTGTGGCTGTGTAAGGCCAATAACACCAGCACACAGAAGGCTGCCAGTACAGATTCTTTGATCTGCTTTTCTAAGGAAAGCAATTTTAAGGGGTTAACAATCTCCAGTTTAATCAAACATACATGTATCACTCACTTAGTTCAGGGTGAAAAGCCAGCACCCTGAACTTCAGAGCAAATACAAACAGAAATTACAAACAGAGATAATATAAACAGAGCACATACACTCACACACACACACACACACACACACACACACATACACACACACACACAAACACACACGCACACACAGGCGCAGAGTTATCCACAGACAGGCCTCTAGCTGTCTGACCAAAGAATTACATAGTTACCAGAGAGAGACAGAGAGAGAGAGAGAGGAACCAGCATCTGGTTTTCAAAGCCACAGCACTCTTTAACAATGGCTACCCAGAGTCTGTCTGGTCAAATCACATGACACTCTTCCAGTGAGTGAGAGCCCCAAATAAAACACTAACCTCTGAGTTTATATATCCTTCTTAGGGACCTAAAACTTCACACCTAATCAGCAAAAATTGTGAGCCTGGGGATTGATACCTAGTTAACAAAAGGGTGTGGGCCTGGGGCTTCCCACCTAGCAAGACTTAATCAAAGGCATTCAATCACTTTAGCATTCTAAAAGAGAAAACAGTAAACAAAAAATATCTCACCTTAATTACCATTACAGAAATCTCAATTCACCTTTTTTTTCAGCTTTGAATCATTGTTTCTGGTTCTACCTTAGGCCAAAATGAACACATCTAATCTCTTTTCCTCATGATAGCCATTTAAATATGTTGACAGCTCTCCTGCCCCACCTTGCTTGAGATGTCCCTCTCCAAGCTATACAATTCAAGTTCCAGCAACTGATCCTCATATAATATGAAATCAGAGTCCTTCCCCATTCCTGTGCCTTCCTCAGGACACTCACCAGCTTATCGATGTCGTTCTCAAAACGTGTGAGTTGAATACAACATTACCACAAACAAAATGTAATATAGAATTGAACACAATACTAGAGAAGGTCTGACCATGGAAGGGTATAGTGGGAGTATCTCCTCCTTGTTCATGAAAGCTATGCCTCTTGTAAGATTGTATTTGGTGGGGGGGGGGGGTGCTTCCATATCACATTGAAGATTCATGTTGAGTTTTATATTCCATTGAAGCCCCCAGGTCTTTGTTTACAGACAAATTGCTGTTTAACTGCATGTGATAGGAACAATATTTCCCAGAACTTTGCTGTGAAGGCTAGACTTGCTTTTTTTAAGGCCTTACCCCAACGAATGTTAGACTACTTTTTTCATTTAAAAATTGTTTAGGGGCAGAGCCAAGATGGCAGAGTAAAGGCAGGCACTTTCTTGAGTTCTCCCCCAAACCCCTCAAAATACTGGTAAAAATGACTCTAAACAAATTATAGAGCAGCAGAACCAACAAAAAGACAGACTGAAACAAATTTCCAACCCAAGACAATCTGGAAGGTTCATGGGAAAGGTCTGTTGCACCACACTGAGAAAGGAGCATAGCACAGAGCAGGCCCCGCCAGTGCATCCTGGACCCAGCAGACCCAGAGCAGGCCTCAGGGAACTGCATCATTGGAAGTTGTGGCAGTTTCCAGTCTTCTCAACCCACAAACACCCAAGATAACTTAGCAAGTCAGTAGGAGAGATCTGTCAGACCTGGGTGAGAGAGGAGCACAGTCCAGCCCTGGCCCCAGCAAACCAGGAGCAGGCCTTGAGAGTGACTGAATCAGCAGTGGTGATGGCGATGGTAGATATAATGGCAACAGCACTGGCTGTTTCTGGTGCTCTCAGCCCACAGACAGTAAGGGGATCGAACAATTAGTCAGAAGGAGATTACAGGGGTCTCTTTGCTGGCCCTGGGGTAGGACTCTGTTGCTTTGTCCACACTTGCATCTGGATCACAGTCCTGGGTGGTGGTCCTAGGGTGATGAGGAGCAATGGCAGAACTTGTGGCAGTAGTCGAAAGGGGATTCTCCTCACAATTCCAAGGCAAAAAAGGGTGCTTATGGTCACGCATAGACCAGAGCACAGGCCAGGAGAGGCATAAACACCTCTCCTTAGATCATTCTACCTTGGAAGAACTGAAAACTTACAGGTCCCTAGAAGTCTCTGAAAACAGCTGCACAAAAACCCTGAAGCTTGGGACAGTAAACCCACTGCATTGGAAGCGGAACCACTATCTTTTAACAAAGAGTTAAAAAGTCAAGAAATAGTCTGGGAAAATGAGCAAACGATGGGGGAAAAACTCAGAATATATAAACTTACTTTGGTGACAAGGAAGATCAAAACATACACTCAGAAGAAGATGACAAAGTCAAAGCTCCTACATCCAAGGCAAGAAAAACAAGAATTGATCTTAGGCCACAGAAGAGCTGAAAAAGCATTTTGAAAATCAAGTAAGAGAAGTAGGAGAAAAATTGGTAAGAGAAATGAGAGTGATGGAAGAAAATTTTAAAAAATCATTTGTTATTTAATTTTATTTAAATTCTAGAAAAATATCAATTAAAACAAGCATGTATAAAGGAGAGCAGAAAAAGAATGTTTAGTATGTATACCTTAGTTTTTCCTTTCATTTACAATATATAATAAATTCCACTTAAAACTTTTAAAAGTGTTTTCCTTTTCTGTGTTTTCTTCAGGCTTTCATTCTGTTCTTATTTGTATATTTTAAAATGGTTCAACAACAGTTTTTTTTTCTCTTTTTTTCCTTTTTTTTTTTTGGCAACACAGTTGGCACTAATTTTATTTTGTTTTCCCTTAGGAGGCATTAAAACTGTCCTTGATACTTTGATGGCTCAGGGGACTAAGGCCTAGACAATGAAATTTCCAGGTGATGCAAAGAGAAAGCAGGGCAGGAAAATTCAGGGACTCCCTTCCGAGGCTTCTCACTGCCAGGCCTAATCATGACCAATACTGAGAAACTATGTTCAACTGAATTAAAGCTGAATTTTCAGTGAATACCTTTCCCCTTCTATGAATAATAAACCTCCTTTTGTCAACTGGTAATAGTTCTCTAAGTGTTTCATTTCATTCCACTCTCAAACTTGAGATATCAGACCAATCTGGATAGGCTGGCTTACTGCATCATCATTCCTCCGCTGTTTACTTGTGAGGTTTCCCATTTCTGCATCATGCTTGAGGGCCACATTCTAAAATACTTAGACTCTCCTCTGTATGTCCAAATTACCTGTCCTATACTCTTACAACTTAATTGCTTCTGTTTCTACCTCCAGTGGTCTTCTCTCAAATGTTTTCCAACATGCTTCTCACTCTGATTCCTGTATTCCTTCATATGAAGTTTTTTTTTCTTTTTAATATGTAATGCTTCCCCATCTCCCTCTTATATATCCTATTTCTTTTAAATTTGAGATGCATTTGAATTTTGAATTGAATTAGAAATTTCTTTTGAAAACTTGAATTTGAATTTTGAATCCAGAGTCATATTCCAGTCATGTTCTCCATTTCACTAAATTTCAGTGATAGCTTTAATGTCATATTTGCTTTGGTTCATTAGAGTCTCTAGTACTTCCTGTTTGTCTCCTGAACTTAAGGTATTTATGTATTGATGTTAGAATCCATGGTTTTTACTATTGGCTTCTTTCGTCTCTTGTAAATTTATATATTGTTAGAATATGAGCTCCTTGAGCACAAGACCTGCTTTTGTCTTTCTTCGAACCCCTTTTGCTTAGCTCAGTACCCAGCAGAGAGAATTTAGCAAATGCTTGTTGACTGACTCATTTATCCTAGTCCTAGCTGCATTAATTTTGTTCATACGAAATCTTTTTTTTTCTTATTCATGTCCTCAAAATTATTTCTTTTATATGTTATGATCATGTCTGTTTAAGCTACTGGTTTAACCACAGCAATGAAAGGTATCTAATCTGGTTCTTTTGCATTTTTAATGAGATAAACTTCAATATTCAGGTTTGTAAAAAGCTTTCAGTGTCCCAAAGCTGTTGCTCACATAAACATCTATCATTTTTAAAACAATAGTCTTCTGGTAATTTTATGTGTCTTTGATAAAAAGGACTCACAGTATCTGAAAAATCTAAATTGTATGTGAGATGAAGGTGATGATGGAAGGATAAGCATAATCACACTCTAGAATATTAGTAATAGTGTAATTGCTAAAGCCACTTAGCACAGTGCCTGGCACATGGTAAATGATTAATAATGCTAGTTATCTGATGACTTATTTACAAAAAATGACACAAATGATATCATGCTGGATTCTAATGCCAACTATGCCACTGTGGGATTAGATAAGTCACTTTGTTTTCTTTATGCCTCCTCATCTAAAAAGTGAGAGGATTAGATTAGGTCATATCTAGGGCCCCTTTCCAACTCTGATGTTCTATTTTTCTTTGATTCTAAGAAAAGTGAAATCATAATACTGGTAGTAATTATACAAATGGAGTTTATTAGAAAGGTTGTATAAATATGAATGATACCAAGTATAGGTATATTAACAAAAATAAACCACAACTGTATCAAAGCTTAATTAGAAACAACATAACATCTCTCAGAAGAAGCAAGCTAAAATTATTAGTGTGGTTGCCACATTAAAGAATTATTAGGAAAGAAAACAAAAATCTAATGGTTACCCAAAAAATGCAAACAGTAACATATTCTGAAAGTAAATGCTACTTTAGTTGGCCAAGAATAGATAATGTTATGTAGAGCCAATGAAATCTTGGCCTGAAAAAATGCATAATGGCACCTCTGCCGTTATGGAAAGTAACACACCACCCCTAAGATACATGAACAGCTACAAACTGACTACTCAGAGCCATGCTGAATCCACCCCTAAGTCACTAAAACATCATTTTTCTCTGGACCAGCCTCCATTGAAAAACTTATAGGATATGAGGATTGTTGTCCCCATCATGACAAATCACAGTAAAAGGGTCAAGGCACAGCTATAGCTTCTTCTTTCTTGAATGATGACCCTCTTCTTTCAGAGGTCATGGGAGAAAAACCCTTTCACTTGGCGATCATTGTTTCATATCCAGCCTCTTTCTTGACTGCTGGCCTTTGTAAAAATACTAAGTGGTCTCAGTCCACTGCCTAGGGGTTAACATTAAGAGTGTCGGTGTTGCTTTAATTTAATTTTTTAAGAAAAGACCAAGAAGGAAGTGGTGGTATGTAACATTATTTATCTGATTCTGTTTTGGATGTTTAAATTAGTAATGCAATCCATGTATTTTTCTCCCCTCTTCTGCAGTTTCTATCTTATTTGTGAGACTGAAAGGATCAGTACTCTCCTGATACCCCTAAAAGTATCTTTAAAAAGTCATCTGGTCTTCCCAAATCTCATTGTAGGTATAGAATTTGCATGGGTACCCCACTTTTGCAAATGCTTCCCTTTTTCCTTCTTTCAGCTATTCTATCACTAAAACTAAGACCTGGGTTCAAATAATGGCTTTGCTACTCACTTATCTAAATGATCTTGGACAAGTCATTTCCCAGTGCTAAGAGTCCATTTGTCATTTGTAAGATGAGGATATTGGTTTAGACAGTTTCTAAGATTCATTCTAGATCTAAATCCTTCATGTTCCTCTAGCAAAAATTCCCTATAAAGTTAAACCAATCCAAATTGAGAGAAACAGCAGGGACAATAAAAGACCAGTTTCTTTTAGATATATCTTGATAGCTGTTAGGCCTTATAGGCAATGTGCTATTGTGGGAAAGATGCTAGATTTGGAATCAGAGCGCCTCGGTTCCATTCTGGACACTGTCGTTTATTATGTTGTGATCAAGAGCAAGTCACTTCACCTCTATGAAACTCAGTTTTCTTAGTTATATAAAAAGAAAGGATTGGTACTTTTAATGAAGGTGACAATGATAAAGGTTATAGAGAAACTCAGATTTCCCACATAAACCAGTGGATATCTGCAAAGGGATCCCAGAAAGACTAAAGATAAAGAAAACAGAAAAGATGCAGAAGTAAGTTCCTCCACTCAGTTCAGAATGGAACAAAAAGATAGCCAGAAAGTAGCAGTGTTGGATAGAAGGGTCCTTAAAGGACTGTCAATGCAAACTCAGGTAAATGTGAAATTAAGCAGAGGCAGGTTTGGGAACCATCCTAGGAAATTCAGAGAGAGAGCTCTTGCAAATGACCCTAAAACTAGGCAACACTTCAGCTTTTTTTTGCTTGTTTTTTTTTTTTTTTTTGCAAACCAAGGTAAACTCTAATAACTATCTTTACTCTGGCCTGATAGAATTGCAGCAAGGACAGAACTAGCCCTCATAGTAAATTTGCAAAGACAGAGAACCAGAGAACCTGACGAGGAATTCCTTTGAAAACCATACGTGGGTGCCAAAGCCAGAGGAAGCCTGAGGAAAATGTTCTCTGAAGTCCATTGATACATTTCAGGGCCACAGCACAGGACTCCTGAAAGAGGATCATGCAAGGAGAAAAAGAAAAAAGGCTGAGTAGAATACAAAATCTGTAGTAGATCACCAGAAGACTGAGATAAAAATCCAGAGACTGAGGTAAAGGCCTAATAGCTAACCCAGTGCAGGGCACCAAGATTAAAGAAGGGATAGAAGCAAACCACACCCACCCAACTTATTCAGGAGCCCGGGAGGTTAAGGAGGATTGGCCCAAGCACAAAATCTCAGTCCAAGAACTGAGGCTGCAAATATGAGTAAATATAAGAAAACACTAAAAGTTATGTGTTGAGAGAAGCTCAGGGGGTTAAAACATATGAGAAAATAACATCACAATTAATAAATTGTGATACTAAATGTGGAGCATGGCAGGGGAGAGGGAGAATGGCTTGGTCATAAAGACTACAAGAATATCTAGCAAAAAAGAAAATCAAGACATTCTTTAAAAATTAAATTAGAAATAAAGTAAAAATTGGGAGGAAAAAATGTCAATGAATATATTAAAAATGAAGGCAGAAAGTAATAGACTCCATGATTGGAGTAAAGAGAACTCATCCTATGATATAAGAAATATTAGGGAAAAGTTAAAAAAATAAAAATAGAAGAAAATGTAAAGTACCAATTATAAAAAATAAATTATCTGAATATTTCAAGAAATCATTAAAGGAAATTAAGCAAATTTTCTAGAGCTGGAAAGCAAAGTGAAAATAGAATCCACCAATAACCTTCTAAGAAGAACATTAAACTGAAAATAACCAGTAATGTCATAGCCAAAGTCCAGAGCTTTCAAGCTGAATAAAAAAAATTCTGTAAAAAGCTACAAGGAAAAACGTCAAGTAGCAAGAAGTCACACTCAGGACCATACCTGAATTAGCAATAATTGTTATAAAGGAGGAGAAATAATGGAGTTCAGTATTCCAAAAAGCAACTAAACAAACAAGAAAATAAATAAGGGCTAACAACCAAGAATAATTTGCTCTGCGCAAGTAAGAATGATCTTACAGGTAGGGCAAGAAATGGATTGTTGATAGAATAGAGAACTTTTAAGAAATCTTAAAGAAACCAAAGGTGAGTAGAAACTTTGGATAAAAACATAGTTGTTATGAGTAATGTTAAAAGGTAAATACAGTAAAACTAGAAGGAACTAAATAGTGTCATAGTCTAATAGAGTAAAGGTGTCAAAAATTTAGCTTCCGCAGTTTGCTGCCAAATCAGATTAAAATGCAATTGGTAAATATTCAACAATATAAGTAAAAATATGATAGAAGATAGATAATGTTAATATGTGTTTTTCTGTCTCTATGTAGCCCACAGGGATTCTTATGTAAGGTTAAAGATGTCCTTTCCCCTCCCCTGCTTCATTTGTATTTGAGTTTGTTGCCATTGTAATAGAAGGAGAAGGAACAAGGGCCTCTTCAGAATCTGTATTACTGATTTCAAGAGTCACAGAGAAAGTGAAATAAGACAAACACAGGTGAAGTTGTGTGTGTGTGTGTGTGTGTGTGTGTATGTATGTGTGTGTTTATTTTGTTGATTTTAAGATAGGAAATAAAGGGAAGGGAAATGAATGCATTATGGAAGAAAGGAGGAAGGTGGAAGAATTTGATATTTCATATAAGTGGAATTTATAGGAAAAGTATACAAACACAGCTGAAGTGGTGGAGTAGAAGCCTCATGAACTCATTCATCTGAACTGGATATGTTGCATCCACTTTGCATTGGCTGCTGTACCTGGTTTCAACTCCAGGGAACAAGGTGACCCTCTCAGCATAAACTCATGGCTGTTAAACCTATTACCATGCTGCTAACTCAAACCTTGATTGACCACCTCCCTCAGTCTCTTCTCCCCTGTGACTGGAGGGCTGGAGGGTGGAGTAACGAGCTCCTTCCAGTGCTTTCCTTCATAGAGAACAGGAATTGGACTCTCAGGTTATTTCATTTTACATTTACTGCTCTTTCTGGTTTTAACTCCACAGAACAAGATGTCCCCTTGTGTGCTAGCCTTCTCTGCAACCTGCTCATTTTCCCACCTCCTTTAGTGTGTTATCTCTCCCTCTAGACTATAAGCTCTTGTAGAGCAGGCTCTGTCTTTGTTTTCATTACTTGAATCCTCAGCACTTAATACAATGTCTGGAACATTGTAGGCATCTAATAAATGTTGGTTGGATTGAATTGGGTTGGGTTAACATGCTCATGTGCCTGGCATTTGGTGTAGAAACATGTTAAATTGAATAGGCATTCAGACAAGATCCAGGAAAGAAATAGACACAAGGAAAACAAATTTTATCTTGAAGAATTGATCATAAAGAGATTGAAAATAGAGAATGAAAATATAACAAATAGAACAGGACCTGAGCTTCTAAAGAGAGGAGAGGCAGAGATATTAAAACAGACCCCTTCAATTATGCATTGATCATGTTGATTGAATTGTTTCTCTTTTTCTACCCTTCTTTGGAAGGAAGGGGGTAGAAGTGAAAAGGGGAAAAGTATAAGAAAATATTAAGGAGGAAAATACTTAACTAGAAATGATAACAGTAAACATGAATGGAAAAAACTGACCCATAAAATGGAGAAAGGTAACAAATGGATTAGAAAACAATCAAATAATATGATGTTTGAAGGAGGGACATGTGAAATATAACATATGGTGGCTGAAAAGCAGGGACTTGCCCAGGGCTCTCTCCCAGGACCCTCCAAAAACCTATAAAAATGGCTCCAAAGAAATTCTAGAGCTGCAGAACCCACAGAATAGCAGAAAGAAATTGGGCTCCAGCCCAGAACAGCCTGGATGGTCCCTAGTTAAGGTCTATTCCATGGAGCTGGGAGTGGAGGGGAGCAGAGCCCAGTGTGGGCTGAACCTGGAACAACTGGACCAGGAGCTGAGTGGAACAGGCCCTAGCACCCTGAATCAGTGAGCTGTAGCAGTTACCAGATTTCTCAACCAACGAACACCAAAGACAACAGAGAATGTTAATGGGAAAAACTGCGGGGGACAGAGTGAAAAGAGTTTGCCATTCAGCCAGTGCCCTGGAGGCAGCAGAGGAGTTGCAGCTACAGAACTACAGATGCAGTTGCTCTTGGCCCCAGGACCAACTGGTGGGAGGAATTAAGTGGCGAATCAGAGCTGGAGTGCAGAGCCTGCTTAGATCTGAGTCGCGGTCTACGTTGGTGGTTCTTGGGGGAGGAGGAGCACTGGTGTGGCAGAGCTGGCTGTGCATAAATAGCTCTGAAAACAACAATACAGCCCCTCAAGCCTGGGACAAAGTACTCTCTACTCTACAAGCAGTTATACCCGGATGAAAAACTCAAGGGTCTAGTAGTTATCTGGGAACATGACCAGACAGCGAAAATGGACTAAGATTCAGACTCAGACTTTGGAATCTTTCTTTGATGACAAAGAAGACCAAAACATACAGCCAGAAGAAGTGAATAAAGTCAAAGAGCCTGTATCAAAAGCCTCCAAGAAAAACATGAACTGCTCTCAGGCCATGGAAGAGTTCAAAAAGGATTTGGAAAAGCAATTTAGAGAAGTAGAGGAAAAATTGGGGAGAGAAATGAGAGTGATGTGAGAAAACCATGAAAAACAAGTCAATGACTTGCTAAAGGAGACCTAAAAAATACTGAAGAAAATAACACCTTAAAAAA
>CM053623.1:322363427-322394276 GCA_028646595.1 Phalanger gymnotis | reverse complement strand
TTGACTTCTCCAGGCTGTGTTTTGGTCTTCTTTGTCACCAAAGAAGGATTCCAGAGTCTGAGACTGAATCTGTGTGTGTTTTTGCCGCCTGGCCATGTTCCCAGCCAACTTACTTGACCCTTGAGTTTTTCAGCGGGGTATGACTGCTTGTAGAGCAAAGAATACTTTGTTCCAAGCTTGAGGGGATGTGCTGTTGATTTCATAGTTCTTTCTATACAGCCAGCTCTGCCATACCAGCACTCCCCCTTCCCCAAGAACCACAACCTGGACCTGACACAAATCTTAAGCAGGCTCTGCACTCCTGCTCTGATCCTCCACTTAATTCCTCCCACCAGGTGGGCCTGGGGCAACTGCAGCTGTAGTTCTGTAGCTGCACCACTCCCACTGCCCCTGAGGTGACCGAACCATGAACTCCGTCCCCCCGCAGCTTTTTCCACTAACCTTCTCTGTTGTCTTTGGTGTTTGTGGGTTGAGAAGTCTGCTAACTGCCACGGCTCATTGATTCAGGGTGCTAGGGCCTGTTCTGCCCAGCTCCCTGTCTGGTGGGTCCTGCCACTGCCCACTCTGAGCTCTGTTCTCCTCCACTCCACTCCCCTGCTCTGTGCGCAATAGACCTCATCCAGCAACCATCCAGGCTGTACTGGGCTGGATCCCTGCTTCCCTCTGCTGTTTTGTGGGTTCTGCAGTTCTAGAATTTGTTCAGTCATTTTTTATAGGTTTTTGGAGGGACCTGGCGAGGAGCTCATGCAAGTCCCTGCTTTCCAGCTGCCATCTTGGCTCTGCCCTCTAATTTACCAGCAAATGATTCTTAAAAGATTGAAGACTATTAAAACCATATTAAAGATCATTCCAAATCACTAATAGCAATGGAACTACAACTCAAAACACCCCAAGGGTTTATCTCACATCTTACAAATTGGCAAAGTGATAAAAAATGGAAATAGTGTTATAGAGAAGTTATGGGAAAAATAGGCACGCTAATGAACTGTTACTGGAACTATAAATCATTTTGGAATGAAATTTGTTGCGTTATTCCAGTCATACTTTACTCTGTGACATTGTTTGGGGGTTTCTTGGTGAAGATGCTGAAGTGGTTTGCCATTTGTTACTCCAGCTTATTTTACAGATGAAGAACTGAGGCAAACAGGGTTAAGTGACGTGACTTGCCTAGAGTCACATAGCTAGTGTGTGTCAGAGGTCAGATTCTTAACTCAGTAACATGCGTTTTACCTATTCCAAGCCCAGTACTCTCTCCTCTGTGCCAACTAGGTGCCCAGAAAGCACTTTGGAATTATTTAAATCAAATGACTAAAAAAAATTCTATATCCTTTAATCCAAATATTCCCCTATGAGCCTTATGCTCCAAGGAGGCCAACAATAAAAAGAAATTCCTCACCTACACCAAAATATTGAAAAAAATACTTTTATAGTAGCAAAGAACTAACAAAAAAGTAAATGCCCACCAACTGGGGGACAGCTAAAGAAATGGTGGTAAATAAATACAACATAAGGGTAGTTCCAAGATGGAGGAATAAAAGCAAAGACTTGCTTGAGCTCTCCCCCAAATGTCTCCATATTAATATGAAAATGACTCTAAACAAATTCTAGAGCTACAGAACCCACAAGATGACAGAGTGAAGCAAGTTTCAAGCTCAAGACAGCCTGGAAGGTCAATGGGAATTTTTATTGCATGGTGCTGGGAGCAGAGCACAGGCCAGTATGGGCCCTGCCAGCATAGATTGGGCTGGAGCAGAGAGGATAGACCAGGCTTCAGGGTACTGAATCACTGGCAGCTGTCATGGTTTCCAGACTTCTCAACCCACAAACACCAAAGACAACTTAGCAGGTCAGAGGGAAGACTCTGTTGGACCTGGTTGAGAGAAAGGCCTAGGGCAGTAGATGCGGCAGCAGTAGCAGTGGCTACTTCCAGAGCTCCAGGCCCACATATGGTGGGCGGATCAAGTGGCAGATCAGATGGGGATTGCAGAGATTTCTTTGCTGGTGCTCAGGCAGGATTCTCTTGCTTTCCCTTGCTGGGATCTGGATCACAATCCTGGGTGGCAGTCCTGGGGATGAAGAGGAGCACTGGTGTGGAAGAGCTTGTGGTGGCTGTGGAGAGGGAGTCCTCCTCACAATTCCAAGGTGGAAAAGGGTGATTGAGGTCACTTACAAACCAGAGCATAGGCCAGGAGAGGAGTAAACATCTCTTCTTGGATCACACCATTACAGAAGAACTGAAAATTTGCAGGTGCCTACGAGTAGTTCTGAAAAAAGTTGTCTGAAACTCCTGAAGCTTGGGATAGAACATTCTCCACTCTGGAAGCAGAGTCATATCTTGACAAAGAGCTCAAAGTCAAGTAATAGGCTGGGAAAATGAGCAGAGAGCACAAAAACCTCAGACTATAGAATCTTACTTTGGTGACAAAGAAGATCAAAACATACAACTGGAAGGAGACAACTAAGTCAAAGATCCTACATCAAAAGCTTCCAAGAAAAATATGAATTGGTCACAGGCCATGGCAGAGCTCAAAAAGGATTTGAAAAATCAAGTAAGGGAAGTAGAGGAAAAATTGGGAAAGAAATGAGAGGGATGCAAGAAAATCATGAAAAACAAGTCAACAGCTTTCTAAAGGAGACCTCAAAAATACTGAAGAATATAACAGCTTAAAAAATAGATTAACCCAAATGAAAAAAAGGTCCAAAAAGCCAATGAGGAGAATGCCTTAAAGCAGGATTGGCTACATGTAAAAAGAGATCCAAAAACTCACTGAAGAAAATAATTCCTTAAAAATTAGAATGGAGCAAATGGAAGCTAATGATTTTATGATAAATCAAGAAATTATAAAACAGAACCAAAAGAATGAAAAAAAATAGAAGACAGTGTGAAATATCTCATTGGAAAAACCACTGACCTGGAAAATAGATCCAGAAAAGATAATTTAAAAAATACTGGACTACTTGAAAGCCATGATCAAAAAAAGAGCCTAGACATCATCTTTCAAGAAATTATCAAGCAAAACTTCCCTGATATTCTAGAAGAAGAGGTTAAAATAGAAGTTGAAAGAATCCAGTAATAGCCTCTTGAAAAAGATCCTAAAAGGAAAACTTGGAATATTATAGCAAAATTCCAGAATTTCCAGGTCAAGGAGAAAATATTTCAAGCAGCCAGAAAGAAACAATTTGAGTATTGTGGAATCACAATCAGGATAACCCAAGATCTAGCAGCTTCTACATTAAGGGTTTGAAGGACTTCGAATATGATATTCTAGAGGTCAAAGGAGCTGTGAATAAAACAAAGAATCCCCTACCCGGCAAAACTAAGTATAATACTTCAAGGGAAAAATGAATATTCAATGAAATAGAGGATTTTCAAGCATTTTTGATGAAAAGATCAGAGCTGAATAGAAAATTTGATTTTCAACTGGAAGAATCAAGAGAAGAATGAAAAAGTGAATAGGAAAGAGAAGTCAAAAATGACTTGTTAAAGTTGAACTGTTTACATTCCTAAATGGAAAGATGATATTTGTAATTTATGAGATCTTTCTCATTATTAGAGTATTTGAAAAGAATATGCACATATATACATATGCATACATACATATATATACGTATATATGTACACAAATATATGTATATATATATATATACATATATAGACAGAGGGCACAGGGTGAGTCGAATAAGAAGGGATGATATCTAAAAAAACAAAATTAAAGGGTGAGAGAAAAATATATTGGGAGAAGGAGAAAGGGAAAGATAGAATGGGGGTAAATTATTTCACATAAAAGGGGCAAAAAAGCTGTTATAATGGCAGACAAGAGGGAGGAGTTTAAAGGGAATGAGTGGACCTTACTCCCATGAGATTTGGCTTAAGGAGGGAATAACATATACACTCAATTGGATATCTTATCCTACAGGAAAGTAGGGGGGAAGAAAATGAGAGGGAGGATGATAGAAGGTGGGGCGGATTGGGGGAGGAGGTAGTCAAAATCAAACCCTTTTGAAAAGGGACAGGGTCAAAGGAGAAAATGGAATAAATGGGGGCCAGGATAGGATGGAGGGAAATATAGCTACTCTTTCACAACATGACTATATGGAATATTTTTGCAGAGCAAAACATGGATAACCTGTATTGAATTGCTTGCTTTCTCAATGAGGGGGGTGGGAAGGGATGAGGGGAGAGAATTTGAAACTCAAAGTTTTAAAAACAAATGTTAAAAATTGTTTTTACATGCAGCTGTGAAATAAAATATACAGGCAGTAGTGTATAGAAATCTATCTTGCCCTACAAGAAAGTAAGGAGAAAGGGGATAAGTGGGGTGGGGTGGGGTGATAGAAGGGAGGGCGGAATATGGAAAGGACTAATTAGAATGCATGCCATATTTGGGTGGGGGTGGGGGAGAGATGGGGAGAAATTTTACAACTCAAAGTCTTGTGGTAATGAATGTTGAAAACTAAAAATAAATTAATCAAAAATAGTAAATAAATATAATCTAATGTTACTGTGCTATAAGAAAAAAAAGAATGTGATGAGTACAGAGAAGCATGGAAAAACATTTCAGAATACAGAATGAAATAAGTAGTCAAGATAATTGCATACATTTTTAGATTTTTATGTATTGATTGATTTCACTGATTGATTTTTCTCTTCTTTTTTTCCTCTCTTTAAAAATATTATTTTTGTATGGGAAGGCTCTCTGGGTGGAAATTTGGGGGAAAATGCAAGGGTCTAAAAACAGGAGGTATCAATTAAATTGTTTTTTAAATATAGGGTTTGGAAAGTACCTTTCACACTGTGGTATTTTATAATTTATTTAATCTTGTCAATAAATATCAGGTTTACTATATCTAAATGGGTAAATATAACCATTAAGGATCACAGTTTTTCCGAATTTCAGCAGAGGTAAATAAAGATGTAATAAGAAAATAGTTAAAAGAGATGATGTAATATAAATGAATGAATGAATGAATGAATGAATGGATGAATGAATGAAAAAAACATTTATCGATTGAGCATATACTGTGTAAGAAGCACTGGAGCTCTAGTGAGTAAGGCAAGATAATTGATAATTCCTTCTGACATGGAGTTCACATAAAAATGTGGGAGAAAATATAGGGGTTTTAGCTGAAAGTTAACAGATATCTAAGATCTTTAGGCTGTCATGACAAACCAAATGCTAATGCATCTTTTCTAATGTCATTACCTTTGATAAAACCATATCTTTGAATGATGCTGAGGTGTTTGATAGTGTTAAGGACTTTGTTGCTGAGAACTTTATTTGTGGGTCTTCAGTCTCTGTGACTTCTGAGAAGAGAGGATCTGGAGCACTTGCTGAAACCATTGCCTAGATCGCATCTCCAAAAGCCTTCCTCCTATAGATGATGTCTATGGGGATAAGGCTTATAGCAGGTTGGTAACCTGATATGCATAGCTTTCCCTGGAGCTCTTATGCTTTCTTATCCATGGGTCAATGGATGGGACCAATAGGTGGTGGCAGGGATGGTTGGTTCTCTTCTCCAGTAGGTTTCTCCCTTCAGTGATGGCTGCTGGGGTCAATCTCAAAGCAAGCCTTTTAGAATAGAAAGAATTTTGGGTTTAGATTCATAGGACATAGGTTTGAATCCTGATCAGTAATTGCCATGTATGTGACCTTGAACAAGTCGCTTATCTCCTCTAGGCCTGATTTTCCCCATCTGTTAAATTAGGGATGAGACTTACCTCTAAGGTCCATCCTAGTTTTAAGATATAATTCTGTGACAATTAGAGGAATTCTATGTTCATAACGTTCACATACTATTCTCAAATAACAAATAGACTTTGAATTGAATGCAGAATTTTAGCCACCATTTTAGAAAATTTATTTTGTTAGATCTGCAAAGGCTTAATAAAGAACTAGGTAATTGATTACTTCATGCAAACATCAGAAAGTAAAGCCCTCTAAAGGTAAAGGATGATGTCTAGAGGAGCTTCCTTTGTTCCCTTCCCAATATTGCAAGAAAGAAAAGTTAGAGTGATGTCCTTGATAAGTCAGGAATTTTGGGGCTTATGTGTCTGAGTTTTGAATTACTTGAATTTCAAGACTTAGGTGCTACTGAAAAGATCTGCTAGTGGCATGCTTGTAAATTTCAGCAAACTGAATAATTCCTGATTCGTATTATTTTAGACCTGATTTATAATATAAGACTGGAGGAGAAACAAGTGATCTTTAAAAATGCATCGTCCAACATAGCAGCTACACAGTAGCACATGAGTCTAAGCTTTCAGAACTTGAATTTTTTTAATCATGTTGGCAAATTTGTTTCCTTTCCTAGAGCTAAATATCTCCATTTGAACATATATTATAAATGCTTCCTCACTAAATTGTATGACCTCAATAACTTTTGATCTAGTCCCTAGACTTCTATAAAAATCTGTCAAATTACGGTTTGTTTAGCAAAAGCAAAACACAAAAATTGTTTAATTAAAAGCAATGGATAATCAAGAGTAGGCTTTCAAAGAACATAATCTAAAAGATTTTCTTCAGCAGATAGTGGAACATCCTTTCAGGTAATTTATTAATTAATTATGTCATCAAATTTCTTTGTGTACCATGCTGTTGGTTTTATACAGTGCTCTGCCTAGCATTTTAAGAATAATAACATTTATTTCTATTGGATTTGCCTTTATTTATATCATATATTATTGCATTTTAAACTTGCCCAAACTATTTAAATGCAAACACAGTTCAGAAGATTTTATTTTCTTTTCTGTTTTCTTTCCTTTTCTTCTTTTTTTTTAAACTGATGATGAAATATTTATGCATTTCCTTTCTGAAATCACATGGAGGCCTAAGAGATTCAAAAGAAACTTTCATGTTTTCCCTTATCCATTTTATTAGAAGATTTAGGGAGTTGTTTTTTTTTAAACATGATTTAGTGTTTTAGAGAGGGAATTTTAGAAAAAAAAACTTTATATAGAATGTTAAAGACAGTTTCCACTGTTCATGAGATAAAATCACCTCTGTCTTTCAAGTACTGAAGAATACAGGTATACCTAACTGTTTACAATAGATGCACAGAAAAAAAACTGCTTAATATTTGTACTATGTGGCTGAACTGTTTTGTACAGATCATTACAACAGCAGCAGATAATGGCAGCCTGAGAGAGGCCAGCTTCCAACTGTGCATGACTTATCATTGAGGGGTTTGTACTATGTGATGATAAAAAATTCCCTAATTGGCTGCTGTACCAAGGACTGATGATTTAGAGGAGGTACAAAAGCAAGCTGATAGGTTTTTCTAGATCCTTCCCTTTCCAGTGGCGAGGTATGTATATTGGTTCCATCTGTGCTCCAAGAGTCAGGAAGAGGTGATTGGCCTGTCTCCCAGTTAACATCATCTTGAACACATCAGCTTGTTTTACCTTCAGAGTTCTCTGTCCTGTGCTAATGTGAAATGTAAAAAGGCTAATTACTAGGCTTCCAAACCTTGATATATCCTGAGGAGGCTTAACTACCAACCTCCCTGTTAATTGTAATAGTAGTTATAAGTTATGTGCTGAATCCTCTATAAGTTATTTTGTTAAGGCATGCCATAGTTCTTTTTATGTTTAGCATTTCTATCTATTTAATAATAAGGTACCTGTTCTACATCTTACAGGCAGTGTATACCAAGTACCTCTTTTACTCTCCAATTTGGAGTGACACAGACATAAGCCATAATCTAAACCATGAGTAAAACTTCCCTGAGATACTGGGAGAAGGATTATTAACAAGATGAAGATTCAATCAATAAATTAAAAAAAAACATTTATTAAGCATTGACAATGTACCAGTCATGGTGCTATGATTTAGGAAGATAGAAAAAGGTAAAAGACAGTCCCTGCCCTCAAGGATCTTCTAATCTAATGGTGGAGGCAACGTCTAAACAAATCTCATACATATACGTATATGTATGTGTATATGTGTATATATATAACACATGCACTCACATATACATATATGTACACATATGCATGTATGTATAGTATATACTTGATAACTTAGAAATAAGAGATGGAAGGCATTAGAAGTAAGAGGGGTTGTGAAAGGCTTCCTGTGGAAGATGAGATTTGAGTTGGACCTCAGAGAAACCAAGGAAGATAATAGGTAGAGATGAAGAAGAAGAGCATTTCAGGTATGGAGGGCAGCCAGAGAAAATGCTCTGAGGCAAGAGATGGAGTATCTTGTTTGTGGAACATCAAAGAGGCCAATGTTATTGAACAGAAGAGTAGATAGTAGGGAATAAGGTGTAAGAAAACTGGAAAGGTCAGAGGCAGCATATGAAGGTCTTTGAATGCTAGAGCACTTTGTATTTGATCCTGGAGGCAATAGATAACCATTGGAGTTTATTGAATGGGGAGAGGGTTTGATGTGGTAGGACTTCTGCTTTAGGGAAATAACTTTGGTGGCTAAATAAAAGATGGATCAGAGTAGAGAGAGACTTGAAGCAGACAGACTCACAAGCAGGCTATTGTAGTAGTCCGAGCGTGACATGATAAAGGTCCATAGCAGAATCGTGGTGGTATCAGAACAGAGAAAAAGGTGCATCCTCCTAATTAGAGGAAGCCTCTCTTCCCTCTGAGCCCAGTCCATAAGCCACGCTGACTGGATTCAGAACAGAGTGATGCAGGTCTCTAGCCCATGTAGAACCAGCTGAACAGGATCTCTATGTTATATGCAAATACAAAGGATTAGTGATTTTTTTTCAGTATGGGGAGCTCCTTCCGATGAAATATCCTGGTATATACATACATACATATATTTATGTATGTACCACCATCCTTGCTAACCCAGAAGAGAAAAGCGATAGGGAAAGTCTGTAAGAAGTCTAAGGCAACTTACATGCTTTTGATGATGTGGGAGTAGGGAGAATCATTACAGTAGGGGAGAGATGAGACCAAAGGAAACCTGAGCTTCCTATTTTCAGGAGCCCTTGAAGGTCATACTCATGTATACGAGCTAGGACAATTGCCTCAATATTATCTAGTAAAATCTTCATTGCTACAATGTGTTATGTGTTTTAGGCATTTATCTGTAAATTAAGGGAATAAAAAAAATTTTCCTAATGTCACTAAAAAGAGACATAAACACAGAGTATGAAGTCCAATAATTTATGCAAATTTCTGCAAAAATAGATGAAAATAAAAACTTGTATCTTACAAATACATCACTTTTCTAATAAATCTTGGGAAATCTGTGGTATAGAGTTATATTGTGATGAATGTCTTATTTGGAAGTTGATAGGAGGAGGAGAAAGTAGAGAAAGTTATTGACACATTATCAGTTCATGGCATTTTTTTCTAATCCCCCAAAATGACACATATAATATATAGAACACAGACATAATACAATAATAACCATAGTGGGATACACCTCCATAACCAAAGCACTCTGCAGATCCTGAATAACTTCTAGGTAGTCATTCAAATAACCCAGAAGTAGCTCTTTCTTTTTTGCCCTGGCTTGTTATTTATATTCCCTTCTTTAGATGTGAAATCTCATAATATGACTTGTTAAAGAACATTACCTTCAAGAAGCAAAGCAGTGTAGCAGGTAAAGCATTGGACATGATAGGATTTCTAGTCAGAAAACCTAGATTTGAATTCCTATGACCTACTTGATAGTTTTATGTCCTTAGTCAAGTCCTTATTCAGACCTTATGTGAATCTTGATTTTTCAACTATAAAATAAGGCAGTTGGAATAGATGACCACTAAATTTCTTTCCAGCTCTACAATCATTTGAATTAACCATGAGTTGAAGCAATTAGTTTAAGACCTGACTTCATTATGTCATCATATCTCTTAAGGATTTGTCACCATGCAATCTCTGATGGTGTCAAAAAGCCCCTGCCAATACCTGCCACTCTCTAATTTTCTCTAATACATTTGGCCAATTAAATTGATGTAGGAAAGGGCTAATTTTTCCCAAAAGAATAGAATGCTTTGAGCATGTAAACATTATAGAGGAAAATATTTTGCATGCAAAAGTAAAAGATGTATGCAGTGTGTCTAACATGCCAAAATTGTTCACTGGAGAGTGGGGGAGGCAGTAGAGGGCCATGCTATGGGGCTGATAGGCTTGGAATCTCAACCTGTATTTCTCAAATTCCAGTCTGTTCATGATTTGGCAAAACATACATTCATCTCACATATGAATTCATCCATGGAGAGAATCAATGGGATCCACCCATTGAAAATGAATATACATGGAGTATATAGCACAGCAGAGCCTAGCAGGGAAATCTGTCCACTCTCCTTTTCTGGTTAACTGTATAGAGTCAGATGAGTGAAAGACTGATTGGTTCAAGGGGTATTCTGAATCATTTCTAGGACAGCCAATAATTTCACCATTTACATTCAGCATTTTATAGTATTCTGTCGACATGTTGCTTCCTTTTGCAGTGAGCTGGTCCTTATCAACCTCTTAATTTGACAGATGAGAACATAAGAATGGATAAGTTGTTCTGAATCACTCTGGTTAGGAATAGGCCTCAGGCAGAAGTTAGAACTCCCAGCCTTTGACTATTTAGTTGTGATGTGCAGTTCTACTTCGCTTCCTGGCATATAAACCCTGTAGGCTTCATCTTCTTGCAAAGGAATAAGGACAGGGCGCCACAGTTAAAATGAATCAAAAAACTGGTGCAATATTGAGAATAATTTAATTCCTAATGTTCAAACCTTTGCATTATGGTTCAAATGGAACGTTCTCCTTAAATTAAGAGGAAATTGTCTGAAGCTTTATTTTGCTTTAGAGTGAATTGTCCTAGTGTTGAGTTGCCATTTCTGGTGAGCATTAACAACACAGCCACTATGGCTTGGCAAGTTTGAAGATATCCAAATGCTATGTCCTCATTCAATCAAATGGTCATTTCTGTAAGGGAAAAATCAAGTTGATAGGACAGGTTTTGGCAGACCAGCCATACTTTCTACCAATGACCTCTTAGTATATCCTTTCTCTGATCACTGACTTAGTAATTGCTGGCTTTAATAAAGTAATACCATCATCTAGATGGCTACATTGCTGGCATTTTAATCAGCAACAGCTTAAACTGTGCACAGGGTAGAGATGTGATGGGTTCAGTATTATTACAATGAGACATGAGATCCTAAACTAGCAATTCTAGCAATAGAACAAGAACCATAAACCTTGTTAATCAAGTTGTGTACATATATATAGTACATACACACACATACATGTATATATGTCTATACACACATGTACCTATGTAAATGTGCATATCAATGAACATATATTTCTATATACATACACATATATATACACATAAGTGTATGCCCACACACACACACACACACACACACACACACACATATATATATATATATGCATATATTATCCTAAAACGTATTCAGCCTTCAAAACATCAGGCTAGGGAGAAGCGTAATGCAGGCCAAGCTAGGCCATAGAGGCAGCTCATTTACTGATTGAGTGGGTAGAGGGGAAGGGAGCAAAAAATGAACTTTATGGCTTCCTATTTTAAGTCATTATTGCTATGGTCTAAACTCACTTGTTTCTGAAGTACATATATTACAGTATTGTCAATTCCCTCTAAATTTCAGTAGTCTGAAACTAACCCCCCAGTCCTTGGCCTTATCACAGCCCATCTATAAAGGCAGCGTAGGCAAAGGATCATGAATCAATATTTAGAAATGGACAAGACCTCATGAGCCATATAAAAAATGCATAAATGTACTAAAGGTTTTGCTATTGATAGAAGATAGACACACTATAACTAGGCTTATAACAGTTATTCTAAGTGAACAAAGGCCAGTGGAATTAACATTAATAGGTATCCAAAGTATCCAAAACTGGGAAAACACCTTCTTTCTTCCTTGTTGATGTAATAAACTAGGACTCTGTCTAAACCTGACTTTGGAAGACTGGACAGTAGTAGGAATTTTTAATCTATCATTTGTTTATACAGAAGGTTGATAGGTGATAGCCCTTAAGCATTTTAATGCAATGTCTGAGGCACTAACATTATTGAACAATCATTCTTTCTCCCCTGTTTATTCCAACTTTCTATAATCTCTGTTGGTGGGTGGATTTTGTTGGCTCATCAATTCTATTTTTTGTTGTTCAATAAGATTCCAAACAATACAGTATAGTTGCCAGGAAAAAGAATACCAATGATAGAAATGGCACCAGAGAAATCATTGCTGTTCTTGGCCACAGATACAGTTCCATCTGAACAATAACTTGTTTTCTTCATCGTTGTCTCCACTGTCCTAGGTGGTCAATTTAGAGGGAGATATTGTGATTCTTCAAGTGAATTTGGGAAGAGCTACAAAATAGGCATCTGTAACAGATAGGGAGGAAATTTGAAATCTGTTATTAGAATTAAAAAGTCAAGAAGAGGCTTCTAGGTCAGAAGAAAACACTACTAGAGTGTGCTTCAAAATTCAACCTTCTAGGACGGCTCTCTCAGCAGTTTATCCATCCTATCTTTATGTTACTGATTGCATTTCTCTCTGAGGAATAAAAGGAAGGAAGGTTATGAATGATATATTTGGAAGACTAAAAAATAAAGCAGTTGTAATATTTCTTGATGTATCCACTTTTAAAAAAAGTTTTATTGATGTATTTTTTCACATTACAAACATTTTGCAGATTATTTCCACTTTATGAAAAGTTTCTTGTAACAAAGTACAAAAATTAGATAAAACTAATAATACCATGGTTCTCTCTGAAAGTACATGCAACAATACACATCTATAGCACCCCTCCATCTTGCTATTAAGAAAAATCTATTTTGTATCCCTCCTACCTCCACCTCATTTTAAAAAAAAGAGAAGTGAAACAAGTTTCTTTTTTTTTTGAAACAAATTTCTTATAATAAATATGCACTAAGCAAAACAAAATACCTCAATGATTGTCTAGATAAATATGTATCTCATTCTGCATGCTAAATCCAAGGCCTCTTTAATGATAGCATATTCTATATATTATATCCTCTAGAATCATAAAAAGTCATTGATCATAATTGATCATAAAGTCAAAGATCATAATTCTTACAACTTTCAAAGTCGTTTGTTTTTAAAATGTTGTTATTGTATCAATTGTTCTCCTTGTTCCACTAATGTCATTCCTTATCACTTTTTAAATGTCCACAAAATTGTTCATTTTTATAATATTAATGTTACAGTATGAATTATTCTTATAGTTCTGTTATTTTCAGTCTGCATCAGTTCATATAATTTTACATATCTTTTAAAATCGCATTTCCTCATTTCTAATACACAGTAGTGCTCCATCACTTTCTTATACCACAGTTTCTCAACCATCACTCAATTGATGGGTTTTCCTTTAGTTTTCTGTTTTTTGTCATTATAAAAAAGCTGCTGTAAATATTTTTTGCAATATAAGACTTTTTCTTTTAATCTCTTTTGAGTATGGGCAGTGGTATAGATCAATGAAGTGGCATGCACTATTTACCTACAAAGTTACCAAAACCCCAACATCTGGGTTTTCAAAGCCGGGGGCTCTCACTCACTGGAAGAACATTGTGTGATTTGACCAGACGAGACTCTGGGTAGCCATTGTAAAGAGCCTCCTGGCTTTGAAAACCCAGATGTTGGTGCTTCTCTTTTTGGTAACTATGTATGTGATATCTTGATCAAATAAAGCCTGTCTGTTGATCTGTTTGTAGTTTCTGTTTACATTTACTCTGAAGTTCAGGGTGCTGATGTTTTCCCCTGACCTTAGTGAATGACATATGTATGTTTAATTAATCTAAGATTATTAAGCCTTTAAAGTTGCTTTCCTTAGAAAAGCAGATCAAAGGACCTGTGCTAATAGACCTTCTGCTTGCTCTTGTTCTTAGTCTTTCACCCCCACAACAGCTGTTAGCAACATTGTTATTACAGTCTGTTAAGGGATATGTGTGTGTGTATTTATACATACAACAATAAGTATTTGGAGGAGTGAGGAACTAGCAACTTGGGGGAATCAGGGGAAGCTTGGTGAAGAATGTGGAGATTTAACTAAGCTTTTAAGGCAACTAGGGATTTCAAGAGGCAAAGATGAGGAGGGAGTGTCTTGTAGGCATGAGAGACAGCCTAGGGAGAGGTACAGGGACAGGAGATGAAGAGCCCTATGCTAAGAACAGCAAGTATGTAATCTTGACAAGATTATAGAATGTGTGAAGAAGAATAGATTATAATGCCTAAAAGGTAGGTTAGAATGAAGTTTTGAAGGATTCAGAATGCTAATCAGAGGAGTTCGTATTTGATTTGAGAAGTAACCAGTAGCCATTAGAAATTTTTTAGTAGAATTTATTGGATATGGTCAGATCTGTGCTTTATGAAGATCACTTAGGTAGCTATGTGTAGAATGGAGTGAAGGGGGAAAAATCAGAAGCAGGGAGACCAATTAAGGAGCTATTACCATTATGATGAAGATGGTGGTATATCACCAGGACAATACCCATAGTGACTGCTATGAATATGCAGATGTATTCCCAGGTTTGAATTGCAAGATATAACAGACTCTCTTCATTAAAGATGAAACCCAGGCATTTATTTAAACACCAGAAAGCCAAACACATCATAGTAATAAAGAAGTCTATGCACATTATCAATGCAAGGGGCAATGCCATCCCCAAGCCTTACCTCTGTCAAACAAGATCCCTTAAGTAAAATCACTCCTCCTCTCACTCGCCCTTGCTGCTCTGCTCTCTTTGTCTGCCTCCTGTCTCTCTTTCCCAGCTCCACCTCACCCCCTTACTTCTTGCTCCATTCCTTCCTGCTGCAGCCATTCCACAAGCTCTTCCCACCACAGACTCCATGTGACTCAGGCTTCCACGTGACTCAGGGGCTCAAAGCGGGTCGCATGGGCCTATTAATGGATGGGAAAGATTTTCCCATTGCATTAATATTACAGGCATCCATGCTAGTAGAAAGAAATGGAAGGACTTGAGAGATGTTGTAGAGGCAGTATCAGCAAAATTCCCCAATTTATTGACTGTATAGGGAGTGAGGGAGAGTGTATAGCTGAAAATGACTCTAAGGTTACAAACCTCGTCAATTGAAAGGACACTGGTCCACTCAGCAGAAATAGAGACATAAGAAGACATATGTGGGTTTTGAAGAAATATAATGAGTTCTATTTTAATGTCAATAAAATCACTTTGCTATTGGATTTACGTGTCTGTTATTTCTAACAACAGTGTATTAAATTGGATGCCACCTAAGGCCATGGCCTGAATAGCTATTACCCTCAAACAGTCATACTGAACATTGGTGCAGCTAAGGGAGAACGAAACCCTACTTTTTCATTCCCATAATACCTTATTGATTGCTTTTGTTTGCTGAGGCGAAACTCATTTTCTACTGTTATATCACTTTACGCTTTTACTCCTTTCCAGCTCATCTCTATCCTTATCCTCTTCTACCTTTTCTTTTTTCTGGAGTAAGCTTTATTATAAACAAACTCTTGTATAATCACAGAATTTTGAGAGTTGCAAGGGGCCTCATTAGCTGCTAAGTTCAATCTATGCCACAAAGGAGTTTCCCTCCATACCACATACTTGACAACTGGTCATTTAGCCTCTGCTTAAAGATTTCCCAGGAGAGCGAACCTGCCACCTCTTGAGATCATGTATTTCTCTTTTGGACAGATTGAATTGTCATCTATTTTTTCTTTCTGACATCAGATTATTTGAATTTTCTCCTCATAGCTCTTGGTCCTGCCCTCTTGGGCTGAATTAGAAAACTATAACTCCTTTTCCACGTGAAAAGCCTTCAGATACTTGAACTTATCTATCATGTTTCCCCTGAATCTTCTTTTATACAGACTAAATATCCCCTGTTTCTTCAACCAGACCTCATATGACATAGAACCAAGGCTGTGCAACATCAAAGTTGACCTCTAGAACTACTCTCATTTGTCAATGCCTTTCTCAAAATTTGGTGCCTAGAACTAAATTCAATAATCCAGATGAGGTCTGACAAGGGCAGAGTACAGACAGACTCTTACCTCCTTAGTCCTGGAAGCTATGCCTTTTAATCCAACTCAAGATTTCATTAGCTCTTTTGGCTGCCAAAACACACGGCTGACTCATAGTTTATAAAAATATCCAGATATTTTTCAGACAAACTGATGCTTAACTTGTTTCCCCATTCAGTAGTTGAGAAGGTCATCTCTGAAACTAAGTGTAAAATTTTATAATGTTTATAATTATCTGCTACAGTAATAGGTATATGGGTAAGGGATAAGGATAGAGACCTGTGATTCCTTTGGTATCATTCTGGGGTGAGAAAATGACTTCTCTCAATGCAGATCAGAAGCTTTTTTTGCAATTTGTCTGCATATACAGGAATGTAATTAATAAATAACTAAATATGCATATTATGTGGGTATACATATATATGTATGTGTACATATATGTGTATGTGTACATATATATAACTTACTGCTAGAGATGTGTGGCAAAAGAAATATCTATAGATCAATGCTTGGTGGTATCTAGGTTACTGGACATTCATTGATGCTTTGCTCTTTCTTTCATTATCTCCAAGATTCTACTCACGTAAAACAATTTCTGGGGAGTGTTCTCTGATTCCCGCAGAAGAAAGTGTTATCTTGCTTCTAACTTGCTTAGGGTAATACTTTGTCTTGACCTCTCTTTTGCCCTCTTTATTTTTTACCATATGTAATATTTATTTATAATCATATAATCTCCGACTTGGAAAACAATTTGAGGATAGATACTATAGAAATCTTCATCTTTGTATTACCAAGACATGGCACAGTACCTTGCAACTACTAGGTACTTTCTGTTTGTCTAATTTAATTATATTAATGAAAATTGATACTTATTTAACATTTTAAAAGTTGCAAAGTATTTTGTGCACATTACATATTTTGGTCTTCCTAACAACTCTCTGAGGTAAGTGTTATGAATACTGTTATCTCTATTTTAGAGATGAGGAAACTGAGGTTGACAGAGGTTAAGTGCCTTGTTCAGGGTCACATAAGAAGTGAATAACTGAGGCTGGTTTTGAATATAGGCCTTCCTAACTCCAAGTCCAGGGATCTACCTACTACATCATTCTTCCTCTATCATTGAACAATGGGCAACATGCTAATTTGATTTATTTCAAACTAGAAATGTTAAGTGCCTATTCCAATATATTGAGTGATAGTAGAGCCCTAGAAGAGTTAATTCGATTTCCAAAGGGACCTATATAGGAACTTAGGGATAGGAAGACTCTTGCTTAACAAATAATACTTTAGAAAATTCATCTTCATCCTATAATAGAGATGCTAATATGATAAACCTCAGTTATTAGCAATTCAAAATCAAAGACTCTCACAGTGAAACTTCCAGGAAAAGTCTATGAGAACCTTCTAATGCAGATCACACATGAGACACATACATATGGTTGGGATCGAGGATTGAAGGTGAACAGAAATTCCTCTATAGAAAGCCAGAATCCAAAGATAAATAGTTCCCAGAAAAAAAATGGATGACTTCTGGAGGTAATTAGTAAGTTTCATAAACTAGACTGGCCCAGAGTTCAGGCTCTTGAGATAAACCACAGATCCAAATGAAGTTTGCTTTCATTTGGCTCAAACATGTGAAACAAAGCCAAAGCTTCATATTTTCTCTAGCTGGTGAAGAAAGAAATATACTTCTACGGAGACCTCCCCTCCCTCCCTAAAAAAGTACTCTAGTTTTATGATGGAAAGTAGGAGTTATTTTTTACGTTAAAATGAAACATACTTCATTTCTTTTCTGGACTTATTTTATTACCTAAATCCTTGAAGAAATGGCCCAAGTTGAAATAAAAAGGCTGCTTCATCTCTGAGTTCCTAGGTTCTCATAGATGGAAAGAAAGGTAAATTTGACTTCAGAATACCAAAGTTCATACCTAAGTTCTGTTATTTACTAGCTATATGACCTTGGTACATCATTTTATCTCTTCTTTTGTAAAAGCAAGTGGTGAGATTAGATGATTTCTAAGTATCCCTCTCTTTCTAGTTCTATGATACCAGGATATTTTCTTCCTCTAAGAGAGATTCTTTCTTGTACTTGTTATGGGTTTTTAAAGATATAAAGCATGACTGGCTTCATTTGAAAAGGTAGTTGCTTATAAGTCATAAACTAAATTAACTGTATTTCCCCAAAATCATCTGTCTTCTAACCTCCAGGTATGCTTGACATAGAGAAAAGTTCCACCATTAAAGATGTCCAATATGGGTATTTTTCTCTCCATTGTACAGATGAGGAAACTTAAGAGTGGTTAAATACCTCCTGAAAATCACACAGTGGCTAAATGATAGAGACTGGATACAATACCATAAATAAATATGGATGGGAAGGAAGAAGGAATAAATTTCCTAGCATGAGGCAATGCTGAGGGAGGAGAAACTTGATTGAAAAGCTGTAGCGGCCCCATGAAGTAACTGAACATTTGGGGTGTGGAGGAAAGGAAAGATGAGAGGGTAAAGACAAAATTCATCTGTTTCACAATACAGTCCAGAACTTGTTATGTTGGGAAACTTAGTGACAGACATGTATATTATTTGTATTATGCATATATTTTTGGCATTTAATGAAGGGTTCAAAATCTTGGCTAAGTACGTGAATTCTTATCCACTTAATGACAATATGCAAGTAATTAAAGGAAATATTGAGATGCATATTTTTTCACTAATTAATGGGGCAATTTAGTAGAAGATTTTATTTTGCAATATCAATGAATTGCCCCATTTGCATACCTAACTTTGTATGTATTTGCAAGCAATACATGAAAGAGCATCACAGAATTTGTGGTTCATATACAACTGGACTAAGATACAATATCCAGATGGGCAGATTCAATCTACCAGTAAAATTAATCTCAGCCATTTCTTTCATTGAAATAAAAATAAATCCAGGGAAATTATGTTGTATTAAGTCACAAGTATACTTAAGTCACCCAAATCTTTGAATCTTTGCACATCTGACACACAGCACAGGATATTAAAGCTGTTATTTTAAAATCATGCAAGAGGAAAATATCTAAGAATTGAAAAAAGTTTAGGGAAAACAGGACAAATTCTGATGTAATGTGTTAGACATTAACAATAAAAATTTCTATTGAATATAAGTAGCTAAAGTAACAACTAAAGCACATTGAAGAATTTGAATTTAAAATCATATTCACTGACTTCACATGGATAGCTCTTTCCACTATGACTCGCCAACTTTTCACTTCCATTTTTTCCCCATATAATGACATAAACTAGCTTTGCTTTTCAGACATTTCAGAAATAACTTTCAGAAAGGTAACTATAATCAAGGCAGTGTGATATAGATGAAAGAGTTCATAGATTAGGTGACTAAAGACATGGATTTTGTTAAAGTAATAAGTGAACAAACAATAATAATGGGTAACAACATGAAATATCACATATAATATAGCTCTGTATACATGGTGCCTAGCATATCAATGTATATGAAAAAGTAGTTATTGAGCACTTACTGTACCCATTCCTATTAAAAACACTAGAAATAATAGGAATAAATGGAACTTTTTAAAAAACGATATGTAGTATCTATCTAAAACCAAGAGCAAGCATCACCTGTAGTAGGTATAGACTAGAAACCTTCCCAATAAGCTAAGGAATAAAACAAGGTGTAACCACTATTATTCAATATTGTATTAGAAATTCTAGCTATAGCAATAAGATAAGAAAAAGAAATTTGAAGACTAAAAATAGGTAATGTGGAAAAAAACTATCAGTCTTTGCAGATAACATGATAGTATACTTAGAGAATCCTAGAGAATCAACTAAAAATTAATTGAAACAATTAAGAACTTTAGCAAAATTGCTGGATATAAAATAAACCCACAAAATCATCAGCATTTCTATATGCCAGGAATGAAACCCATCACGAAGAGATAGAAAGACATAGCAACTCTGATCAAGAAAATACCTATCATTCCAAAGGACTCATGGAGAAACAAGCTATCTGCCTACAGATAGTCTCTTTCTCTCTCTCTCTCTCTCTCTCTCTCTCTCTCTCTCTCTCTCTCTGTCTTTCTCTCTCTCTCTCCACACACACACATATATACAACACACACACACACACATACACATAATGAGGAAATTGTTTTCCAAGAACACATCTGTGTATCTGTCTCTCTCTACATATACGTACACATATACACATATGCATGTATATATATTTCATAGGCTATGGTTTTTCCTGCTTTTTCGATGTGTGGAGGAGGCAGAGGGGGAGGCAGAGCATTTGTATTGAAAATAAAAGGAAACTTCAAAACTTGAAGAATATCAAATAGAAAATGTTGGTAATCAGTGTCACAAGTTGAAGGGTTGTAACAACAGTGCTGCTTGCAGACCAGCACACAGGGGGGCCGATAGCACAGGTTCTTTGATCTGCTTTTCTTGTTTTAATTTTTTGGAGGGGGGAAGGCAGGGCAATTGAGGTTAAGTGACTTGCCCAAGGTCACATAGCTATTAAGTGTGTCAAGTGCCTGAGACTGGATTCGAACTCAGGTCCTCCTGATTCCAGGGCAGGTGCTCTACTCACTGTGTCACCTAGTTGACCCCTTGATCTGCTTTTCTAAGGAAAGAAACTTTAAGGGGTTTACAATTTTAATTTAATTAAACATACATATATAATTCACTTAGTTCAAGGGGAAAAGCCAGCATCCTGAACTTCAGAGCAAATACAAACAGAAATTACAAGCATACACTGTACAAACAGAGTAAATAAATACAAACCAGTAGGCAGGCTTCTGTCTAATTATAGCAATACATACAGTTACCAGGAAGAGAAGCATCAACATCTGGGTTTTCAAATCCAGAAGGCTCTCTTCCAGTGAGTGTGAGCCCCAAACAAAATGCTAACCTCAGAGTATATATACACTTCTACAGGGTCAGAGTGCTTCACACCTCTTGAGGGCTTCATACCTCTCATAACATAATTAGCAAAAGGTTATGGGCCTTCCTACAAACAAAGGCAAGACTCAATCAAAGGTATTGGATTTCCTTGGTGCTGAGAAGCTGTTTAAAAGGAAAAAAAAAACAGTGAAAAGTCCCACTTTACTTGCTCTTTCAAGGGTTTTAATGATATTGAAAATGATAAGGATTAAGAAAAGGTTGTTAAATTAGGTAATTGAGAGATGAAAGTGTTAAAACCTTGAGGTCATGGTCTCTGCTCTGGGTATACTAGGAAGGTTGTTGAGAAGATTTTGTGTGTGTGTGTGTGTGTGTGTGTGTGTGTGTGTGTGTGTGTGTGGTGGGATATATTGGGAGGGTAATTTCTGTAGTAAGTGGAGATTTGATTGAAGATAAAAAAATTACCTTTTAAGCTGCTGCAAGGAATTGGTGGAATAATCATGACCTTCTTTGGTCCCGCCTTTGGAATGTGGGTGACAGATAACCAATTTGGCTCCTTTCACTCTCCACCCACCAGGGAGGACATACTTTATAGTCCTCAGCTGCACACATAAAAAGAATTTCTTTTTAATTATCAACTCTACACTGCTTTCTTCTCTTAAATTCCAAACCCCCTCATCATAGCACAGATTGTTCCTTACTAAGCCTCAGCCTTGAATGACTCTCACCATCCATTGCCTTCACTCCTACATGCTGCTTAATGAAGGTGAAGAAAAACACACAACCATTCTAACTGCATCAGCTACAAATTTGTAGTACATAGCCTCAACTGGGCAGTCACTGCTGTTAAGGCAGTCTTTCTATACCTTGCTCCACTCACTATCTGACTCTCCAGAATGGCTCTTTCAAATCTTTTCACCCCTCTTCAAATTTCCCATGGGTTCTCCTACTCTTCCCCTCTTAGCTAAGAACCTTGATTTATATTTTACAGGAAAAAATGAGATCATTCACTGAAAACTGCCTCTTTTCTTCATCTCACATCACTCATATTCTTTCTGCTACTTTCTCCTCCTTCAACCCTATCTCTTACAAAGCTATCTTACTCCTTTTTGAGGCTATCCCCTCTACCTGCACAAGTGATCCCATTCCATCTTGTTTTTTTTTCTGAATGATTCCCCTCCCCCCAGTGATCCTCCAACTCTGTTACTTATCTTCAGTCTCTCTCTATCTAATGGTTCATTCCTTACTATCTATATATGTCTCTCCCATCTTGACAAAAACAAAAACAAAAGAAATAAACAAAAACCTTTTGACTTGATTTTTCCCTCCCTGCTTGCTAACTATTCTGGTATATCTCTTTTGCCTCTCCTGGCTAAACTCCTAGAAAAGTCTTTATACAATAGGTGCATCCACATTTTTTCTTCTCTCTTCTTAACCCCTTATAATCTGGCTTCTGACCTCATCATTCCACTGAAATGGCCTGCTCCAAAGGTACTATTGATAGCTTACTTGCCAAATGCAATGACTTTTTCTTCAACCTCATTCTTATCAACCCCTCTGCAGCCTTTACCATTGTTGATCACCATCTCTTACTTGGTAATATCTTTTTTTTTCTAGATTTTCAAGACTCCACTCCTCCTGGTCCTTCACCTGTATACCAGAACACTTCTCGGTTTGCTGTGTTGGATCCTCATCCATATCATGCCTTCTAACTATAGGTTTCCCACAGAAATCTGTTCTTGGACCTCTCCTCCATTACTTCTATAATACTTCATTTGATGATCTCATCGCTTGCTTTGGATTTAATTGCCATCTCTATGCTGATAGTTCTCAAATCTATCTTTTCTGCCGTAATCTCTCTCCATTTCACATCTCTGTCTGCTTTCAAGCATCTCAAACTAGATATCCAACAGACATTTTAATCTCAAAACGTCCGAAACTGAACTCACTATCTTTTCCCTAAATTCTTCCCCATTTCTAACTTCCCTATTACTATGGAGGGCAATGCCATCCTCGCATTCCTTCAGACTCACAACCTAGATATCATCTGTAATTTTACTGTATCTCACTCCCCATATCCAATCTTTTACCAAGGCCTGTCTATTTTACCTTTGCATCATATACCAAATATGCTCCCTTCTCTGTTCTGACACTGCTTCCTCTCTGGTGCAGTGTTTGGATTGCTGCCTTAGCCTGCTGGTGGTTCTGCCTTTTTCAAATCTCTTTCTACTTCAATCAATCTTCCCTTCAGCCACCAAAGCTATTTTCCTAAAGTGAAGATCCCACCATTGTTAGCCCCTACTCAATAAAATCCAGTAGCTCCCTATTGACTCCAGGGTCAGATATAAAATCTTCTGGCTTTAGAAACCTTTTATAACCTGTTTCCTCTGTTCCTCACTTTTCCAGCTTTCTTATACCTTATTCCGCAACAAATATTCTTAGATTCAATAACAGTGGTATCCTGCCAGCACAATGAACAAAAACTCCATCTCTCGACTTTTGACGTTTAAGATTCTTAAGACTCAACTACTTTTAGTTCACGGGTCCTGACATGCAATAGAATTCTACTTAGTTAATGAAACTTTATTCCTTAGTGTGAAGTTTTCTCTGTCTGAGAGTCATAAATAAACACACATATATTGTATATATATAATATGTATTTACATGTTGCATGTGTATATTCATCATTGGTTAAATTACATACTTAATTATATATTATATATAATTATATAAATATGTAATTCTAATTCCTTCTTTCTTTTATTTCCAATTTATCCTATATATCGCTTGATGGCACATAGTTATCTGCATATTTCCTGTCCCATTAAATCATGAACTATTTGAGAGCAAGGAATTTCTTTTACTTTCCTTTGTATCTTTTTGGGCTTAGAAAAAGGCCTGACACATAGTAGACACTTACTAAATAAGTATTAGCTATTGACATATTTGTATATGTGAGTATGTATAGCTTGCAACTAAAAACTAAGTCAATATTCTTATATATACGCAGGTACCATATATGCACATAGATACACATGCATACCCGCAAGTGTGTATGTATGTATTATGTACATATGCATGTGCCCATAGTCACATGCAAACATATTTATATATTATTAACACATGTATATATGCAATGATTAGGTTTTTACTGTAGGCTCCAATCCTTACAAATTGCTTCATAGAATCATTGGGTACATCAGATGAAACCATGTGTAGGAGAGTATTTTGAGAGTGCTCAAGTACTTTGTAAATATCAAATGGGACAGAAAGAGATAAACATGAAATATTTGTAATTCTGCTTATATGAATCTAAACAATTTGAAATTCTGAAGCTGGGGAAAAACACTTTACAAATCATGGCTTTTTATAGGTGATAAAATCAAGTAGTCATCCTGTTTACTGGATAAGGGTATTCATTAGGTCTTTGAATGTACTCATCATAGCCTTTGGGCATTTTCACAAAGTAATCTTAACTTCTGTAGTCAGTACCACTTAAATTGCTTGTAGAGCTCTAGCTACTTGGAACATAAACAGAGCAGAAGACTAAGGATCCTGAGGCTGATAGTGTTTAATTTTATTTTATAGGTATAAGAGAAATCCTGGAAATGAGAACTTCAGAAGGCAGCGTGGGGTAGAAAAGATCACTTCAGAATCAAGAAGGATCCTTCCTAATCTCACCTTATCACTACCTCACTGTTTGATTTTGTGCAAATCATTTAATCTCACAGAGCCTTTCGTCTCTGGAAGAAAAGGTTTAGGTTAGATTTCTATGATTCTCCTCTCTGTGACAGTATGAAAGTGGGCTTAAAGACCAGACCGAGGGTGAAGTTTTGAAGGTATAATAAGGAGTCATTATTTGATCCCAAGATCTGAGTCACAGGCATGGATGAATGGGAAAAATAAAGCAAGAAAAACAACAGCTGTGACAGCAATAAGAACAACTTGAACCATTTCTGACTTGATTGCCTTGGTATATAACAGTTTTATGAATGAAAAGGATCCTTTAGGGAGTATTATAATTCTTCACCATATTTAAAATGAAAGGT
The DNA here is from genome assembly GCA_028646595.1 of Phalanger gymnotis. Lineage (NCBI taxonomy): Eukaryota > Metazoa > Chordata > Mammalia > Diprotodontia > Phalangeridae > Phalanger > Phalanger gymnotis. Next base: position 322,369,334 of record CM053623.1, on the reverse strand, counting down.
TATTGTACCTTGTCTAAAAGCTTTTCTACATCTATTGATATCATATGATTTTTATTGTTTCTATTATAATGTGGTCATCTTTGTTGTTTTCCTGTTATAGAGCCAGACTATCCTTCTTGGTATAAATCTGACCTGCTTGTAGTATATAATTTTTGTTATATTTTTGCTGTAGTGTCCTTGCTAATGTTTTATTTAAATTTTTGCATCAATATTCTCTAGGAATATTAGTCTGTTTTGACTCTCTTGTTTAGGTATAAAGACCACATTTGTATTGTAGATGATTTTTAATTTCCCTTTCCCTTTCCATTCTTCTTTAAAGATCATCAAAATTTAGCAAAATTATTCTAAGGCTCACTTCTGGAATGAATACCTGGGCTGAGCATGTGTCTTCTTGTATCAATCCTTCTGCTATCTTTATAAGGGTATAAAATGCTATGTTACTCCAGAAGGTCTTATAAGGAGTCATTATTTGATCCCAAGATCTGAGTCACAGGCATGGGGATCTGTAAGCTTTCAGTGCTCCCAAAGTTGTCTGCTTCATGGCAAAGTATGATCACTGCCCTCCTGTATGTAGTTCCTTCCTGAGTTTTATAAAATTATGACCTGGGACTGGCTTTGAGAAACACACACATAGACTTGTCCCTGATTGGAGACCTAGTAGACTACTGTTGGACTCAGCCACTATCAGCCAGGTGCAGAACTTTGATGGTTCATAGTGATAGAACTGCAGGCTTTCTTTTGATCTGAGAATCCTGTTTCTGACATTCTAGAGTAGAACTGAGATTCTGTTCCTCTTCTGAGTTCACAACCATAATGCTGCTACTTGCTTTTGAACTTGCTCCTTCCTTAGTTTTCATGGCTACTCCTGACCCTGGACTGCCATCCCTAGGTATAGGTTCCCTCTGAAGTTTGCCCTGGATCCATGACCTGATCTATGGTGTAATGAGTAACAGAGCTACTAATTGGCACTTGATTCTTTACACCGCAAATGGTTAAGCCTTCTTATTTGAGTCTGAGATGTCTTCTTTCCCTGATAAAGGTTTTGGTCTTCTTTCAATAGCTCTGCTGGATTACTCCGAAAGGTATGCTCCTGGCTATACCCTGAACCCAGTTTCCATAGGCCTTTCTATCTTTCTCCCTATGTCAACCTGGGCTTGGAAAATTGCTCACTGTGATTTTTTCTTGATTTTTTTATCCTTATTTGGTCTGATGTATGTTCTAGATCCTTTTGATAAAGCTGTGGGAACTTGGCTCCACTTCTTCCTCTTCCTCTTTCATTTTGGCTTGTGAAGCACTAAATTTCCATTGGAACATTAAAGAATATTAACCATTATTTTCCTTAAACTACTGGAAAAAGATTTAGGTTATGGAAAGATAACTTATGAATAGTATTTCTGTTGAAGCCAATGACATTTTGAAGAAACATACTTTCTTCCCTTATATTTATAAAAATGCAACAGTTAACCAACTTTCTGGGATAGCTTTATTATTTCCTCTCCTATATAAAGTAGCTCAAGGGTTCTACTTGGGATCCATGAACTTGTTTTTTTAAAAAAATTTTAATAAGTATTTCATTGCAAGTAGTTTCCTTTACACTCCTATACACTTTGACAGCAGATTCATAGGCTTTGCCGCACTGCCAAAGGAATCTATGACACAGAAGAAAAGATATCTCATCTACGTGATCATTGAAAGTTCCTTTTGACTTAATGCACTAAATGACAAAGGGGAAAAGTAATTCAATAACCTGATTTCTTCAAGTAAAACAGTTACTCCAGATTACCAAAATGGAGTAGCTGATCCCCAAGGGAATCATACTTATTTTTCTGAATTTGAAAGAAAATAAAAGTCTATCTTTTAGAAAGCATTTGAAAAGTGAAAAGTAGAAAGCGGCATATTCTTTCTTTGACTTATGTTAACATCATAGTTCCTTCGTAAGTTCTTCAAATTTTTGCAGATTTTCTTATGTGTCTTGGTTTGTCCTAACTTCCTTTTTCCTAGGAAGAATCCATTTGTCCTCAGACACTTGCAAAAATAATAACAACAGCAATGATGATTACAACATAACACATTCACAAATGCACACAAAGCAACAAAACCCTACAATTCATTGATCACAATGATGAAATGAGTAAAAATCAGATATATGGAATTTGTTTTTATAAGCATATTCTTCTACTCCATCTTCCACCCCCATTCCCTAGTTGTTTCTAGTTGAGTGCTATCACACATACTTGCTTTGTTACCTAGTTGAGGTGTTCTGTATCAGTACAATTTTCATCATGAACCAATAAGCTTATGGAATTTTATATTACATTTCAAGGTATTTTACTAACCACAAATGGTGATCACTTGCATTGTGACTTCTGGAAATTCCTAGACTTCTTTTCATCACTTACAAAAGGAATGTGTATAACTTTCTATGTGGCAAAGATTAAAATATCTCTGGTATTATAATACTAGCTTTCATTTAAATAATGTTCTATGGTTATAAAGCACTTTGTATACATGATAAATTGTTATATGTGGGATATCTAATTTCCCTTCTTGGTGGTATATTTTAGATAAAGTTGATGAGAAAAGAACTAATAAGTCACATTTAGTTAATAAAGTTCATAAGATTAAAATATAAGAGGTTACTTACTGAATGGGTCTAGGTTAAGTGAGTTTTCACTCACCTACCAATCAGAAAAGCTCAGCCCCAGACCTGAGTCAAAGGCTAAACTTGGATGGAATACCTCCCCCAGGATATTGGCAATAGGTATCTCTAAATCCATGGTGGAGAGTTATTGTTCTTTCCAGCAAAAAGGAGGTTAAATTGGAGAATTTAGTATCATTTTGTGATTACTATCTAGCATAATATTAGATGTGTTAGTTGGCTTCCTTTAAGTCCCAACTGAAATCTTTTCTATGGGAAGGCTTCCCTAAACTCTCTTAATCCTAGTGATTTTCCTCTTTTAATTATTTCCCATTTATCCTGCACATAGCTTGCTTTACCTATTGTTTCCCCCATGAAATTGTAAGCTTCTTGAGGGAAGGGACTGTCCTTTGCTTCTTTTTGTATCCCCAGCAGTTAACAAGATGCCTGGCATATAGTAGGCACTTAGTAAAGGTTTATTGATTTATTGATTGACATGAGTGTGGCAAAAAAAAAGAAATTAAGGGAATAACTAAAGGTGAATAAAATGTTGAAATGTCTCTATTTGAAGATGAAACAATCATTTATTTATGAAACTAAAGACTCTATCAAAAATTAATGGAAATAATCAATAGCCTTAGCAAAATAGCAGAATATAAGATAAGCCCAACAACCATCAGCATTCCCAGTCATCATTACAAGTAAGAACAACAATGGCAAGCAGAAGAAACTGACAGATAAGAAGATAACATTTATAGTAATTATAAAAATAAATATTGGTTGTTGAATGATCAAGCCAAGTACAAGATCTGTTTAAAGATTATTAATGAATTTTGCAGGACTTGGTCCATGAAAAAAAGATTCTGTGTGTGTGTGTGTGTGTGTGTGTGTGTGTGTGTGTGTGTGTGTGTGCAAGCATGGCATGTGTATAATGGTCAGACAAGTGGGAGTTCAATGTTTATGGTTGGATCAAGACATTATATAATAGGTGGGTGGTAAACCTAAAGCACAGGTTGAGTTGTTCCAGGCAGATCTTAAAAGACTACAAGTTGCATAGGTTAGTTCAGTTCCAATAGCAATGAAATCCCAGGTCAAGTCTGCCCCACAATACATAAATTGGCATTAAAGTTCAAAAGACAGCCTTTGCTACTATAATTTCCAAGAAGGAAAAAAAAAACCATTACCCATAGAAATGGAGGAATCTGGGGAGGTTTCCTGGAGGAGGTGATATTTCAGTTAAGCTTTAAATGAGGTGTAGGTGTTCCTTGTCACTCTCCTCTCCTGCTCGCTTGCTTCTGAATAGAGCTGAAGAAAACCATATAATCCAGTTGATTAGATGGGCTTCACTTTTGTCTTATGTAATCACAATGGGCCCTTACTGACACAAGGCAATCCTTGTATTCTTTCTTAAAGGATTTTTCCCTGCCCCCATTTTCCCTAGAGGCTGTTTCAAACTTAACTTTCTTCTCCAACCTCCTATACCACTTCCTATCCATCCCTGCCATCCTCTCTTCAACTAAGAAGCTGGATTCATACTTCATCGAGAAAATATTGGCTGCTTGCCTTGGGCTTTCTATTATGTTCTTCTCAAAATTCTTTGGCATCACCTCTCTACTCCCCTTCTCTGTCCTTTTACTCCAGTTTCTGAAGAAGAGATGGCCCTTCCCACTAAAGCCAAACCCACAAGTAACCTTGATCTGATCCCTTCTCGGCTCCTCTGAAAGCTTGGCCTGGACAATCACATTCTCTTCTTGTTGGCCTCTCTATCTGCTACTTCCTTGCTCACTCTCTACACCTATGACTTCATCTTATCTATTAAAAAAAAAACAAACCAAAAAACCTTCAATTGACTCTTTTATTATCCTAAATTGTAATCCCCTTCCCTTTCATAAACTGTTTTTTTTAAAGCTATTTACTGGAAAATGCTATCTACGTCCAGAAAAAGAATTATGGAGTCTGAATGCAGATAGAAGCATAATATTTTCTTTTTTATCTTGTGTTTTTTTTCTTTTGTCTTGATTCTTCTTTCACAACATGACTTACATGGAAATATGTTTAATATGATCATACATGTATAGCCTATATCAGATTGAATTCCATATTGGGGAGGGGGGAAGGAAGGTGGGAGTGAAGTTTAGAACTTAAAATCTTATAAAAGGGTGAAAACTAAATATATATATATACATGTATATATACATTATATATATACACATTATATATATCTACATATATATATACATTAAAAAGCTAGTTATCCTAATTGCCTTGGTTTCTTTTACTCAATGCTTAGTCCTTTGTAGGCTAGATTTTAGTCTTATCTTTCAACCAAAACTGCTGTCTTCCAAGTAACCAAAGGTCTGATTACTGGATATTTTCTCAATCTTTGTTGCTTTTTTTTAAAAAAATTCCCTCAATTATTACACACTGTTGATCACTATCTCCTCATAGATTCACTTTCCTTTTCATGATACTATTCTTTCTTGGTTGTACTCCTACCTGGTATCTTTTCTTTTTCTAACTTTGTCTCCACCTGTCTCTCAGTGCCTGCCTGTCAATCTCTCTATCTTTTTCCTGGATCTCATCAACTCCTGGGTTTAATTATCAGTTGATGACTCCTAGATCTATATAATTAGTATACATATGTAATCCAATCCCTATTCTATCTCCTGAATTCCACTACTGCATAAATGACTTCCTATTAATTTTTTCAAATGAAAAATAACTCATTATTGGTAATTGTCATTGCATCACTAACTTTGTATCATATATATTCACATATTTGGGGAAGATGATTCTATATATAATCAGTTTACACGTTTCTTGGCACTCCTTTTCAGGAAAGGGAGAAATCAGGGATGAAGTGTGAGAGCATAGTGAAGGAGGGAATAGACATTTGCAAAACAAACTTCATCTCTAGAGGGAAGAATATAAAGGTGGTAGTGTTAAAAGGAAATAAAGAAAGCATGTGGACCAATTACTGGTGTCTAAAGGAAGATAAAGAGAAAAAAAGAGTGAGGGGAGAGGAGGTGAAGTCATTGAGAGTAGATGGCTTCCTCCAGGACTATGGCCATGAAAAAAAAAAAAGATATTGTGTGGTGTGTGTGTGTGTGTGTGTGTGTGTGTGTGTGATGGTCAGACAAGTTAGAGGCTTTTTTTCTAGGAAGGAAGAGAGGAAGAGATATGGGTATGTTTATAGATATCAAGAAGGGTCATTTATTCATTCACAAAAAGTGAAGGAGGAGATAGTGAGGGAAGATGGCTCAGTGATC
>CM053623.1:322339412-322362927 GCA_028646595.1 Phalanger gymnotis | reverse complement strand
GCCAGTCACTGCTTCCCAACTGCCATCTTGGCTCCGCCCCCCCAACTTTAGTATTTTAGTTATGTTTATGACAATGGACCTTTGAGGCTATGACTTATCCCTATACTTTGAAATGTTTTGGTGGGACTCTTAGTAATTCTTATGTAGGCCTGTATTCAGAACAATGAAAGGTGCCTCATAGTTGCTGATATCATTTGAAGAATAAAATTTCATTTGCAGAATTTCTCATTTTAAAAAGTTAATGAAAATATACAGGTATAGCTATAGAGTGATAAACCTGTGTGAATATTTTGTAGACTGGAATCACTTGTTTTTGCATTGACCATAGTGTTAAAGAAGTCTCTGATTTCATTTTCATTGAACACTTCTCTGAATTTGAGGACACTTACTTTCTTAGGCTATGATTAAAGAAAGTATGTCTAGTAGCTCCAGATCACAAAATAAAGTTCTTTGGTATCATACACGTTATACTATTATTCTGTGCTCTGGATGGAAAAAATTTAATTTCAGTAAACTGCTAATTAAAATACATTTCCTTCAATTATGATTGGAGGTAACAGAAATTAGACAATTCTAATTCCACGGGCTTTACTAGATTGACAAAGGAATTCATCACATGCATATAAACACATGAATACCCACAAACATCAAGAACCCTATTAGTGGGGGGAAGGATTATGTGCCTAATTTGTATTGGAGAATAATATAATCACTTCTGATTTTTTGATAGGATTAAATTTTAATTTTTTTTTGGGGGGAGGAAATATCTGAACCTGTGATTTTATTGATAGAGGTAATTTCCAGTAAGGAAACTCCCCCTACCAATGCAGATCAGCAACTATTCTTCTACTTAACTTCTCAGAGAAATGCCTGGGGCACAGAGAAGTTTAAACGACTTGCCCAGGCTCATACAGCAGCTATGTGTCAGAGGCAGAATTTGAACCCAGGTCTTCCTGTCTCCAGGGCTGGCTTTCTATCCATCACACTATGCTGCCTGTCATCCTGTAAAATAGTGTAATAAACAGATGATTAAATATTTAATGAAATGTAAACCCTTTATAATTGTATTCTGTAAATTTGATAGTGAGATTCCTTTGGACTTTTGGGTGAATTGCTAAAACTAGTGATTTGTTGTATCAGTAAAGAAAAACAGAGCAAATGAAATTTTAAAATTTTACTTTCAATAACTTTTTGAAAAGGCTGTAAACTGGGAAAATATTAAAAGCCCTCCACAAAAATTGCATGGGTCACCTAAATTCAAGCCTATAATATTAATGTTGGTCTTGATGTAAATCATGTATGTTTACCAAATCCTTGCTTTTAAAAGACATGTGCATAATCATCTTGATGTGAAAAAAGAAAATATTTTTTCAATGTTTTCATTTTTTTCTTGTATCCCATTTGTCTCACAATGACCTTAAACATTTGGCAGGGCAGGTAATGGTCTCCTCATTTTACAGGTGTTGATCTTGAATCCCAGAGATTTTAAGTGATTTTTCCTAAAAGTCACACAACTGGTAAATACTAGAGCTGAATCTGGAACTACATGCCAGTCTTCTGACTCTTGCTTTAATGCCCTTTCTGTCGCATTGCCTGTTCTATTTGAGCTCATCCTCTGAAACAAGAATTCTATCACTTCAGGCAAGACCCATTGGCATAATACTCCATCTTTTTCAACAAAGATTGTAAAAAACATATTGGTTTAATTATGATGTATAGGAATTATTTGACTTTGTGACTTTGAGTTTATTTGCCTTAAGTAAGCTCAAACTATTTATAACATTGAAAGATGGCAGATGTTGACTTTGCCTTGGGATTTCAGACAACCTTAAATTAACAATTGAACAGTTCAGGATTAAAAATATAGACCATCCATCTAATATTTTTACTTTTTTGAATAATTGTCTTTTTTGGTAAGTTTTACTTAGAAAAGGAAGAAGACCAAATGTAGCTGGGATCTATTCATTCAACCTTCTATATTATATGTTATAAGCCCAGTGACTCTTTTCTAGAATGCTGTCTGCAGTGTTTAGATGTAGTCACAATGACCCAGTTGCGGAACTATAAAATATATCCTTACTTCAGTTAAAGTCACCATAACACTTCAAGTTTTTTTTCCAGACCTGTGGACTGTTACCTCCATCTTGGCAACCCTCTTTTACCCAGTTTTGGAATAGCTCTAGCTTTAGTATTGTATTTGCTTAAAATTTTAATTTTATTTTCTATGTATGCGAGGAAAAGGTACAACTCTCATATACTTTTTAAGGTCTTCTAAAATTACAACTGATGAAGAGCTTTCCAAATTAATTTTAAAATCTATAATTATCAGATTCCTCATTTTAATTCTTGAAGACTTTTCATATAACCTATCTTAGTAGTTTTAAAAGCGGGATAAAACATTGTGCTTCTTGTCATTTTAATAATTAATAGCTTCCATTCCTGTAGTACTTTGAGGTTTGCAAAGTGATTTCTTTAACCTTTAAGGTAGGTAGTTTAAGTGTTAGCTTGTGTATTTTACCCATTAGAAAACAGACAATTAGAAAGACAGGTAATCTACCTTTGTTCACCTCACTTCTCTATTCAAGAACTTTCAGCAATATTCTCCTTCCTCCACTCCCCACACCATCCCAAACAGTAACTACTATCTAAAGTCCAAAGAATCATTTCAGGCCCTCTTTAGCTGCATCCCTATATAACTTTCTATCTTTTTATCACAGAACTCTTTATGTAACCCTGTGGATCAACTAAACTGGACAACTCACTGCTTCCTAGACTCCTTCCAAACTTTGTTATGTGCCTACACTTGAAACGTTTTTTTTTTCCTAGTCGTTTCTACCGATTGAAACTCTATACATTTTGCCAAACTCATTTCTAATTCCAGCTGCCAACCCTACCTTTGTGTCTCTCCTCTTTCCTCTGTCCCTAAGACCTAAGTTCTTTGATGATTGTGGCTTTCAATTTATATATTACTGTGTACCTGTGATGGATTATTAACATCATATCTAGTGTTGAAGTTAAGTACATATATTGTTTTTTCTTCCTACTAGGGTACAAACTCCTCAAGAGCAGGTATGATGTCCTATTTAGTCTTTATAGATTCATCACTACAGTATATTGTCAATTGCATACATGCAATGAATATCGATTAAATTGAAAGAAGCAATGGTTAAGTAATGCCATATACAATCAATTCTAATATCTTATATAATTTACAAAAATTGAGGTGAGACAAAAATCAAAAGAGCATAATTTTCTTAAAAATCTACTGTTAATTCTCCTGGTTTAAGCTGAAAAAAGTAAGTAATCTTTTATTTTCCTGGTTACTGATTAATTCCATGAGTAATAAGCTAAGTAACATTTACTTGTAATGTGACATACTGTATTTTGGCAATTTAAAAATCCTTATGGATTTTACATAGCTTTGTAAAATGTATGCCTCTTCATTTATGCTATATTCTCATGTGGAATAGCTATTAAGTGTTTCCTACCCAGTTGTAGCACTGAAGAATACTATCAGAGAAAGCTTCTGGCAAAAGTGGATTCTGATAAAATGGTATTCTACTTCTCTGAGAAGTATCATGACATAGTTAAAAAAACAACTGAACTTGGGTTCCAGTTCCAGTTTAGTTACACCTGAGATTTTATGATTGTACACAAGTCATTTATTGATTTAGAAACTGTTTTCTTCCTGCAAAATTATGACTTTCTCTACTTTATGGGATAGGTCTGAGGAAGGATACTTTAAACTCTAAAATAGAACATAAATGGTAGTTTTTATTATTATTAGGGAAAACCATTGGAGGGTTGGATCTAGAAAGGACCTTAAAGACCATCTCCTTCAACCATATCAATTTACAAATGGAGAAACTAAAAGTTCTAGAGGTAAAATGACTTGCCTAGGGTCACACAGAAATGACATTCAAACCTTGTTCCTCTGATTCCAATTCCCATGCTTTGTCCTTTGTGCTAAACTATAAACACTCATGCTAACTTAATGAAATGCATTTTCTATCATTAAGTTAAAGTCTAGAAGATACGATACCTTTGTTGCCTTAAGTAGAGGCAGCTTGGGAGTGTAATTAGTGCACAGAGTGCTGGGCCTAGAGTCAGGAAGATCTGCATTCAAATGCAACCTGAGATACTTAATAGCTGTGTGACCTGAGCAAGTCACTTAACAATTGTTTACCTCTGTTTTCTCATTTGTAACATGAGAATAATAGTGTCTACCTCTTAGGGTTCTTTTGAAGATCAAATGAGATAATATTTTTTTAAAAAAGCACTAAGCACAGTGCCTTGCAAAAAGTTGAGGGGAAACATTAGGCACTATGTTAATAGTACGCATTCTAGGCACTATATAAATGCTTATTCCCTTCCTTCCCTTCCCCTTCCTCCAATCTCCAGAGGGATTGCTAGCTCATGAACTGAGGGCCTAGTCCTGCTAATGTTTAAATTGCTCCATAGTAGATGTTGAAACTTTAGCTTGGGAGTATTCCATCTTCCATTTTCATCTATGTTCAATGCATGACATATGTCCTTAGACGGCTCTAGAGAAGTATTGCTTCTGTACTAATATACTATAATGTTGGCATATTTTAACCTTGCCTTTCCTGTCTGTACTATGTTCAAAATGTTTTTGGAAGGGGAAGAGAGACAATGGAAATGGGAGAGAAAGAGAGAGCGAGAGCAAGAGCGAGAGAGAGAGAGAGAGAAAGCGAGACAGAGACAGAGAGAGACAGAGAGAGAGAGAGAGAGAGAGAGAGAGAGAGAGAGAGAGAGAGAGAGAGAAAGGCAGAGGCACAAAGAGAGAGAGAGACAGAAAGAGACACAGAGAGTTATTCTTCATTTTGTTTTTTTTACCCACTGTTATAGGGATAGACTCCATTCTTATTTAAGCTTTGCCATAAATGCAGCATGTACAATAGAAAAGGCACATAAAATATTTTTATTTGTACCAATTGTTCTGCTTGATCATCTTCCCATGTAGGTGTGTAAACAGTTTGCCCTTGTTGAATGACATGTTTGTTTGTTTTCCTTTCCTGTTTACCTTTTTATGCCTCTCTTGAGTCTCGTATTTGAAAATCAAGTTTTCTTTTGAGTTCTGGTCTTTTCATCAAGAAAATCTGGAAGTGCCCTATTTCGTTGTATGTCCATTTCTTCCCCTGAAACATTATGCTCAGTTTTACTGGGTAGTTGATCCTTGGTTGTAATCTAAGTTCCTTTGCCTTATGCAGTACCATATTCCAAGCCCTCCTATCTTTTAATGTAGAAGCTGCAAAGTCCTACACAATCCTTACTGCAGTTCCATGATATCTGAATTGTTTTGCTTTGGCTCCTTGCAGTATTATCTCCTTCATCTGATAATCCTGGAATTTGGCTATTGTATTCCTTGGCATTTTCAATCTGAGATCTCTTTCAGGAAGTGATCAGTGGATTCTTTCAGTGACTATTTTACCATCTGGTTCTAGGACCTCAGGGCAATTTCCCATGATAATTTCTTGAAAGATGCTGACCAGGTTCTTTTTTTGATATTGACTTTCAGGTAGACCATTATTTCTTGAATTATCTCTCTTGAATATATTTTCCAGGTCTGTTGTTTTTCCAATGAAGTATTTTATGTTTTCTTCTATTTTTTTTTATTCTTTTGATTTTGTTTGACTGATTCTTGATGTCTCATAGAGTCATTAGCTTCTACTTGCCCAATTCTAATTTTTAACAAATTGTTTTCTTCAGTTAGCTTTTCTGCCTCCTTTTACATTTTACTTTTTAAAGAGTTGTTTTCTTCAGTGTACTTTTTCCCCATTTTGCTAATTGTATTTTTAAAAGCATTGTTCAATTTTTCTTCCACCTATCTCATTTGACTTTTAAAATCCTTATTCGGCTCTTCTAAGAAGTCTTTTTGGGCCTGAGTGCAGTTCATATTCCCCTTTGAGATTTTAGATGTGGGTATATTGACAATGTTGTCCTGTCCTGAATTTGTGTTTTGATCTTCCATGTCACCAAGATACCTCTCTATGGTCCTTGTTTTTCTTTGTTGTTTTTGTTTATATTCTTTGCCTTTTTTCTCACTTTTAAATTTTATCTCTGCTTCTGGGACCCAGGGGGCACTGTACCAGACTTTTGTGCTAGGGGCTAGGAATCTGATTACTGATTTTGTGTCCTGGGGCCTCATTTGCTGGCAGCTGGATGTTGTAGTGGTCTGGTAGTTTGCCAGGTGTTGAGCTGGAGCCCATGGTGGTAGCTGGTGTGTGCTTGGTGTTGGTACTTGCTTGCTCCTCCATCCTGGGGCTCAGGATCTCCCATTGGTCTACTGAGGTGGCGCTGGCTTGCTGGGACGCCTCCTGTCCTGCACTAGTCTCCTTCAGCCATAGCAAAGGGGACCTTTCCGGTTAATCCCACTAGCCTCCTGAGTTAAAAGACTGCTGTATCTTGTCTTTCTTCTGGCTCCACTTTTCCAGGATTTTTTTTCCTGGGGCAATATTCTCTGGGTTTTTAAAGGTCTGTGAGGGAGGGTGAGGACAACTTATGGCTTACTCCACCATATTGGCTCCCAGAAGTTGAATTGTTCTGCTTAATCAGTGGAGTTAATGATCTTTCCTTTTTTTGTGAGACTGTATCGAGCATCCATATTGAAAAACGTTTTATCTTCTCTTCTAAATGAATTATAGTATACCCCTTTTAATAGGTACATTATAACAATATTTTGACTGCAGGTGACTCTGAATTTCTGTCATAAAGTACCACAAGAATACTAAGACTGCCTGTAAAGAATATACACTTCCTAAAATTTATTACAGGCGATGTCCTTCTGTGCCAGATTTCTAAGAGTTTTTGACATAAAGTAGAAGCATGCATTGACTTGAATTTAATTTCATCTTCTTACTGATTGCCTGACATATTCAGGTACAGTGTAGACTAATCAAAATATCAATAGCTTATACTGTGAGGAGGATAATTCATACTACAGGTATTTGTCATTTTGTTGGCATGGTTATTTTTTCACTGTCACAAATTACAATTCTACTTCTTAACAGACAGTCTTGGAAGTTTCTATGGTTGAAAAATTCATCACCCTGCAGCAAAGGTTCTTAACCATTTTTGTTTATATTGTGGACCCTTTTGACAGTCTGGTGAAACCTTTGGACCCCTTCAAGAATAAGGTTTTTAAATATATAAAATAAAATACAAAGGATTACCAATTGTATTGAAATACAAGGAAACCAGTTATACTGAGTAACAGTAATGGTTAGCTGGTCCAAACTTAGCTAAGTACAGACCAATTTACCACAGATAGCATTATCATCCGTCTTTGGGTTCATATTCAAAGCTTTTCCAGCCTGGGGAGAATTACCACAATTTCCATTGTACTGGTTTGCCTTTCAGGAAGTCAGGATCTTCTCTATAACCCAATAAAGCAAAAGAAAATTATAATGAAAATATAACTACTTTTGCTGTTTTAACCTTATTGAGTCCTTTATTATTTCTCTCCCATGTTTACCTTTTTATGCTTCTTTTAAGTCTTGTATTGGAAAGTCAAATTTTCTATTATGCTTCTTTCTTTTCATACTTGAAGTTTTCTATTTCAGTAAATATCCATTTTTCCCCTTGAAGAATTATATTCTGTTTTGCTGAGTAGGTTGTTCTTGGTAGTAATCCTAGTTCCTTTACCTTCCTAGCATTCTTCCATTTTAATGTGGTCGCTGCTAATTCTTGTGTAGCTCCACAGTATTTGACTAGTTTCCTTCTGGCTGCTTGAAGTATTTTCTCTTTGACCTGGGAGCTCTGGAATTTGGCTCTGTTCCTAGAAGTTTTCATTTTAGGATCTCTTTCATATGGTGATTGTTTGATTTTTTAAATGTCTACTTTACCCTTTCATTTGAGGATATCAGGGAAGTTTTCCTTGATAATTTCTTGAAATGTGATGTCTAGGATCTTTCTTTGCTCATGGATTTCAGGTAGCCCCAAAATTCTTAAATTAACTCTCCTCAATCTATTTTCCAGGTCAGTTGTTTTTCCAATGAGATATTTCATATTTTCTTCTATTTTTTCATTCTTTGATTTTGTTTTATTATTTTGTGATGTCTCATTAGCTTCTATTTGCCCAATTATAAGTTTGGAGCAATTGTTATTATTATTATCTTAGTGTGCTTTTGTACTTCTTTTGCCATTCAGCCAATTCTATTTTTAAGGTGTTATTTTCTTTATTTTTTTTGGTTCCTCCTTTACCAACTTATCTATTTGTAATTTTCTTCCTTTGCTCTTACTTATTTATTTCTTCTTCTACCACTCTGATTTGATTTTGCAAACAATTTTTAGCTCTTCCAGGAATTCTTGTTGGACTTCTGTCCAATTTACATTTTTTTTGAGACTTTGGTAGTACCTCCATTGATGTCGTTTTCTGAGATTATGTCTTGATCTTCCCTGACACCATTATAGTTTTTTTTTAGTTAGGTTCTTTTGTTGTTGTTGTTATTTGCTCATTTTCTACCCTATTTCTTGACTTTGAACTTTGTATTAAAGTTGGGCTCTGTTACTGGGATTGAGGGACATTGTCCTAAGCTTCAGGATTTTTTTACACCGCTGTTTTCAGTTCTAGTTATGGAGTTTTGGAAGTTTTGTTTTTTTTTTTATATACATCTAAGGTTGTATGATCTGAGGAGATTTGTGGTCACTGCTCTTTTAGTCTACATTCTAGTCCTTCCCTAGGAGGGGCCCCTGATCCTTTGGCACTGGAAGCAAAAATGCTCCTCAGGTATGTTGTTCCCTCATGACCAAAAATGCTCCTCTCTGTCTTTGAACTCTAAGCAGGAAGTGGGGATAGAGAATGGAGTTGCTAAGCAGCATCTGACCTTGTGCCCAGTGCTGGCACAATGGGCCTTCATAATCTTTTTCTGACTATTTGCCTGATCCCTTTACTATCTCTGGTTGGAGATCTCCCAAAGCTGCGGCTGATACTATGGCCACCACAAGATGTTTCCTCCACATGGGCTCTGGCACAGTTCTCATGTGTCATAGGCTTCTCCTTCAGACTTCTTAAGTTGTCTTGGGCTAGAAGTATGTGTCACCCTGACCTTTTGTTGGCTCTGCTGCTTCTGAATTTGATTTGAGGCATTATTTTTAAGTTGTCTAGAAAGGAATATATATAGAGCTTGGTGGTAATGCTTCTGCCACTCTGCCATCTTGGCTGCACCTCTGCCTTTCTTGTTTTATGTTAAATGTGGAGTCTAATTAAGAAAAAAAAGAGCTGTATAGAATTTGTACTTTTAAATGAATTATGTAATATCTGGTGACAATGTCATTCTTGTCTTGTGTAAGTTCCATTTTCTGGGTTGTGGAACATTTATTTTTTGCTATTGAATATCTATAGATTCAATTCAATTCAACTTAACAAGTATTTATTAAGCACTTACTAGGCATGAGGCCCTCTGCTAGATTCTGGGAATACCAAGTGAAAAATGGTATAGTCTCTACCTTTAGCGATTTTGTGATCTAATAGGTATATGGTATGTTAACCAAAGTTCAGGGGACCCCTTAGTATTCATTAACACATATATACAAAACAGTGGGGGATGCTAGAACAAGTATAAAGAGCTCTAAGAAAATTTAAGGAGGTATGTATGTGCATGATATATGTGTGATGTGTGTGTGTGCGTATGCATGATATTCAGGGACCAGGGAAGGATTGAAGAAAAATATGGTACCTGAACTGAGGCTTGAATGAAGATAACTTTTTAATGTCAAATTTCATACATGAAATAAATTAGTTTACCCATATATATCATTGGTTTTAGAGCTAGAAGAGAGCCTATACCACTGAATCAAACTCTCTCATTTCACAGATGAGCAAACTGTAGTGCATAGTGGCCCATAGACTTGCCCAAGATGACACAAGTAGAAAATGGCAGGCCTAGCATTTGAACCAAGCTATTCTGACTCCAAATATCACATATTTTTCTGTAGCACTGTATGTCACTGATACTTTGGAGGCAATGATTTCTATAATGTAGCAAAGTGGAGAGTAGAACTTGCAAAAGACCATGAAATTTAATTTTAATTTAACTACCTAAAATAAGTGTGCTACTTCTACTTTGCATAGCATTGATTCCTGCAGAATTATTTTTGTAAATAAATTACTTCATAAAATATATTATTCAAATTCAGGCTCATCAAAATCCATAAGTGGATGATATAAATATGGAATCATATTTCAGGAGTATCATTTAAGACAACAGTAACAAATTGATTAAAATCAGTAATTGAATATGTTGGATAAATTGACCTAGTGCTGTTCATCTTGAAGGAAAGATGGATATACCTGAACCTCACATGCATTCTTGAAAACAGACTATTCACATGTCTGAAGATTTCACATCACACTAGGCAAATGTTAATCTCAACAGCAGAGGCCTTGTGGAATTCTTTGTATTGAAATATACCTGTCAATGAATGGAACAAGTGGCATACCAGGCATGTTAATCCAGCTATCTTGCTACACTCTGTAACAGCTTTCTCTGTGTTGTTATTTAAATGTTTGCCATTTGCCTTGAACATCTGTTCATAATTTGTTCTTAATTGAAATGGTATAGAGAGTTTGAGTTTGTCAAACTTCTAATTGTTTACCATGTATTTTTGTGAGACCACACAGTTTACCAGTACTTTCAACAATCTAAAAGATATTACCTTAAAATAGGCTACTCTCCCTCTGGGTATTACCAAATGTTGCTACAAAAGACCCTCTCTATTTTTTTAATTTAAAAATGTTTATTAATTTTTTTACCATTCATTTCAAAAATGATTAGTTCTAAATTCTCTCCCTCCCTCCTCCAGACCGTTCTCTACCCACAGAGAAGGCAAACAGTAGGATACCAATTATACATGTGAAAGCATATTTCCATATTAGCAAAAAGCTCATCTCTTCTATACCAATGTTCTCTCAGTAATGTTATATAGATTCAGATCATGCAATGTTATGTTTTTGGAAGGATCAAAATTTAAAAGAATTCGAGGGATGTAAGTATGCTCTAGCATTATACCAACATTGGCTTGTTTACAAGAGGAAACATAAAATGCATTATTGAATATATGTTATATCTCTGTATCTATCTATATATGTCTATACACACATACACACATATACATACAAACATACACACACATATAAACATCGACATACACACAGATATGTATGGAATAGTCATATAGGAATGAGAGACCACAGATAACCGGTCCAAATGCCATATTAATACCCCTGAGATATTTAAAATATCAGAGGATGCCTTTGCCTTTTAGGTAGTTGGGTCAATATTTCTTAGAATATTTGGAAAGAATAGAAAGATTATTCAAACATTGATGGTGGGAATGTCCTAGATCCATCAAAGTGTATGTTAGATTTAGCATGTCTCAAATCATAGCCACTTAAATAATGGAATATTTAATTGATTTGGTTTATTCAGTCACTTATATTTCTACTCTTTCTGATGACTTAAATTGTTATCTGGGTTTCTTCAACATAGTATGCTATTACATAAAATATATGTTATTCCTAAAGAACAATTGCTAAGAAATGGCATTGTTTGTCACACACTCTTTTTAATAGATGTCATATGAGCATCTACCAACTTGCTTAAAGATATTCATGTCAAGTCTGATTTTCTAATATAGTTTCTAAATCCAAATTCAACTCTTCTCATAAGCATGCAGTATTTGCTTTATCCATAAGATTACAGGATGATAGAGTTAAAACTGGAAAGGAATAATAGTAATAACGATAATAAGAAGAATAGTAATATTTACGTAGTACTTTAAGGTTTGCAAAATGTTTTGGTTGTGTTTTGTGATTAGATTTCCACATTAACTGCAAAGTACCTGCTATTATCATCTCCCTCTGATAGATGAGGAAACTAAGTCTGAGAAAAGTTAAATGCCTTGCCCAGGGTCACATAAGTGTCTGAAACAGGACTCGAACTCACTTCTTCTACCTACAGTGGTTCCCTACATTTTTTTTGTTCTTTAAACCCTTTCTAACACTACTACTACCACTACCACCACCACCTAATATTCTGTGAATATCCAAGCTAATTTAATATTCTACTCATTATATTCTTCAATTATTTACTACTTAAAGAAAATTTTAGCATAAACTCCTAAATAGGACCCGCTATTAATCCAATGCCCATTGTACACATGGACAAACTGAGGCCTAGATAGGTTAAATTGCTTGCCCAGGATAATTTTTGTAGCAAGTGGAAAGTCTGGGATTGAAACCGAGGTGCTCTAACTCTATTTCCTGGAGTACTTTCCTTGCTACCACGCCTCAATATTTCTACTAGGTATTATTATTCCATCCTTAACTATTTACTGAAATTTGATGGCACTACCAGCTGACTTCCCCTGCCCCCCCCACCCACATACAAAGGATGTGAAAGAGCAACAAAGGAATTCCAAGCCAGAAATGAAGCATAGAATACATGTTCCATTTATCTCAGGCTTTCAGGAAATAATACTGAAGATACTCTTCAGGATCTTCACAAGAGATAAAGGTGAGTTAACTAGAAGCCTCTTTTTGAAGTCATGATGAAAGATTTATGTTGATATGGAATAGAACTCATTTGTATGTGCTGATAGTTTTTCTTTGCTTCTTTTTTTCTGTTTATAGGATCTAAGACTCTTGAGAATAAAGATGACATTTGGTGTCATCTATATTCCTAACTCTACTTAACCAGACGAATTGTTGTGGCCAGTCCAAGAACCACACAAAGAAGGTAAAATCATTATTGGTAACCCTAAATATCATGATCAGAAGAATAATATTAACTTATAATGTCAATCAATTGAGAAATATTATATGACCCTCTGCCTATGAAACTTAGATCATCTCTTGGTCATGACTGCTAGAGGACAACTGTACAGTTAGCTCCAAATAAATAAATAAATAAATACACACACAGATACTGTTTATATACTTGTTTCATTACACATACAGTGTGTGTGTGTGTGTGTGTGTGTCTGAAACAGGTATATGAACCCCATCTGTACATATGCATATATGTACACATATATATGTATGCACAAATTTGTGTACATATGTATTTGTGTGTTTGTATGCATGCATGTGTGCATATGGAGGTGGAAGATGTACAGCCCTATGATTTTCATAGTGTGGAGAACTTCTAATATGTAATCTCCCTTTACTGATACAACTAGGCAGCTTGACTATAGTCAATAGTGCAACAAGAGTTTCAATGACTTCCCATGAGCCCATAGTCAGTATGAGTCAGGATTTGAATTTAGAAGTTTGTCATGCACCCGAAACCTTGTCCTCCATCTACTATACAATGTTGCACCTAACGTAATAGACAACTGCCAAATAATTAAAATTCAGATTTTAAGATTAACCTTTGTGTTTTATTATGATTCTTTCTTGTATTCTGGAAATTAATATGACTTCTGACAAAATAATGACTCCTAAATTTAGGTCCAAGCTAGGAAGATCAAAAACTGTTTTGTCCCATTCTTAATTCCATTTCCTGGAAGGACAGCAGGACTGTCACCATCATGTGCCAAGAAGCATGATTCTGAGTGCAGGTGTCTTTTGTATGTCAAAGTTTGCTTTCTGCATGGCATCGAACATCACTAATAGATAAAGAGGACACAAGGGAGTATTCAAGGGTTTTTGCTTTCAGAAAAGAAAAAGAATTCTCCCAGAGGCCCAGCCCAGTTAAGATGTGACAGAATATGCCAGTTAAGTTAGTTCATTCAGACCTTCCCATTCATTTTCTGCTGTACTGTTAAACCCAGGCAGACTACATTAGGGAAAGAATTAAGGAATTCCAGAGTCCTAAAGTCAAACAAGTTCCCCAGGAATAATATGCTGACGGATAACAGAGAGTTAATTGTACAAGTAAAAATTAAGTACAGTTGTTTTAGTGCTGTTCTTTGATCTCATACCAAAGGGATAAATATTTACATTCCATTCTTCTATTTCTACAGATTATAGAAGAGCATGTAGATATTCAAGAAGAACTTTGGGTGTTGGACTCGTGGTGATCAATCTGAAAAACCTGTTTGTTACCAGAATTGACTAAGCTCACCTATAGTAAGCTCTGTGTATCATCTGAAAAATACAAATGGAAATCACTTGAAGAACTGAAGACAACTTACCTGAAATGCATGGTTCTATAAGGCTTCAAGATAGCATATTGCTTTAAGGCACGGTAAATTAATATACTTAATTCCATGTAAGAGTAGGTAGAAGGTAAAACTCTTGTAGTAGTCTTGTAGAATAAATATTAATATGTACTTGGCATGAAATTTCA
This sequence comes from Phalanger gymnotis, assembly GCA_028646595.1. Classification (NCBI taxonomy): domain Eukaryota; kingdom Metazoa; phylum Chordata; class Mammalia; order Diprotodontia; family Phalangeridae; genus Phalanger; species Phalanger gymnotis. Next base: position 322,348,615 of record CM053623.1, on the reverse strand, counting down.
CCTTCCACATGAAATTCTAGTCATTTTTTTCTAAAATTAAAATAATATTTTGTATCAGTCTCTCCTCATATTTGACTGTCAGACATGCTTATCTTCTAATGATCAATTTTATTCTCATTTTTTCTAATGGAATAACTGTAAATTAGGAGAAATTTTTATATCATTCTAAAATGCTTATTATTAAAATTACAATTAATAAAATGATCTAATCTGTAATAATTGCTCATGAATTCTTAGGTTTGTCCTCACACTTGATCATGTTTATAGCAAATATCATTTTAAATGCACCCATAACACAAAAACTACCCTCTATCACTCTAGATGAAGTCCCCTTGTGTTTAATCTTATTTATTGATCACCCCCTGCATTGGGAAAATTTTGTCGTTACATTTCATATAACCAGTTTTTTTTCCCAACAATGCACAGAGATTTCTAGTGTGTTCACAGTATAGGACTTGTTTGATACTGCTTGTGGAGAATCTGGGGCTTCATAAGACAGCTCTATTCTTAATTGAAAGATTACCAGTGTGATTTTAAAAAGATTTATGTGATAAGTAAAATGTTGGATCCTCTCATGTGCTCTTATGTCACTGAGAGTGATTTCAAGCTTGGCCCATCACAAGCAATGGCTGTTGTCATCCTTAAACCAGTCAGAAATTGTAAAAAGAGAATATATCCCGAAGGAGATTAAATCTTTTATTTGGTCTTCTAACTTTGGTATTTAAGATCTCATAAGACTTTGATTTTTTTTTTTGATAAACAATGTGACTTTGTTGCCTTTGATGGGTATTCTGTCTATAACATTCAGAGAAATGTTTATCAATGGAGGCAATTTTCTTTGCTTCTGAACCACATAAATTTTATGGATAAGAAATTACATAATGGATAGCTGCAAATACCAGGGACAGCAGAAATGTTCCGATGCTAGCATGGTATCTGGTACATGGTAAGTGCTCACTAAATCCCTATTGACTGACTCGCTTTCTATTGAACACTAAGAACCTAATGCCTACCGTAGTGCATGGCACACTCAATGTGCATTGAACTGGATTGAATGGAATGGACGTATTTCATGAATTTTGAAGCCTTGTTCTCACACTGAAGAGGTCATGCCACATGAAAAGTCAATGAAGGAGCTGAGATGGGTTAGCTAGGAAAAGTAAAGACATTGAGAGGTCATGATAGCTATCTTAAAAATCACAGAAGGCTTGTCACATGGAAAAGGATTGGACTTGTTCTCCTTGGCTTCTCAGAGGAAGTGAGGAGCATTGGCTTGATGTAAGGAATTAGCATGTCTAAAAGTGGAATGGGTTCCCTAAAAAATAATGGGTTCCCCATTACTTATATCTTCAAGAAAAGGCTGCATGAACACCTGTTGAATGTGTTGTAGAACACATTTTTGTTAAGGCACAGCTTTAACTAGAATTTGTTCTTTGAGGTCTTTTCCATCTCCAAATTCTCTTATGTTTAGATGCAGGTAAGTTGTACATTATATAAATAATGACTCTCTCTTTTTTGGTTATAGCATGTAGAAAATGGCAGCTTCCCAAATCTCTCTGCTTTTTTCCTACTTGCAATGGCCTACCATACCTGTCTGATTCTTCTTTTCTAATTTGTAATCCAAAGAGAAAAGTGTCCAAATGAGAAAAAATAGTCATTGTATAAAATCCTTGGCAATTGAGCTAACAATATACAACTCTCACAATATGTGCTGTTTAAGACCTGTAATACGGAGAGTGGAACTCACGTATTTAAACTATTTCCTTTGCAATCCTACTAATACATACTGTTCTTGAAAAAAAATGGGCTGGGAATCTTTTGTACCCCCTTCTGATTGTTGTCCACTCTGTAAGTACTAGAGTTCAAAACGTGCTGGCATTTTTAAGATATGTAACAGGAGGAAAATTTTTTAACCTTTTTAAAGAATTATTTGGGGTATCCTAGACCGTGGAGATAGCTGAAGTTGCTTTATTTTTGGTACATAATTTATGCTTTGGAGAGGTTTGAGAGGTTGTGGAGATCAGAGAAATGTTTAGTCCTTTGTTTCTCACATGACTTGGAAGGAGAAAAAGTCTTTTTTGACAAATTTCCCATTCAAGTATAATTCGTTCTGTCTCTGTCTCTGTCTCTGTCTCTGTCTCTGTCTCTGTCTCTGTCTCTGTCTCTGTCTCTCTCTCTCTCTCTCTCTCTCTCTCTCTCTCTCTCTCTCTCTCTCTCTCTGTCTCCCTCCTCTCCCTCTCTCTCTCTCTCTCTCGGGGCCTATGTACAATGTAGATGCATGTGTGTGTGTGAGGTATCTTTACCCACACTCTAATGTGTCATCACTCTCACAAAAATGTAGATACCTAATCACCCTGTGGACTGGCTTGCTCATTTCAAACTGCCCTCATACTAGAAGGTATAGGTTCCTAAAGAAGGACCATTATCATGTAACTGCACTCAAACTCTTCCAGGGTCACAGAATCAACCATTCCTCCTAACCACAACTTTTGCTCTTTAACTGCAACTGATACGTTTCCATTTTTACTTACAATCATAATGCGTTTACCTCCTGACCACAACTATTTACTTAACAAAAAGGCAAAATAAATAATAATATCAGAGGTATACAGGAAAAAGAAATAATATCATGGGGGGGGAAGTGAACACATACTTGCAGAAACTTGGCAGAAAGCACATAATTGAGGAAATTACGTGTGGCTGGAATAATTCATAATGCTGGACTGTATGCTTTAGTAGGGGCTATTATTATCCACTTTTTAGAGATAAGGAAACTCAGGCAAACAGGGGTTAAATAACTCACCCAGACTCAGAGCTAGTGCCTGAGGCTGAATTTGAACTCAGGTCTCCCTGATGTCTTTGACGTCACTGGTATATTTGTAATACCACATGAAATTACTTCCCTGCTGACTTCTCTACCTTCTCATACTCACTGCTCTCCTCCTGGGCATATCCTCTTCTCTTGTGCTGATAAACTCTTTTAATAAATAATCACCCTTAAAAGGCTATTAAGAAAGGGTTGCCTCTTGATTTTGATAGCAGTTCCCTTTAAGCTTGTCATCCTGTCTGTTTTTGGGCTATATAAAAAACCAAACCAAACCAAATGAAAAAACAACCTCAGATAGTAATTCTCTCAATAGGATGCTGAGCAGTCAAATTTGACCTCAACAACCCTTCTTAGAGCTGCAAAGTTGTTACAAAACATTTCCTCTTATTACTTTTCTCTCTCAGACCTAAAAGGACAGCAGAGAGCATCAGGCACTTTTGAGAGGCTCCATTTCAAAGTATGTATCTATCTCTGAGGGGCCATGAGATTTTATCTCTTCACTGAATAGGCATCTCATGGCTGATAGCAGTGAAGTCAGCTGTCTGGTCTGCCTTCACTCAGATGGACAGACCTCTTTTTTGTATACCCCTTGCTGAATCTTCCCTCTCTTTCCTGAACTTGACCAAGCTAGGCAGGTTTCTTCTACCTCTTCAACTAAGCTTTCAATAGCTTAAATCATGGCCTCTTGTAGTGACTGAACTTCTCTGAGGAAAAACAGCATTTTTCCCCTATGAAATCCACAGTTCTTCCCTGCTCATTCTTTCATCTCTAGACACAGATGGTTTTTCACTGTGTTAGTTTTACACTTCTAGATCTCATAGCAATTAAATATAAATGAGCTAAAGGGCCAATATTCTCTTTAACCTTGGTAAATATTACTCTCCCCAATTTCAAGGCAATCCTCTTCCATAGGCTGTTTTTAAAAACAAATTTTCTTTATATTTGCGAATCGTTAATGAAGATTTTTTTTTCTGATCCTTTGAACCACTTAGATAGCTCATATGCAAAAGAGGCATTTCCATCCCTTACAAAGTGATTCAAGCTTTTATACTTAAGCCATAGTTAATTTTCTGAACCAAATCTCTCATTTCCCATTACAAAGCTACTTATTTACATATGAATTTAAATTTGTTGTTCTTGTTTTTAAACCAAAGAGATTTTCCAGTTCTTCAAGGCATAAAACTATTCACTTATGAATTGGGCAATATCTTATATCCTTACCTTACATAATTTATTCTTTTCTTTAGAAGAAATAATTTTCCTGCCATGTGGAACACCAAACAGCTCCACATAAAACAGCAATATCTAAAGGGGGCAGATCATCATGCAATGGTAAATTAAACAACAAAAACCTTTTACAGTATATATTACAGACAAACTCAGAGAAATCTTCTTACTTGACATTGTTTTGGTAACAGTATTTTGTTGACAGTACTATTTTGTATACAATCCTATATAGATCTTTAACTCTAAGGTTTACCCTTTGGTATAATTTGCTTGCAAATATCATCCTTAAAAGTATGTATTAGTTATAAATTTGACTGAAATATTAGAAAAATAGACTATTGACACCCCCCCACACACACACCATGTTGTAAAAGTGATGGAAGTATTGAATTTTCTTGCTTATAGAAAACATTCAATTTTGTGCTTTTGTAGCTTGAAATAAATTCTCTTTGACTAAAACTAAAACTGCACCACAGATTTACAATACTTTGATTCTGTGGGACCAGAGGGTTTATATAAAGTAATAAATGTTCTAGAAGGTACCCTAATTCAACCTCCTCATTTGAAAGAAAAGACACAGGTTTTGAGAGATGATGTTGGAGAGATAATTAACCATTAACAAAGTTAGTTACTTAATCCTGAATCCTAGTCAGTGTTCTTTAGATTACCCTGATGCTAAGCTATTCATTATTTATTCATTCATTTAATTCTACCCAATTTCTATGGCCAGGCAAAAAGGGACAAATTTTATTACCCCCATTTTATAGATGACACAACTGACATTCCAAGACATTTAAGTCCTATATAATCACAGATTTTCAGAGTTCAGAAGGACCTCAGGTACTATCAAGTAGAACTCTTACAGGAAAAGAATTCCCACCATAATATACCTGACTAGTCATCAGCCAGCTTTTGCTTGAAGATTTACAAGGAGGGGCCACCACTTGTTGAGGGAGTCTATTTCAATTTTGTTCAACTCTAATTGTTAGGACCTTTTCTCTACAGCAAGCCTAAATGTACCTCTCTACAACTTCTTCCCTCTTTCTGGCTCTCCCTCATGGGGGCAAAGAAATAAAATCCCTTCACATAACAACCATTGAAATAGTTAAAAATAACTCTCATGTCCTTCACAAGCCTTCTTTTCTCGAAATATATGTAGCAATTCATTTCAACTAGTTCTTATACAAAATGTACTGAAGGCCACTCACCATACTATTGACCCCTCTCTGGATTTTCTCTAGCTTACCAATTCCCTTCTTAAACTAAGTCTTGGTCTGGTCATTATCAGAGTTAGGAATATCCTGCCTCTGGGGAATATCGGGAGTGCCTGCACAAGAAACCATATTGTTAGGATTATATTTAGTTTGAATATGACATAAAATCATAATTTGACACGAATCAGTGAAAAATGAGAGTAGAAGGCATTTACAATTCCTTACAGAAAGTAGTAAGTGAATAAAACATACCATCATGGATCAATAGACAACCTTTGACTATTTTTTTTGGAATAGTCAGATTTAAGGGCCTATAATTTAGCTTTTTTTTTTCCTCTAGTAGATGATTCTAGTTCATGACAGTTTTCTGCTTTGAGCCATGGGTGATGTAAGAGCACACAGATGAGGTAGACAAGGCATAAAAAGAAAACATTTCCAAGCAGGCTCCAACCATTCCTGGAGTGTAAAGGAAAGAAGAAATTCATGAGTGTTGTGGAACATTATCTTCTTTATCTTCATTCTTGGATGCTATTAAAATGACAAGCAGCACCACACACATACAGTGCACACCCACAGCTTTTTCAAACAAATATAAACCAATTAACTCACTAATGATATGGACAGCACCACTATCTGTGTTTAAATCTCTTCTTGTCACAATTCCATCTGTTAGACAGCAATAGGAGATAAACATAATAAAGTTCAAGAAATAAGACATTCATTAATATAGTTGATGATTTATTATATGCAAATGCTTTTACCTCTTTGAAAGAAGGTGAGTCCCAAAATGTAGGCTTTTCAAAGTAATTTCAGTGAGTAGATATAGCTCTGTTAAGTTTTATGCCTAAATCAAATATATTAAGAAAGTATATTTTATGATTTTTATGGAGAAATCACTGAATTCATGCAATGTATTTGTGAAATATATTATATAGAATTAACTACTAATATAGTGTTATAAATTACAAATAAATAATTACCCAAATAGTTAAAAAATCTAGCCTATCCTCTCCAAAGTCTGAATCCATAAATAATCACTCAAGGAATAATCCAAATACATAGACACATAAAATATATAAATACTCCAATGAGTATTACTATCTCATTGAAGTAGACATTCCTTCCAAGAGCATAGATCATTTACCTGCCCAACCTATATGATTCTCGTGTATGTCTTCACTCAAACCTTTAACAGATGGCACATGCAGCATTCTGAGGATGGGGGAGGGAGCACTTTGCTCATGTTTTTTTTTTTTTTGGTATTGTATAGAGCACATGAGAAATATGTTAATTCTTTCTTGCTTGCACTACATGACTGTCCCATCTTTGATGATCACATTTCCCTATTTTATTCCTAGGTCAATGTTATTAAGGAGAAGGTAAATGGTCTTGCTTCTCAATTGTTATATCTTTGAAAAATGAGGAGACAGAATGGTATAGTGTATATGGTACTGGACTTGGAGTCAGCAAGACCTGGGTTAAATTCTTGACTCAGATACTTATTGCTTAAGTAATCCTAAGCATGATAGTTAACCTCTTTGTGCCTCAGTTTCTTTATGTAAAATGAGTAGTTTATTGGACTCTAGGGTCATTTCTACCTATAAATCTATGATCCTGTAGATCTTATATTATTTCTTCATATATATGTATATACATATGTATATATATATATATGTATATATATATATATATATAGGAGACACCTTGTTGGATGAGAATCTTTAATGCAGCATTTAAATCCCCAAATCAAAGGGGTGTGTGTTTTAATAGTCAATAAACAGTAAGCATGGTGAGATCTCATATGATACCTCTACCTTTAAGTTAATTGTGTGATTGTAAATGTGTGATCTCCTTTACAGTATCCTTTGTGAAAGCCTGAATGTTCTCTTCTGAAATACCCATCAGAAATTCCAGCAAATTGCATATTGATTGTACTCATATAAAAGCCTTAAGCGGTGAGAAATTTAACAACATAAATGTTAAAATAAAGAAATGTTATATAAGGAAAGGAACTTATAAATTCCAGGACTCCACCCATTATGGGCTAGAACATATTGTTATTTCTTGGGGCAACACCCCCCTCCCCCATTTACTACTACTAGCCTTCCTTCCTTGTTGGTGTACTTTGGTAGATAATAGCGTTAGGGTGTTAAACTGACACAGCAGGTCAATTATAGCTAAATCATATAGTTGCGTGTGATGATGAGTATGGAGATGTTAGAACATAATTTCCTCCCTCTGTTCTTCTCTGTCCTTCAGAGCCCATAATTTCTGCAGTGATTAAATATGAGCACATCGCCTCCCCCCTACCTTTGTAGAGAAACCATCGATGATATATAAACCTCTTGCTCTTACATTGACATACCTTCCTTCCCAGGGTGACCATATCTGTGCTCCATATGAAGACCATGGATGCTGCCACAGAGTGGAACTTCACCTACATTTTGGAAGGAAGGATGGCTGCTTGTTCTCATTTTCAGGATAAGATTGCAAAGGACATCCTTAATTTAAAAATACCTTTTTTGGGGGGGGGGATAAAATCATTCATATAGAGGACTATAATTTAATTTAGTTAGATATTGAATGTGTGCTTTCCTATATCCATTTTAAAATGGAACTAGCTACCTTTTTGTTGACAGGATAGCCACAGAAGAGGTAGTGAAAAAAATAAATTATGCAAGTTAATGGTCAAGTGAGGATTTAAATCCACCTCTCTGAGTATGAATTTTTCCTTTAGTAGTGGAATGTGTTATGTCATATAGCTATAAAACCATGTGCATTCCACACATAACTTTACATATTAGTAACGACACCAGCTCTGGTTCAGACAAGTGAACAAGAAAGAACTGCTTTTTTTTTCTTAATTGAAAAATATTTTTCTACTTAGTTTATTATTTTTGTCTGTAGAGGAATTTTTCTCTGGGTTTCATACCCATTTTGTAAATGAATTATATATAACAATGCCTGATATTGCATGTTGTTGATAGGTTTCTTGAAATAGCTTAAATAGCATAGTTTAACGGGTAGAAAAATGGTATGAAATCCAGAAGATTCAAGAATCTCTAAATGTAAGGGCTTGGAGAGACCTTATATAACATAATATATAATATAGCATAATATGAAATCTGACATAACATAAAATAATGTAGTTCAACCCCTTTATTTTCAGGAAAACTAAAACCCTGATAAGTGAAGTTATGTTTCCAATGTAAGTCACATAACTGAGGGTTATAGATTTGACTTTAGCTTGGACTTGACCAATTAATGACAGTTATATACCCTCAAAAAACCTTGCTTCCATTAGGATATTTGTAATTTTCCTACTTTGTAGGAATATGGGAGAATATCTTGTACGCAAATGTTTTAAAACCATTCAGAAGAAAATGTCTATGCAAATTTGGACTTCTCAAGTTTTCATTGTTTAGCTATGTGGACAGTTATATTAGATATTTTACAATACTGAATATGGTAGACACTGCATTTGCATATATTTCATTAGAAAAATCCTGAATTTCATTCAATATGTGTGTGAAATGTTATTGTGGATCACACATATAAATATTATATCAATGATGACTTTTATAAGTTAAAGGGAAGCTATACTCCAAACAGTGATACTGTCATCGTGTATCCCAAATGAACACTAGAACATATGTTTACAACCAAATGAGAATCAAAAAGAATTTTCTGTTTGGTTTGGTTTTGATAGAGGCAGGTGTATACAGATGAACTCTGTATTTATTTGCTAGTAGCAGATGTTCATTTCTTTGTGTGTAGATTTTTGCTCTGGAGAGAAGCAAAAGGAAGTGGGAATAGCTAAAGGGCAACAATGACAAATGTAGGAAAATCAAATTGAAATTTTGTCAAACTAAAGATTTTTGAAAACTGCTTGCAAGGCTGCCACAACTCACACCATAGTATTTATCCAAAGCTGC